>CAMZMU010000027.1:28720124-29101866 GCA_947311845.1 Poa pratensis
TTCGTATGCTTGCTATTTATTGTATTGTGATCACAATGGCCGAAAATGATCAAAACCCTGGCCGGGCGGACTCGATGCATCGGCCTCGTTGGGCGCACTGGCCGGAAAGGGACGGACCTGGGCCGGACGCGCGTCCTTTTGCCGACGCAAACGGACAAAACGCGGACCAAACACGCGTCCGTTTGCGTCGACGCGCGTTTGGTCCGCGTTTTATCCGTTTGCGTCGGCAAACGGAAAGGCCCAGTCCGCCCCTGTCCGCCGTTGGTGCAGTGCGCCCAACGGCCCGACGCATTGAGTCCGCCCGGGATTTTGTTTTAGCTAAACAGACCATATATGGGCCTTTTGTAGTCATATATAGGGGGTGGGCCACAAACGGCATTTTTACATAATATTTTTAAAAACAAAAATATATAAAACTCTAATATTTGCCCTTCGCGGGATTCTACTGTCATCTTGTCGAGGATGATATAATCCGGCTGCTCCCAGAGGTGCGCCGGTGGTCCGCCTCCACCTCGCGGTGGGACAACGGCCGGCGGCGTGGGCGGCTGCTCCTGCGCCTCCTCGACTTCCCAGGCGCCGCCATTGAAGACCCAGCGCTGCCCTACCAGGCCTTCTGGCAGCGGAGGCGCCGGTGGCAGCTCCACGTCCATGGCCTGCCACCATGGCTGCGGCTCCTCCATGACCGCTGCCTGCTGCGCCTGCAGGGCCGCCCCTGCTCCGCGGCGACGTCGGCGAGGACCATGGCCCAGCGCTTGGCCTCGTCCTCCGCGATGGACTTCCTCGAGGCCGCCTTCGCGGCCGTGAGCGCCTCGTCGTCGTCCATGTCGACCTCCGTATTCACGCGTTGTGGCGGCGGCGGCGCCCAATCCGCAGCGCTCCTCCGCCGTGTGTGCCTCTTGGCACTGGTGGGGCGTCCCTCCGCGCGTGTGCGGCGGCGGTGACCAACGACCAGCTGGCGGCGTCGGTGGCCGCGTGTACAGGGCCTGCCGCCGCAGGCTGTGCTCGCCGCTGAACCAGGCATCCCAGTTCGGGGACCTAGCCGCATAGGCGGGGTCGTTGAGGAGGGAGGCCGGGAGGCGCGAGCGGCGACGCTCAACCTCCAGATCCCGTGCCCGCTTGCTCGTCGGCATCGGGGGCACCGGGATGCACTGCGGGTTCAGGTGCCAATGCTCGGGGAGCTTGACATCTGGCCACGGCAACGGGACTGCGTGGTCCCAGTACCACTGGCAGTCCTCCTTGCGCACGTAGACGCGGTCGCGCCGCGCAATCTCGGCGCCGGCGGCGCGAGCTCGAAGAGGGCGGGTAGCGGCTCGGCTCCGGGGAAGACGATGGCGTCGGGGAGGGAGCGCGGTAGCGGCGGCGGCGGCCAGATGACGACCCGGCCTCGCCGTCGTTCTTGGCCTTGCCGAACCCCGGCCACCGGAGCGGCATTGCGGCTAGGGTTTGGTCGCCGGAGAGGAAACGGTAGTGGGGCAGTGGAGTGGGGGTGGGTGGGGGCTGGCCGTCCCTATCCCCTGGCATTAAAAAGGACTGGGCCAGGGGAGGCTGACCGTCCCCGTGTCACTGCCATGTGGGCCTGAGGAGGACGCCACGCGTGAGCACGTGGACACGCGGTCAGTCCGCAGCGCGTCCGCACCGACGCAAACCTGGCCCAAATTTGGGACAGGAATGGGTCGCGGCGGACCAAAAACGGACCGCGCTCCGGATGGGTCGCCCCGTTAGGCCGTGTTTTTGGCTCGCGCGGACGCGCGCGGACTCGATGCGTCGCCCAGTTGAAGAATAAGTATCAGAGACTAGGAGGTTACAAGCCGCCGCCGTCGCCCACACTTGATTACTTAGCCGTATAACGTGATGCCAGAAATGTCATGATCTTTTCAAATGGCGCCAACAGTTGGCTTTTCTAGTGCGACAAATCCGCCTAGTCTCCACTGCCGGCCGGCCAGCCAGACCGACAGGGACGCCTTCGATGAGAAATCGCCGGCGACGCAGCGCCACTCCTCCAGTCCTCCTCTATGTCAGACCGGTTTCCTGCCGGCCACGGGCGTTCCTCTCCTTCCGTCCTTCGGCGTCGCTCTCTGCAGTCTCGTGTTCACTCCAGCGCGAGCTCTCACGTCCCCGATCCCCCCGTGCCCTTATCCTCACCGCGGTTAAACGCCACCCGTGAGGCCGATACTGATCGCCAACGGTCCAATCACCATGCCCGGTTACGTCTCGGGCTATCCACTATGACTGCTCAACGTGCAACTCGTGCTGTGAAGGGTATCTGATGTCCACTCTCCTGCAATATCTGCAGGTGTCTCTCTTTTTTTAGCTTTTCTTGGTGAAGCATGTGCCATCGAGTCATCGTTTCTAGAACCTTCCATGCTTGAGAAGCTAAGAATTTGGCAGATTAGATAGCAAACTAGTGGTGCTGGTAAGTTTCCAAAGCAAGTCCACGGATGACAAGACTCAAAATTTGGACCAGAGAGCTTCATTTCAAATATCTGGCCAACTAGCTAGTGAGAAAACGGGAGATGGAAATTATACGACATACATTTTGAAGAAAATGCTGAAGAATATATAGGTGCCTGGCCTCCATGTAAGGAAAAGCTGACATATGTCAAGCCCATACACCTAGCTGTGTGGTTCTATATGCATGCCCATACACCTAGCTGTGTGGTTCTATATGCATGCACGTGCACGGATCTGGGACTGGTTGATGTGGGTACGGTCCGATTTTCACGGATTGAGGGCGGATGAACGATGAACACGAAGAACGAACGACGAACACGAAGAACACAAAAAAGGGAAACACGAGGGCAAGGGTAAAATGTGGGGGATAACTAGTAAAACAACCAAGGGAGAATCACACGGTAACCGGCCCCGAGGGTAGCCCCCGAATCTCAAATCCCAAACCAATCTTACTCTCAACTGAAACATTTTCTCCACACGGTAGGTCCACCGGTCCAATAGAATCCACAACGGTGTGAGATTGGCAAGGTAATCTCAACTACGAGGTGGAGGTCTTGGGCTCCCGGGATTCGAATCCACGAGGAGTTCTTGATTTCCACAAGGGGAAAGATGGAGCAAAGCTCAACAAGTCAAATCATATCATAGTCTAACCCTAACCCTAGTGAGGGGAGGTCCTATTTATAGCCTAGAGGCTAAAGGGGTAGGTGGGGGAAGTTACATGACCCTTTGGTCAAACAGCATGCAGGCTGGCCAGCCTTGCCGGGCTAGAGGCCGGCCTGAGGCCGGCTGCTTCTGTTGCCTGGCCGGCCTTGGCAGGCGAAGGCCGGGCTGAGGCCAGGCTGAGGCCGCCCGCCTCTGTTGCTTGGCCAGCCGAGGCTGGGCTGAGGCCGGCCTTCATGGGGCTTGCTTCGCCTTCTCCTTTCTCTTGTCCATCTTCTCCATCACCTTCGGACTTCTCTTGTGCTTCTTCTCCACTCCATTATAGACCGTCACAAAGGTTGTTCCTGAGTATGCACAAGGTACCGACATTAGGTAGCAAGCCATTTAAGGGGGTGTCGAAATCACACATAGATAGGAGCGCGGTCACCTTTTCATGAATTGATTTGACCCTTGATCTTGTCATTGGACCATTTGGCATAGTTGGTATAGGTGTCCTAGGTTGAGCTACATCATCTCCCCCCCTTGGGAAAGAGTCGTCGTCGACTATTTGCTCTCATCATCACTTGAATTCCCATGGTAAGGCGAGATGTCGGCGACGTTGAAGGTGTCATGTACGCCGTACTTGGACTTGGGGATATCGATCTTGTATGCATTGTTGTTGATGCGCTTGAGAATCTTGAAAGGTCCATCTCCTCTTGGTGCTAGCTTGGACTTTCTCTCGTCGGGTGATGGTCCCGAAGAGCAAGGCTTTGATACCTGCAAAAGTAAACGGGATTAGGTTGAGACTCCAAGTGCAGAGTGTATAGTAAGTGGAAGACAGTTTTCCCACGAGGGGTGACTCGAGGGTTTAATATCGAACTCTCGGGGAATCTGAAGTGGTAGATTTATCTTCTTATCCTTCTTTTGGTTACCTACAAAACAAGGTTAGATGTTTTGGTCCTCAACCTCACCTGTGGTTGTCAAGAACAAGGTGTAAGAATGATATCAGGATAGTTATGCAATGCAAACAAGAAATAAATATGCAATGATGGTGGATGCAATGATAAATGATATTTTTGCGTTTTTGAATGATGTATGCAAGATGAAAAGTATTTTTGTATTTTCGGATTTAATGATGTACTTCCAACCCAAAACATTCATCAAGCCACAAACATCATAATCTTAATCACAATGGGTCAAGTTTTATTATGCAAATAAAAGAACATTGTGCATCAAGTTCGTGAGAGCTATATAACCAATTTTTTTCCATTGCAATCAATAACATAAACATTTTCATTCAGAGGTAAGATAACACAAACAACATGTTAAACATACTCGGAATAGCATAAAGCCAATAGGTAGATATGGTGGACTCACTGGAATAACTTTGGTTGAAGGTGTTGGAAACAAGTTTTTGCTTGTTGGAGTTTTTGGGCTAGCAAAAGGGAGAAAGTTGACCATCTAGATGCATGCATGAGTGTCCATAGAACTAACTAATCCATGTTAAACCAAGTAAAATAACAATCAGCACCAAAACATGAATAAGTGATAGCTCTACAAAAAGAATTTGCAAACTATTACTCATAAACAAGCTCATGAATCATGCAACTATATGTATCATTAAAAATCAAGTCAAACATCCCTTTTCCCAATCTTATAAAAGCATCCAACATATTTCAACCCATATTTCCAGTAGCTCTCTCATATATAATTGATAGTGTGGTGGTCTCTCAAGACTCAAACAAAAAAAAAAACGACGCTCCAAGTTTATGCGATAAAGTGTTTCGATCGAAAAACAGAAGTTGGACGTGTGCAAACCGAGAGTGTGTAGGTCCAGCGGGGTTGTCTTCACATCCCCAAGCTTATGGTCTTCACCATCCTTGGATAGCTCTTGGTGCATCTCCTCCAATCCCTGTGAAAAAACTTCAAAACACCGTTTCTCCCATCTCTTTTCTGTGGGGTGCATTAATAGTGATAAACAAATAGGTTCCTTGCTGCATATAATCCTTGAACAAAAATTCATATGACATGTCCAGAAAGTGTATAATGTTGTATGCCTACTCATAAACTCAATTGGATCAAAAAGATTCAACTTAAAAGCTCAAAGCATGCATCAAACAAAATGGGACAGAATCTGTCCAGAAAAACAGCAGCAGCAAAACGTATTTTTCTACCCTACCAAACTTTCTCGAAAAATTCCGAAAAATTCATGCATACAGAGGATGAAAAGTTGCAACTACAGTTCAAATATGAGCTCATTCGGAGTTACAGAATAAGAATTAAAAATCATACCGTGCACTGACTCGTGCAGGAATAAAATCTCCGAACGCTATAAGCAACTTTTTCAAACCAAAAAGGGTAAAACTTGGCACTTTATTAAAAACTCCAGAACCTAACTAGACACAAAATCTCTTGTTACAGCAAGAGGACACAAAGAAAAATCACACACAAAAATAACCGGGTTGCCTCCCGCAAAGCGCTTTCTTTATAGCCATATAGCTAGGCTTCTTACTTGTTGTTTTATTGTGGACGAAGCTCATGAGGGAGCTTGAACTTTGGTGGTTCCCTCTTCCTTGGAAAGTGTTCCATGCACTTCTTGTGTGGAAACTGAAACTTTACATTCCCTTCCTTTGAATCAATGATAGCACCTGTGGTACGAAGAAAAGGTCTTCCAAGAATAATAGGACTAGAGGTTTTATTCCCCATATCCATGATTAGAAAATCCACAGGCACAAAAGTCATATGTAACTCTACCATAACATCACTTACTTTTCCCAAAGCATGTTTAATAGAGTCATCAGCAAGTGCTAGTTCAATAGAGCATTTTTCAAGATTTTTCAATTCAAGCACTTCATATAGTTCTTTAGATAAAACAGAGACACTAGATCCTAGATCAAGTATGGCATGGTGTGTCTCTTTTCCAATAGTTACTAGTACCTTAGGTATCCACATATCCCCAAGCTTAGGTGGTATCATAGCCTCTTGGTTGTACCTAGCAATCTTTTCTTTCAAGACATGATTAGCAATATAAGAACCAAAACCTGCTTGGTTAGTGTTGATGGAAGGATCACTTGCAAATTTTTGTAAGATAGATATTAATTCATGCAAGCTACAATTTTCTAAGTCAAGCAAAGGATCCTTGACTTCATTAAGCATTTTAACTTCCTCAACTTCAACCTCTTTCATTACCCCAATAGATTCTTTAGCAACTCTCTCTTGCTCATGAATGTGTTCCCAAGACTTATTGATAACCTCTTGGCAATATTTTATTGTTTCCTCATGTTTTTGGGCTGTAATGATGCTCTTTAATGATGAGACTTCCTTAGTAAGCTGATCTACCCTTTCAAACAAAGCATCTTGTTTTTCAAACTTAGAGATAAATTCCTTATTAAGCTCTTTTTGGGTAGATATAAAAGATCTAATGGTGTTTTCCAAGTCACTAGAAACATTACCACTAGAAGCATATTTATTTGGCACATATGGGGGTTTATTATAAGAGTTATAATTGTTGTTACCATACCCATTATTACCATAGTTCCTAATGAAGTTGACATCAATATTTTCAGAATTGTTTCCAACTAGTTCTTGCAAAGGAACATTTTCAACACTAGGTTTATTAAGCAAAGCAAGAATAGTATCCATTTTAGATGACAAATCATTAGTTTCTTCAATAGAGTTCACTTTCTTAGAAGGATTAGGTGCCCTATCAGTATGCCATTGACTATAGTTTTGTAAAATGCTTTCCAATATATTTTTAGCTTCTACTATAGTCTTACTCATAAAAGCACCTCCAGCAGCAGAATCAAGTATGTTTCTAGACATGTAGTTTAAACCATTGTAGAAAGAGTGTAATATGGTCCATTCATTAACTCCATGTGAGGGACAAGTTCTAAGCATAAGTTTTATCCTATCCCAAGCCATAGCAACATGTTCATTTTCATTTTGCCTAAAAGAAAGGATGTTGTTTCTATTTTGCAAAATTTTAACAGGGGGATAATATTTCTTAATGAAAGCTTCTTTTAGATCATCCCAAGAATTAATACTACCAGATGGCAAGGAATGCAACCACTCTTTAGCTTTTCCTCTAAGTGAAAAAGGAAATAACTTCAGTTTTAGGATATCACTTTCCACATTTTTAAACTTTTGCATGTCACATATTTCAACAAAGTCATGAAGATGCATAGAGGCATCCTCCATAGCACTACCACCAAATTGTTCCCTAGTTATCAAGTTCAACAAACTAGGACTTACTTCATAACTCTCAGCATTTATCTTAGGTGTGGCAATAGCTCTCGTGATAAATTGATCATTAGGAGTGTTTGTGTAGTCACACAACTTAGTTCTTTCTCCCATTTTAGCAATTTTTTTTGGTATTTTTAATTTTTTATGCAAAACTGAAATAAAATATGATATGCAATGACACTAACAAAACAAATAAATTGCTTTGTAAGTAAAGATGGATAAGATGGTGCTCACGTAGGTGCAACCTCCCCAAGCTTAGGTGTTAGCACAAGTTGGTGACGTTGACTTTGTTGTGAGATGAATGCGATGATGCACACCCTTGGATAAATCTCTCAGCTACGATTCCCCGGCAACGGCGCCAGAAAACGTCTTGATGTCCCGAAGAGCAAGGCTTGATACCTGCAAAATAAACGGGATTAGGTTGAGACTCCAAGTGCAGAGTGTATAGTAAGTGGAAGACAGTTTTCCCCACGAGGGGTGACTCGAGGGTTTAATATCGAACTCTCGGGGAATCTGAAGTGGTAGATTTATCTTCTTATCCTTCTTTTGGTTACCTACAAAACAAGGTTAGATGTTTTGGTCCTCAACCTCACCTGTGGTTGTCAAGCACAAGGTGTAAGAATGATATCAGGATAGTTATGCAATGCAAACAAGAAATAAATATGCAATGATGGTGGATGCAATGATAAATGATATTTTTGGGTTTTTGAATGATGTATGCAAGATGAAAAGTATTTTTGTATTTTCGGATTTAATGATGGCTGAAAATAGAAAAGTGGTATATGGTGTTGGAAAGGTGTTTCTTATGATTAAAAATGGACTGGGGTTCATGGTTTCACAAATGCACTCTCTCTTTATAAAGTGGTAGACAATGGAACACACAAGTTAACATATGAGATTGCAACACAGGGTTTGATAACAAGTTACTTAGATATATGGGCATCACGTCCTAACATAGAGATCTTTTGGTTATTAACCTCTCTTATACTCCACCAAGATGCGAACTAAATCATAACACCTCAGTAATTAAGATAACTCAGAGTATAGCATTAAGTATCATGACATGAAGTGAAAATAAGAACATGCTAGATCTAGTCATGGAGTAGTGGCAATGGTCACGCCCACATCCCCGGTAGCATGGTATTTTAGTTTATCCCTAGTGAGGCAACAAAGTAAGGTAAAGATACCAAAGTGGATCGCAGAACTTTCTCTCACGTTCACTGCACTAGCCACCCCCCGTTACTCCAACTAATGCACACGTTCCCCCACACACGCTCTCATAAACATGCTTGATCAAAACAAGTAGACAAGAACGGGGTACATAATATGCATCTATACTCATAACTGAAACAAACATTGCAATCTCAAACATATATTAACTCATAAAGATCCACCACAAAGGTATTACAACGGTGACCGTAATCATGTTCAGCAGCTCATACGGTGCTAATTAGTGAAGCTCAAGAGAGGAGAGATACATAAGTTACTTCCACAAACCCATAGTCCAGAGGTGGACTACTCCCTCTTCATCATGGAGACGGTGGAGAAGTCGATGGAGAAGATGGAGACCACGCCGGCAGCGCCCCGCCGGAGTTTTCCCCCTCCAATCTGCAGCTCCTGATCTCCGTTTCGGTGTTTCTGTGTTTGTGCGGCGCTCCTTCCAGAGAACGTCGGGGGACCTTTTTTATAGGCGTTTTTAGGTCAAGACGATGTCGGTGGAGAAAAGATCGAAGGCAACGGAGCCACGAGGCCCAAATGGGTGGGTCCCACGCGGCTACAGTACCAGGCCGCGTGGGCCCCCTCGTTTGGCCCTCGAGCCTCCGTTTGCTCGCTTCCTTCGCCCACAGGTCTTCTTCCTTCCAAATATTGACGCCCGTAAATTTCCAGGTGATTTCGTTGACGTTTGGGTCCCTGAAACATTAAAATAAGAAAACGGGGTTTTCTGCCTGTGCAGGGTTAATTCCATAAAAATAGGAAATAAATGAATATTCCCAAAAATCATTATAAAACATTGATATAACCCTTATATGATGCAAATATGATTGGAATATAAGCAATTAAAGTGCAAAGTTCATGTATGCATTTTACACGCATCATCGGGGAAGCAGTCTTTGCGTAGATGTAGCCAAACTAGATCACCTTCTTCAAAGATCATGGCTCGCTTGTTCTTGTTCATCTTTTTGGCATGGAGCTCGTTGTGCTTCTCAAGGGTAGCTCTTGTGTCTTCATGTAACTTCTTCATGAATGAGATGCGCTTGTCGAACTCCATGTTGACGCGCTCATGTAGTGGTAGCGGGAGGATGTCAAGGGCGGTGTAGGGGTTGAAGCCATAGACAACTTCAAATGGTGTTTGCTTCATTGCTTGGTGTAGCGCTCGATTGTAGGCAAACTCGGCGTGTGGGATGCACTCTTCCCAATTCTTGAGGTTGGGCTTGATCAATGCTCGAAGAAGGGTGGATAAGCTTAGGTTCACCACTTCGGTTTGGCCATCTGTTTGAGGGTGGTAGGCGGTGGAGAATTGTTGCTTGATTCCAAACTTAGCCATCAAAGTCTTCCAAAAGTAACTTACGAACTTGACGTCTCGATCGGACACAATCTTCTTGGGCACTCCATGAAGACGCACGATCTCCTAAAAAACAAAGTGGCAATGTGTGAAGCATCGTCGGTCTTAATTATTGCATGGAATGAAATGTGCCATTTTGGAAAAACGGCCTATGACTACAAAGATGAAATCCTTGTTGGTTTTAGTTCTAGGTAGCCCTAAGACAAAATCCATTGCAATGTCGGACCATGGATGTTGTGGAATAGGTAATGGCATGTACAATCCATGAGAGTTTAGAGTTGACTTAGCTTTGAGGCATGTCGAACATCGGCGCACTAAGCGGCTCACATCACGCTTCATTCTTGGCCAATAGTAGTTGGTGGAGAGCATTGCTAAGGTCTTGTCATGTCCAAAGTGTCCCATTAAGGCACCACCATGCAATTCCTTCAAAGCACCAAACGAAGCGAAGACTCGGGAACATATAGCTTGTTAGCTTTAAACAAGAATCCTTTGTGCAAATAGAAATCATCGATGCCTTTATGTTCCGTGCACATGGCAAAAATTGGACCAAAGAAAGTCTCCGTGGCATAAAGATTTTTGATCTCATCCAAACCCAAAACATTGATTTCAAGATGTGTAAGTAGGTTGGTTTTGCGGGAAAGAGCATCCGCTACAACATTCTCTTTGCCCTTTTTATATTTGATTACGTAGGGAAAGGATTCGATGAACTCAACCCACTTAGCATGTTGTTTGTTTAAACTTGATTGAGTTTTCCAAAACTTTAAAGACTCATGGTCGGAGTGGATGACAAACTCCTTAGGGCGAAGGTAGTGTTGCCAAACATCTAAAGCTCGAATCAAAGCAAACAATTCCTTGTCATAGATAGGGTAATTCAAATGGGCTCCATCAAGTTTTTCGCTATGGTAAGCAATTGGTCTACCATTTTGCATAAGCACGGCTCCAATGCCCAAACCACTAGCATCGCATTGAATTTCAAAAGTTTTGGAAAAGTCCGATAAAGCAAGAAGGGGAGCTTTGGTTAGCAACCTTTTGAGCTCATTGAATGCAAAGTCCTGCTCATGGCCCAAATGAACGACATATTTTTCTTGGTGAGTTCGTGAAGAGGGCAAGCAATGGTGGAAAAGTTCTCAATAAAGCGGTGATAGAATCCGGCAAATCTAAGGCAAATGTCATAGGAAAGGGCCAATTGCGAATTGCTTCTATTTTAGTTTCATCAACTTCAACTCCATTGGAAGAAACAACAAATCCCAAGAAAACAAGCTTGTTGGTGGCAAAGATGCATTTTGAAAGATTGGCGTAAAGCCGTTCATTTCGAAGGACCAACAAAACTTGGGAAACATGGGACAAATGCTCTTGCAAAGATTTGCTATAAATCAAGATGTCATCAAAGTAAACTACCACAAATTTTCCAATGAAAGGACGTAAGACATGGTTCATAAGGCGCATGAAAGTGGAAGGTGCGTTGGATAGACCAAAAGGCATGACCAACCATTCATAAAACCAAGTTTAGTTTTGAAAGCGGTCTTCCATTCGTCACCTTCACTCATTCGTATTTGGTGGTATCCACTCTTAGATCGATTTTGGAAAAGATGCAAGCACCACTAAGCTCATCCAACATGTCATCGAGGCGAGGGATAGGATGGCGATACCGTACGGTAATGGCGTTGATGGGTCGGCAATCCATGCAAAGACGAAGGGTGTTCTCGGATTTGGGAACGAGGATCACCGGCACGGCACATGGACTCAAACTCTCTCAAATGTGTCCCATCGCTAGTAGTTCTTGTATTTGGCGCTCAATCTCCTTGGTCTCGTCGGGGTTGGTGCGGTATGGCGCGCGGTTGGGTAGAGGAGTGATACGTGCATTTTATATCATCATTTATATAACTTTTAGTATCATACTAGAATGTTATTTGCATGATTATATGATTGTTTCTACATGTTTTAGATGATTTTGGGGACTTTCATACAAAGTCCCTATTTTTGGTATTTAATTTCTGTGAGGCAGAAAACCTCCTTTTTCTTGTGTTTAATGTTTCAGGAGCTACAGGACCTCAAATAATAAAAGGAAAAATACTGCGTCAGTTTTTCATCAGGAGAAAGGCAGAGGGAAGAAGACCGAAGAGAGGAGAGCCACGAGGGCCAAATGAGGGTGGCCCACGCGGCCCATGTACCTGGCCGCGTGGGACCAGCCCAAACTGGCCTCGGGCACCTCCTCGCCTAGGGCTTTTTAGCAACGCCTTCGTCTAGCCCGAAAAGTAACGCCCTAATTTTTCCAAGTCCATCCGAGGTCGCGGCGGCGGCGAAACTCCTGATCCCTTCCGAGGGGGTCAGATCCTACTGCTCCGGAACTCCGAAGAAGGAGGAAATCATCGTCATCGTCATCACCTCTCCTCCTTGGCATGGGAGGAGGCCTCTACATCATCACCCCCATCAAGACCAGCACCATCACCATCATCATTACCGTGATTCACTCTGTTCCCTCGCAGTTTGAGAGTTGCTATACCCTAGATACTTGTCTTGTGCTACTATTCATGTTTGTGATTGAGTACTTGTCATTATTTGGTCGTGAAGTTATAATTTCAGATTGTGTTGTACCACTTATGCCACTGATTATGATCATGTTCGCACGTTGTGAGTAGTTCCCGTATGTTCCTGAGGGCATAGGATGAATTGGCATTGATTTAAATATGACATGTGTTGGTGTTTTGTCAAGAGTTTATCTTTTTATGTGATTCTATGATGGTGTTGTGCGAACGTCGACTGCACAACACTTCACCTTTATGGGCTCATAGGAGAACACCGTAGTGTAATGAATTGATGGAGACTTGGGAGGACACGTAAACCTGAGACTGAGTCATGAAATTATATTATGAGTGTATTAGTATCGGGGACCTTAGAGTATAATGCTATGGTGGGACTTTAGGTCTTAATAATTCTTGTGCAGTCATTTGCTTGGCCACATGATCCATCATAAGGGGTTGTAGTTTATTTATTTAGCTATACCTAATTATGGATCCGTCCAAAGAGGATTAAACTTGACAAGATATTCAACGTGTTGTTTAATAAATCTTTATGCCTAGCATCATCCATGCCGCCCTCGGGAACGTTTGCCACATATAAGTTACACATCACTTGAGCTTGTCCTTTTGCTACATAAGAGGATTGGGCTTTCTCTCTTTGAGAGCTTTCACCTGCTACTATCTGTTATCTGCTTGCAATTATACAACTGAAAATTCCAAAAACACCTGCATCTTTTATTGTTTTATTTATCAATCTTACTAACCAATACCTTCAGCTCCTCGTGGGTTCGACAACCTTTTCTAATTGAAAGGTACTACAATTGATCTCCTGCACTTGGGAGCCATCAAGATACTTTTCTGGCGCCGTTGCCGGGGAGCGTAGCGCTATTGGTAAGAAGTTTGGTAAGGAAACTTGAAAGCTGTTTATCTCATTGTTACTATGGCATTTATGAATCGTGCCTCATTGCCTCTTGCTCTATATGAAAGTGCTTATGCCACTACTGCAAAGGTGGTTGAAACTACTGTGTCTAAGGTGCCTGAAGTGGGATTTAAAATTCCCATTGGTCATGTTAAAAGAGTTATGAAAAATCCATTTACAGGAGATGGAACTAAGTCGGCACGCGAGCACATGGAAATAATTGAGGACATATGTGGCTTATTCAGACTACCTGGTATTTCAGAGGATCAGGTAAAAAGGAAGCTATTGTATTTGTCTTTATCTGGTAATGCTCGTGATTGGTACAGGTCTTTGGATGAAGAGGTCCAGAATGAATGGAGTATCTTGAGGAAGGTTTTCTTTCTAAAATATTTTACTCCTAAAGAAGCTTATGATAACCGCTTCTATATATTCAATTTCTGGCCACATCTGAGAGAGAGTATTACTCAAGCTTGGGGGAGGTTAAAGGAACTCCTTCGCAAGAATCCATGTCATGATCTTACAAGGAAACTTATATTGATAAACTTTTATGTGAGACTACCTATGAAGCACAAGGAGATTCTGGATAATTCATCTGGTGGAAGTTTTACTAATAACACTGAAGAAGAAGCATGGAATTTATTGGAGACTATTTCTGAAAATACTAGCCACTGGGATCTTGATAAAGGTAATGAGCCATATTTTGATTATGAATATTCATGTGTAGAGAATTTCTCTACTTCTATTCTGTTTAAAATCTGAGTGATACTTTTGGTCTTGATCCTTATGTTATAATTGAAACTAGCTGGGTTGCCGCGCAAATTGCGCGGCTAGCAATGGGATTATTTGATTCTTCATGTTTAATGTATTTATGTTCTTCTTGAAACATTTTTTTGTAACATTTTAAGGGAAATAAGAAGCCAAAAATATGTTTATTTCTAATTTCAATTATCTGACCTTCCCTACTGGTTACTCTTTTTAATTTGAGTGAAAACTTTTCACCTGTTATAAATGCTAAAAAAAGTAAATTCAAATTTTCATTCATGTAAGTTCTATTGTGCGGAAGAGGACCATGACATCCAATTCGTATACTTTTCCCAAACTCCAACTCAATTATATATCTCTCATTTCTATGGAACATTTGTTTTCCACATTACAAACATAAAGAAAGATATGTAATGTACCAGGTAGATTCATAAGCGTATTATAAAATGTAAAGGTATATAATTACACCATGTTATCCTTTTCCTTGTTTATGGGAGAGCTCAGTACGAATACACATGTACATTATTGTTTACCCAATGATCTACAAAAAATGACCTGCTGATTGAGCAAGTAGAAAAAAAAGGCAAGAAGGTAACTCTACCTGGCATCTGCCATATGATTTTACTGAAATTTTATTGTCATGTATTGCACAAACCATCATATAAAATGATCTGAAACCTGGAAAAAACGAAGCAAAAAAGAAATATTGTAAATATATAATGTAATGTTTTACGTGAACTGGTGCAGTAATCTTTAGTTGTTGTTTCAAGCATAGATGGCAGCAGCACTTTGCTTTCTTACGGAAAAGATCTGTGGTAATTTTTACTCAGCCTTATGCAACAAAGAGATTTTTGTATGCAACATTCTAATAGAAAAATAGGATCATTAGGAAATTAATGGCAACATTAGTCGAGTGATCTATACAAAATGCAATATATACAATCAGAACCGTTCAAATAACACGTAATGATGAGTTTTTGTACCCCCTGAATCTGAACATCTTCTATGGTGCTTCATGCTACTCAACTCACCAGGCCAACATGACACATGTGACTGATATATACATCGGATAGAAACTCGATCAGTAGTCTAGAAAAATGTTTTCGTTTAATTTTAATATTGTGTTCTACGTCTCGTCCTTTCATGCATAGTTGCGGAGATCTTACCAGCCTACCTCCAAACCATCCTTTCACCTTGCATGCAAAATTCTTGTGCAAGTACAACACAGTGGCTGCAGGCTAATATCCAGTGGTGGTGGTCGTCAGCTAATTTAATTTGGCGTCTCCAAATTCATCGTCATATAGGGTTCAAAGTTGTAGTCCAGTGCACAGCCTATACGGCAGAATCTCGTTGATTAGACATGTGCTTGCAGCCCCGGTCCTAGAAATCCTGGTCGTGCGGTCCCGGTCTAGCGCCACCACTTGTGCATGGCAGCTGATCTTTAGGAGAGGTCGACACGGTATTCTCGCTAAGCTTAAATGACCTACACATAAACACATTAGAGGCAATACAACGTGTTCTGCCCATTATTATTGTTCCGTTTCTCTACATGGTATAAGACACCAAGTTCTCAACTTGATCCTCACCCTGCTTCGGCACCACTCATGGCGAGTCACCTTCGGCAACAGCCATGTCATCTCTGCTCCTTTTACCGCGGCCTGTCTGCTCCAGTATCCGGCTACACGTCCCAGTCACTCTGCAGCTCTCGTCGGGCCAACCTGATCACCAGCTGGTCGATCTTGACGATGCCGCGTGGATCCAGATCGACACATGAATTGTCTCCTGGTTTTACATTTTTTTCATGACGATCTTCGTCTGAGGTGTTGGATCACATCGTCTCCGCCTGGACGACACCGCGAGTGTCGACATGCTCCACGGATTTCTTCACGGGCTCTTCAAGGGCGACATGGCTGTCCGCGCCCATTGTAGCCGACTCAAGATCCTCGCCGACATGTTGTTGGCTGTTGGCCATCCGGCCGGTCTTGGATACAATCACGCTGTGTTGGTCGCATAGGTCCGCTCTCAAGCGCTGGTTAAGAGAAAGCATACCTGACCGACCGTCTTGACAGCAAGATCGTGGAGCTTCTTCCAACAAATTCATTGGTCGCTATGCATAAGCATATGTGCATCGTTTGCATGTACACCTGAAAGTCATGAATTTAGTGTCTACTTCAAGATCAACTTTTCGCTGCTGAACATGGCCGTCGTGAGTCGTAACTCATGACCTGCTTCATCGCTCACCTGTTTGGAGTGTAACTTACGGCCACACAGATTCTGATCCCAGGCGTGCATGGTCTAGGCTTTCCATGGAGACCTGGCTGCCGGCCGTGGCTTCGTTGATTGGCTAGGAGAGTAATCGCGCCTGTCCCAGAGAGCAATCAGACCTCGTCATGGCATGCGCCGTCTAGAGACGAAGAACCTACTACAACTCTTCGATGAGGTAGAGCGCAGGGGAAGCGGTGGCATCACACGCCGGAAGGCCTCCATGATCGTTTGGTCGATCTGTGCGAACAGATCTCATGTTTGCGATAGCTAGATTTTTTTTTTTTTTGAAATTTGCGATAGCTAGAGTTGATGTGCGAGGACTTCTATTCCAATAAGAACATGACTATTTAACGTGACCATGCTGGATGGACAGAACTTGATACGTAATCTCTCCTATTCAAGTACGACTAAGCTGACCTACAGGATCTTCTACTGCAACGTGAAGATCTCAGGATTCTATTAGCCAGAGCCGTGTGCAAACCAACCTCGTTCCACGAACCCTTGTGCACGTCTCCAACTTTTGCCGTGTAAGATCGACCGACTTCCTTAAATACTCGATGTAAGTTTTTTTCCTTCTATACGTTACGATAGCTCTTTTAAATCTGGGACGTTCGCTTTTAAGTGCTTAATCTGAGCCATCGATTGTCTTGTGTTTTAATTATATAATAGATAGCTAAAGGTTTTGCTGATCATATCTATGTTCCAAAAGGTGGATTTGAAGTTTATGTTGAACCTGTTAAACAATCTATTGTTGTTCCTAAAGTTATTAAACAGGTTGAACCAATGTCATCTGTGACAATTGAGGAGTATGTTGAACCACCTCCATTTCCAAACCAAGTTAAGGAGAATTTACTTAAAGCTGTTACTAACAAGAGTAACAAAAGATGTTCTCAGCCTTATGAACAGGTGGAAGTCAACACTCAAATTTCTGTTATCAAGCAACTAAATGAAGAAGACCCAGTGGATGTTTATCTATGTGAAGATGCTACCAAAGTCATCAAAGGTAATTCGGCCAAAGTTGGGAAACCTGTTATATCATGCTCTATTGGGACTTCAAGTTATCATGGTCTATGTGATATTGGAGCAAGTATTAGTGTCATTCCATATTCTCTTTATCTTGAGATCAAGCCTGATATTGATCCCATTGTTATGGAAGAGACAGGTATGACAATTCAACTTGCTAATAAAGATTATATTAGTCCATTTGGAATTGTTAGAGATGTTGAAGTATTGGTTGGCAAAATAAAATACCCTGCTGATTTTATTGTGCTTGGTTGTCCTCAAGATTCATTTTGTCCTATCATTTTTGGTAGACCTTTCTTACATACTGTTGGTGCTGAAATTAATTTGCCTAAAGAGAAAGTGTTTATTAAATGTGCTGGTGAGAAACTTGAATTTAACTTTTCCAAATTTGCTGATAAACATGTTGAGAAAGAGCCAATTCCTAATAATTTAATTGAAACTCTTGCTCATATAGCTGTAGCTTCAACTGATGTTGTAGAACGTTATATGCTTAATCAAGATGAACCATTTAATGATGAGGAAAAAGAGGCTTTGGAACAAATATTATGGCAACAACCACCACAATTACAATTGCATATCCCACCTGATAATTTAGGAGTGCTACCACCACCTAAAGGGGATCCTAGTTTTGAATTGAAACCTTTGCCTGCAAATCTGAAATATGCATATTTGGATGAGAAGAGCATATATCCTGTCATTATTAGTGCTAACCTTTCAGCTGAAGAGGAAGAGAAATTACTTGATGTGCTAAAAGCTCACCGACCAGCCATTGGATACTCTCTTGATGATCTTAAAGGTATAAGCCCCGCTCTATGTATGCATAAAATTAATCTGGAGGAAGATGCAAAACCTGTTGTTGATTTTCAACGCCGCCTCCATCCAAAAATGAAAGAAGTGGTAAGAAAGAGGTAATAAGACTTATTGAAGCTGGTATCATTTATCCTATAGCTGACAGTAAGTGGGTTAGTCCTGTTCATTGTGTTCCTAAAAAGGGTGGAATGACTGTTGTTCCAAATGAAAAGGATGAACTTGTGGCTCAACGTACTGTAGTTGGTTATAGGATGGTTATTGATTTCAGAAAATTGAATAAAGCAACTCGAAAAGATCATTATCCATTGCCATTTATTGATCAAATGCTAGAAAGGTTGTCTAAACACTCTCACTTTTGCTATCTAGATGGTTATTCAGGTTTCTCGCAAATTCCTGTCCATAAGGATGATCAAGAAAAGACCACTTTTACTTGCCCATATGGTACTTTTGCTTACAGGAGAATGCCATTCGGTTTATGTAATGCTCCTGCTACTTTTCAAAGATGCATGAATGCTATATTTGCTGATTATATTGAAAAGATAATGGAGGTTTTTATGGATGATTTTTCTGTGTATGGTACTTCCTTCGATAATTGCTTGTTCAACCTTAACAAAGTTTTACAGCGTTGTGAAGACCAACACTTGGTTCTTAATTGGGAGAAGTGTCACTTCATGGTTACTGAGGGTATAGTTCTTGGGCATAAGATTTCTGGAGAAGGAATAGAAGTTGATCCAGCAAAGATTGAAGCTATTGAAAAACTACCATATCCAAGGGACCTCAAAGGTATAAGAAGTTTTCTTGGGCATGCAGGTTTTTACCGTAGGTTCATTAAGGATTTCTCCAAAATATCAAAACCTCTAACCAATCTTCTGCAAAAGGATGTTCCTTTCTCTTTTAATGATGATTGCATTGAGTCCTTTAATATTTTGAAGAATGCTTTAATCACTGCTCCCATTATTCAACCTCCTGATTGGAACTTGCCTTTTGAAATTATGTGTGATGCTAGTGATTATGCAGTTGGGGCTGTTTTGGGCCAACGTGTTGATAAGAAACTGAATGTTATTTATTATGCTAGTAGAACACTTGATGCTGCTCAAAAGAATTATGCTACAACTGAGAAAGAATTTTTAGCAGTACTGTTTGCTTGTGACAAGTTTAGACCTTATATTACTGATTCAAAAGTCACAATACATACTGATCATTCTGCTATTAAATACTTGATGAATAAGAAAGATGCTAAGCCTAGACTAATAAGATGGGTACTTCTATTGCAAGAATTTGATTTACACATTGTTGATAGGAAAGGGGAGGATAATCAAGTTGCTGATCATCTCTCTAGGATGGAAAGCATACCTGATGATCCTATTCCTATTAATGATAGCTTTGTTAATGAACAACTTGCAATTGTTAATGTTTCTAGTGCTAAAGTTGCATCTCCTTGGTTTGCCAACTATGCAAATTTTATTGTTGGTAAAGTTTTGCCTCCACACTTCACTTCTCAACAAAGAAAGAAATTCTTTTATGATCTTAGACATTATTTTTGGGATGATCCTTTCCTCTATAAGAAAAGTGTGGATGGTATTATTAGACGTTGTGTACCTGAGCATGAACAACAGGCTATTATAAGAGATTGTCATGACAGTCCCTATGGAGGGCATCATGCAGGAGATCGCACAGGAGCAAAGGTATTACAATCTGGTTTCTATTGGCCTACTTTATTTAAGGACTGTGCTGAATATGTTAAATCTTGTGATAAATGTCAAAGAGTAGGAAACATTGGTAGGAGGAATGAAATGCCTATGAATTATTCATTGCCACTTGAACCATTTGATGTGTGGGGTTTTGACTTTATGGGTCCTTTCCCAGAATCAAAGACAAAGCATACTCACATTTTGGTTGCAGTTGACTATGTTACAAAGTGGGTGGAAGCAATTCCAACCAAAAGTGCAGATCATGCCACAGCAATGAAGATGCTCAAGGACATCATTTTCCCCAGGTTTGGTGTTCCTAGGTTCTTAATTACTGATGGTGGTTCTCATTTCTTGCATGGTGTTCTTAGAAAAACTTTGGCAAAATATGATGTTAACCATAGAATTGCATCTCCTTATCATCCTCAAACAAGTGGGCAAGTTGAATTAAGCAATAGGGAAATTAAACTCATTTTGGAAAAGACAGTGAATAAGTCTAGATCTGATTGGCCAATTAAGATTAATGATGCTTTGTGGGCTTATAGAACTGCTTTTAAAAATCCTATGGGAATGTCTCCTTATAAAATGGTTTATGGAAAAGCTTGTCACTTACCTGTTGAACTAGAACATAAAGCTAGATGGGCTATTAAACAACTGAACTTTGATTTTAAAACTGCGGGAGAAAAGAGAATTCTTGACCTAAACCTACTTGACGAATGGAGAAATGAAGCTTATGAAAGTGCCAGGATGTTTAAAGAAAAAGTTAAGATTTGGCATGACAAGAAAATTAAGAAAAAGGAATTCAAAGTAGGTGATCAAGTTTTATTGTACAACTCTCGTTTCAAGTTTTCTGCAGGGAAGCTAGCTTCAAAGTGGCAGGGACCATTAGTGATACAGGAGGTGTACCGTTCAGGAGCTATCCGTCTTCACGGTGACATGAAAGGTAAACCTCATGTAGTCAATGGACAACGCCTTAAACCTTATATTGCAGGAAAGAGCTTCATCGGAAGGGTGGAGGAGTTGAATTTACAAACACCGGAAGAGGTAATTGAGAGAAACCGTGCAGTTCCAGAAACCCTAAATCAATAGAAGGTAACTTTTGTGTTGGAAAGTTTCTCGGAATTGCATAAAATTTTACGGAGGTCAATTTTTATGGAAATCATCGTATGGGACAAGAAAACTGGACGAAACGGAGACCCGAGGGAGAAAGAGAGGGGCCCACGCGGCCCATGTACCTGGCCGCGTGGGGCTATCCCTTTTCCACCTCGGAGTCCTTTTTCGTCTCGTTTTCGATCCCGACGCTTCGTCTTGACCTAAAAACCCTCAATATATACCCTCTCTGCCGATCTGATCTCGCACCGAGCGTTCTCGAGCGATCTTTGTTTCTGTTGTTTCTGCCTGTCAGGTTTTAGCCATGTCTTGCTCCGGATCCAACCAAGAGGGGGAGAGCTCTCCCAAGGAGGGTGTTGTGAACCGCTACCTCAACTCCGTGATGACACCACCGAAGACCGTGTGCTTCAAGGAGGGCGTGATGCTCGTGGAGGAGGTGAAGGCTCCCAAGGCCACCGGCACGGTAGAGGCAAGGCTGGATGAGTTGGAGGACAAGACCTTCAGGTATGGCACTGTGGTTTACCGCAGCCTTGATGCTCACCACTTCATGAACCTGGAGCTGGAAAGAAGGTTGAAGAGTACAAGAAAAGGCTTGAAGATCTGGAAGATATACAAGGACGTCATCGACAAGTGGGAAAGTTCCAATGCTTCATGTGGGATTTGGAGAACCAGAACTGTGAATATGAAGAACGCTTCAAGAAGATTGCAGCAGCTGCCACCCTCAGGTATAATGATCCACCTACATCTTTCCGTGATGGAAAGCCTTTCCATGGAAGATGGCTGAGTGGGAGAAAGAATATGAGAAGGAGGAGCTGCAGCAAAGAAAGACCTTGAAACGTCAAGCTTGGGGGAGTTCCACCTAGTCTTTATCTCACTAGTTTATCATATCTATCTAGTCATGGTGTGTTTTGCTTTTATCGTTTAGTTATCAATATCTCTTAGGCGTGTGTGAGCTCATGGAGCATTATCATGTATCCCTATCTATGGTTTATCAATGAATATTAAAGTATGGTGTCATCCATGATTCTCTTGTTTGGGGATTTATGGGTAACACTCATGCAAATGAGCGTGGCATATTTAGAATTTCAATCACATCTTGCCTTGAAATTAATTAACTTGAGTATGTTGGACAATTATAGAATTATCTCAATATAGAAGAAGTAAAAAGACTTGTGAATTAATAGTTTGAGGTTAAGATATAGTCTTGTAGGATAAGAAGTTGAGAAGACTTAATGAAAAGGATATAAAACACTCTTGTTACAACCTAGTATCTTTTGAGCAAATTAATGATCATGGATATTTCAATACTTATGCTCTTGAATGTGAATGAAAGGAAGGCACCTGAAATTTCAGCTAGCCATGGAAAGTGTAAGAAAAGGGTTGTGTAGAGCATGGGAACTTGATTGAGATATCCATGACTAAAGTTTGCACTAGTTACTAGTCAAGCAAGAGTGATAACAATTTTTATATCTATCTGTCTTTTCATTTGTCTTCTTTTGAACTTGTTATCCAATGAGAGTTTATCTTGTCTTTGAATTTCAGCAAAGTATAAAAGATTATAATGCTTGCCATGAAGAGCAAAAGCATGTGAAAAACAATATGATTCGATTGTCCAACATACAATGGTTATTTGCTTTCAAAAGTAAGGGGTGATTGCTAGAGTTCTACTTATGTTGCCCTCATATGTATGAGTTTTAGATCATTAATCTTATCTTGCAATTGAATATGATGATGATACAATGCCCGTATTTATTTATCAACCATAAGTCCATTGATGCATGTAATGATCTATGTCCTTACTTACTCGAGGACGAGTAAAGGTTTAAGCTTGGGGGAGTTGATACGTGCATTTTATATCATCATTTATATAACTTTTAGTATCATACTAGAATGTTATTTGCATGATTATATGATTGTTTCTACATGTTTTAGATGATTTTGGGGACTTTCATACAAAGTCCCTATTTTTGGTATTTAATTTCTGGGAGGCAGAAAACCTCCTTTTTCTTGTCTTTAATGTTTCAGGAGCTACAGGACCTCAAATAATAAAAGGAAAAATACTGCGTCAGTTTTTCATCGGGAGAAAGGCAGAGGGAAGAAGACCGAAGAGAGGAGAGCCACGAGGGCCAAATGGGGGTGGCCCACGCGGCCCATGTACCTGGCCGCGTGGGACCCACCCAAAGGTGCCTCGGGCACCTCCTCGCCTGGGGCTTTTTAGCAACGCCTTCGTCTCGCCCGAAAAGTAACGCCCTAATTTTTCCAAGTCCATCCGAGGTCGCGGCGGCGGCGAAACTCCTGATCCCTTCCGAGGGGGGTCAGATCCTGCTGCTCCGGAACTCCGGAGAAGGGGGAAATCATCGTCATCGTCATCACCTCTCCTCCTTGGCGTGGGAGGAGGCCTCTACATCATCACCCCCATCAAGACCAGCACCATCACCATCATCATCACCGTGATCCACTCCGTTCCCCTCGCAGTTTGAGAGTTGCTATACCCTAGATACTTGTCTTGTGCTACTATTCATGTTTGTGATTGAGTACTTGTCATTATTTGGTGGTGAAGTTATAATTTCAGATTGTGTTGTACCACTTATGCCACTGATTATGATCATGTTCGCACGTTGTGAGTAGTTCCCGTATGTTCCTGAGGGCATAGGATGAATTGGCATTGATTTATATATGACATGTGTTGGTATTTTGTCAAGAGTTTATCTTTTATGTGATTCTATGATGGTGTTGTGCGAACGTCGACTGCACAACACTTCACCTTTATGGGCTCATAGGAGAACACCGTAGTGTAATGAATTGATGGAGACTTGGGAGGACACGTAAACCTGAGACCGAGTCATGAAGTTATATTATGAGGGTATTAGTATCGGGGACCTTAGAGTGTAATGCTATGGTGGGACTTTAGGTCTTAATAATTCTTGTGCAGTCATTTGCTTGGCCACATGATCCATCATAAGGGGTTGTAGTTTATTTATTTAGCTATACCTAATTATGGCTCCGTCCAAAGAGGATTAAAACTTGACAAGATATTCAACGTGTTGTTTAATAAATCTCTATGCCTAGCATCATCCATGCCGCCCTCGGGAACGTTTGCCACATATAAGTTACACATCACTTGAGCTTGTCCTTTTGCCACATAAGAGGATTGGGCTTTCTCTCTTTGAGAGCTTTCACTTGCTACTATCTGTTATCTGCTTGCAATTATACAACTGAAAATACCAAAAACACCTGCATCTTTTATTGTTTTTTTATCAATCTTACTAACCAATACCTTCAGCTCCTCGTGGGTTCGACAACCTTTTCTAATTGAAAGGTACTACAATTGATCTCCTGCACTTGGGAGCCATCAAGGAGCTCCCGGAATGAGGTCGATGCGGTGCTCGATGCCGCGAAGAGGAGGTAGTCCCGGTGGCACCTCTTGAGGAAACACATCTTCAAAGGCCTTCAAAATAGACAACAAAGGAGGAGGAAGATTTGTGAAATTGTTAGTAAAAGTAGGCTCTCCTTTGCATATGAGGACATAGTGGAGGGTGGATGGGTTTTCTCTCAATTCCCTCATCTCTCTTTTGGTGGCTAGTAAGGAAATGCTATTTGTGGCTCTTGTGGATGTTGCACTCTCATGTGGCTTGTGGCGCTCACTCACTTTTTGGTGGATCTCTCTCTCACCACTCTTCTCACTAGGAATGTTGGTTTGTTCATGCTCAACTTGTTTTGCAAGGCGTTCTTGTGTGGAAGGATGTTGTCGAAGATCATTGGGATGGTGAATCACATGTTGTGCTCGTGCAATAGTCTTGGCGTTGTTGTCGTTCACTTGGCTTTGTGTCATGGGACAGAGCACAAAATTCTTGTTGTTCCACTTGAAACTATAATAGTTTGTACTTCCATCATGCATGGCGCTCTTGTCATATTGCCATGGTCTTCCAAGAAGCAAGTGGCAAACGGTCATTGGCACAACATCACAATCCACGGTATCTTCATAAGCTCCAATCTTTAAGGAGACTTGCACTATGTGTTGAACCTTGACGGTGCCGGAGTCACTCAACCATTGAACATGGTATGGATGCGGGTGCTTCTTGAACTTCAAGTTGAGGTTCTCACAAAGTTCTTTGCTCGCTAGGTTGTGGCAACTTCCACCATCAATGATAACCTTGATATACTTGTTGTTGACACCGTCTCTTGTTTGGAACAAGTTACATCGTTGGTCTTCATGGTCTTGCATGTTGGTGGTCAACACTCTTGTCACAACCAAAGAAGGATTGTTATCGCCATCATAATAGACTTCATTGGTGTCTTCTTCAAGATTTTGCTATGTTGCGGCTTGATTCAAGGCATGGTACTCATCTTCACTCATAGACTCATACTCTCCATTGCATTCACTATCATGACTTTCTTGTTGGTGTACTCAAATGACTTGTGACCTTGTCCTCCACACTTGAAGCACGTGATATATGTGGACTTGACGTTGAGTCTTGAGGGTTGGCACTTGTAGGAGTTGCTTTTTTCATTGTTGAGGAGGTCTATTAGATGGTATTGGTATTCTTGTCAAAGGCTTTGTATTGGCTTGAGTGGAAGCTTGTGTCATTGGAGGCGTAGAGGAAGAGGCCTTGTTTGCAAAGAATTGCTTCGTCTTGAGGTACTTGAGTTCTTCTTGCACATGTCTCTCGGCCTTGGTTGACTGATGGACCAATTCCACGAGATTGGAGTAGGGTTGGAACTCAACAATCTTCTTTATGGGGTAGTTGAGGCCATTCATGAATCTTGCCATGGATTGCTCATTGGATTCCTCAATGTTGGCTCTCACCATAGCGGACTCCATTTTCCTGTAGTACTCATCAACGTTTTCAAGCCTTGCTTCAATTCTTGCAACTTCTTGTATAGGTCTCTTGTGTAATATGATGGCAGAAAGCGATGGTACATAGCCTCTTTCATTTCAACCCATGTATTGATTGGCTCGAGATGCTTCTCTTTTCTTGAGTCTTGTAGTTGTTCCACCACAAGAGTGCATACTCTTCAAATTCCATCGAGGCGATTGCAACCATCTTGTTCTCGGAGTAGTTGTGCAAACGGAAGATCTTGTCTACCTTGAGTGCCCATGAGAGGTAAGCTTCTGGATCACTTGAGCCATAGAACTTGGGCATGACAAACTTGATGTTGGTGAGATTATCATCATCTTGTCGGTGTTGTTGTTGAGGTGGACCTTCTTGAACCCTATGATGAAGGAGTTCTTCACGGCTTGGCTAGATGCGCCCTCATAATCCAATGATGGTGTTGCGGCTCATGTGCTTGATGATGTCCATGGCGATAATGTTCACGATTCTCTCGTTGTTCATGTACTTGATGATGGTGTCGGTGACGTGGGGGGGTGTCTATGTTGACGGTCTTGCACGTCATAGTCATTGGCACCCAGCTCACCATTGTCATGTGGATGTGGTACTTGTCGAGGTTGATGGTGAGGTGGTCTTGGTGAAGGTGGAATGTCGATGTTGTTGTGGTGTTGACCTTGATCACCATTTCTTGCATGAGCTTGATGTTCTTGGCGATTGTGATCTCGACGAGCTTGACTTGAGGCACTATGCCTTGTATGCGATGATCTTGAAGAACTTCTAGTGCGGTGTGAGCTTGAGGAAGAGTGACCACGTTGTTGCGCAAGATTGTTGATGGCGTCGGTCAAGTGCGCCATTCTTTCATTGAAGTTGACCTCTTGGGCTTGAATGCGGCGCTCATAGCGTCCAAGGCCATCACGTACAAGGTGGCGTAGGCCCACAAACTCACCATGAGTGTCAAAGCCATTGTCGTGGTTGATTTGTGGATGTGGATCGCCGTCGGAACTCAAACTTTCATTGTTACTTCCCCTAAACATGCTCAAAGACAAGTGAAATGTGATGGAATAGAGTGTTAGTCCCTAACTCACCTTGCCTTGATAGTATTGGACCAAGTGGGCTTTCCAAGGAGAAGATTCACAATTGATGGTAACTTGGTTTGAGAGTCGAGACCCAAAGAAAAACCAAACACACACACTTATGAGGAGCTATGGGAAGGTATGGTGTACAATGGAAACAAGCAAATCCAACGAAAAGTATGTTGTAAGAAGTAGAGGATTACCACAATGACCAAATTAACAAAGAACAAACCAACCACACAATGTTACGGAAACAACGGAAACACACACACACAAAAGATACAATGGGGCTAGTGTGACCAAAGGGCGAGCACAACGACGATACAGGATGACGAACCTAATGAAGACTACGTGCTCAAGTGTCACACCAACACAAGAAGGACGCTAGTTCAATTGCCTTGGGAAAGGGCAACTAGATTTGCACACGTGTCAACCTTTTACTCTCACTAAGCATTCGGAGCGCACTATTTGCAAATGATGATACTTGTCACTTTTTTTATATACAAGCACAAGAACGAAAACGATTACTACTAAGTTGCAACTTTGATGAACTAGCACTACTAAGTAAATGTGAGAATGGTCTCGTACCTCAACCAAACTTCAACCATACCTGTACATAGGCCTGGGCGTTCGGTTTAACCGAACCGATCGGTTCGGTTCCTCGGTTTTACAGAAAGTTCGGTTTTCAGAAAACGATGACCGATCGGTCATCTGAAAATCTACTAACCGACAATTTCGGTCACCAAGAAATTGGTTCGGTTCTCGGTTTTCAACCGAACAGTACTGATGTAGAGTACCAGCGCATCACGAAATAGATTTAGATAGAATCAGTGTCGCAGCAGGGGGCTTCGGTGGCCATAGACCTTCATCCCCGTCTCCCCGGGCCTGCTAAGCGACCCTCATCGTACTGGTCATCAGTAATTGACCGGGAGCCAGGAGATGGAGGCAGCGCGACTCGCAAGCATCGAATAGGATGAGATGGGGAGCATCAGGGTCAAAGGAGAGAGCTGAAGACTTGGGAGTAGGTATGCGCTGGCGGCTGACGAATCGTTGTGCTGCTGCAGACGGCGTGGCGGCGCACGCTCGACTGACGGCTAGGTTAGAGCGACTGGGAGTCGAGAGAGATGCGGGACAGAGTTGGGGACGAACGGTCATGACTCGTGAGGTAACGTGTGTGGGGTGCTCCTCCCTGTACGTGAGCTTATGAGACAAGGTCACAAGGCTTGGGCCTCCGAAGAATGCTGGGCTAGCCTAGGACTAATGATGGGCTTTACCATTTTTTACTTAATTCGGTCTGTTCGGCTAATACGGGTATCCGAGAGTCAAAACCGAATTACCCTAACTAAATTCGGTTTTCAAGACTTGATGACCAAAATAGGAACCTAAATTCTCGGTTTCAGTCTAATCGGGTTCAGCCCCGGTTATTTCGGTTCGGTTGATCGGTTCTCGGTTAATATGCCCACCCTACCTGTACACATCTCCGTGCCAGCCTAACCTGAACTGAACCCACGTAACATGATTTTCAGCCCAACTAAAACTGAACCCACTATGTTTTCAACTAGAACTGATTTAAACCCAACTAGTAACCGTGGGTTTGAACCCGATATGGAACCGTGGGTCTCGCTGGTTGGTAGCTAGCTTCACGGTGTACGCTCCGTTCCCTTCCTTTTGGAGTGTACCGTGGCCTGAGCGCGTGAAGAGGATCCATCGAACGGTAGCTAGCTTCACGCTGTACGTTCCGTTCCCTTCCTTTTTTTTCTTTTTTTTCTCTCATATGATCGATCCATGTGGGTATGGCAGCTATGCAAAATACGTTATGAACTGATGACGTTTAAATTTCGTGATACACTCAGGGACGAAGAATCACAAAATGCCATCAAAATAACGAATTGGTATCACAACATAATGTTACATAAATTTGGCATGAATATCACAACTGGATCTTCAAACACGTGGTACTTGACTTGTGCTCCCATTCATGGAATCAACACTCGCAGAACCCTTTGAGGTAGACATGCCTCAGATTTCAGAGCAAACTGCGTACAAATGATGAAAGAGTGAGAATAGTAATACTGCTAAGGAGCTGTTTAGGAGGCAAGAATGGACTATGGTTCTGAAACAAATGGAGTACAAAACTGGAACACAACAAGCCTATAGCTCTCAGCACTGACAAAAGTCGATAATACACTGAATATTTCAAGCAGCAGTTACTTAGGGTATTAGACATTTGACAAGGATAGTTTCAGTTTGTCTTGGGAGGCCTGAAGCTGAAACCACAGCCCTACTACTAGGTCTCTGTCATTGAGATGCTTCTATTTCCTCCAACTATAAATGGAAGCCAAGTTTAAACCACACAAGAATACATGCTGACATAGCTACTGTTACCAAATTAATTGATCGCGACTTCGTTAAAGTCTCATTTCTGAACACAGGGATAGATTCAGTATGTAGAGGCTGCAGCAACACAAATGTTAAGCAAGGCCCAATAAAAAATTTGATACCAGGAATGAATATCGGCGCTTTTTTGCACATACATTCTTTGCAAGAAATTCTTGAGCATGATATTTAAAAATGCACTGAGGACTTGAGGAGTGCGTAGGGTACCTGTAGCTAATTCTGAGAGTGGAGTTTGTGTTGTCAAACTTCAGTGTAAATGCAGTGATGCCTTCCAATCTCCACTTTTAAACTTTATACCGAATCGCATTATAGTTAGCTCCTGCAAAGAGAACAACTAGTCACGATACAAGGAAGTAGCTGAACAACTAAGAAAAATCCCAATTGCAGTTCCATATGAAGAAACATATATGCTGTTTAACTCTGACAAAATTTCAGCTCCCTGTAGATATTCAAGTAGCCCAACCATAATACTCACACACATATTTCAAGTAGTCTGGCATGGGGAGCAAAGGCGTCGCGGTGAACAGCGCCGTCTCCTACGGCATCAACCTGGGCATACTACGGCGGAATCGATCTAACCTCCGGTCTTCTTCCTAGAGCGGAATTACTCCAACAACTTTTCCTGATTGAATAGCACAAGTTTCTTTGGCTGATGGTATTACTTACACTGCAGGTACTTGCAGTTGGATTCTGGTGGCTGAGATGCAGAAATGGGCTCTTGGATGTAGTTTCATCCATTCGTATGCTTGACATGGAGATTGACCCTGTATGTACCATGCAGTGGTCAGATGTGAGGCGCACTTATAGGAATTAATCACTTAATTTGCTACACCTAAGATCCTTGGTCCTTGACTTGTGCTCCCATCCATGGAATCAGCACTTGCAGAACCCTCTGAGGTAGACATGCCACAGATTTCAGACCACACTGCCTACAAATGATGAAAGAGTTAGAACATTAGTACTGCTAAGGAGCTGTTTAGGAGCAAGAATGGACTGTGGTGCTGAAATAAATGGAGTACAAAACTGGAAGACAACATAAAAAATACTGCTGCTCAAGAACTGAAACTGCTACTGAATCATAAAAGCACACTTCAGATCATACATACTAAAAGAAATATAAAGCAATGCATTCCAAGCACACTTCAGAGTAAGAAATTAGAACACAATAAAAAATACAATTATATTTCTGATTATTAGGAAGCCAAACTTGCTCAAAAGTTAACACAAAGGATGTTAAGTTTGCATTGAACATTAAACTTCAGCTAAAACCAGACTTGTACTATCGCCTACTACAGACTAAGCAGTACGCAAGCAAGTTTCTTGGTGACACACTGAAACCAGACTTGTACTGTCGCCTACTACATCAGTCTCAAGGTAGGCAGGCAGGCCATGAAGTGCAGGTAAATCCCCATTCCTAAATCACGCCCAGAATCTGAACTAAGTCGGGAGCATCAACTAAATAGTAGAGCTGCGAAGGAGGAGTTGAAGGACTGGAGAAGGAAGACGGGTTACCTAGTAGGAGAGCAGTAATCGCAGCGCAGCACAAGACAAATTCTTGGGGTAGCAAGAACGAAGAGACCCCCAATAATGCCATAAGAACGCGATTCCGAGGAAGCGGGCGAGCTACGGGAGACGGGATTCAGTCAAATCTGCAGGCTACGACCTCCAGGCTGCCAAGGCCAGCCTCTTCTCTCCTTCCTGCGGATTAATGAGACTATGAGAGGAACGAAACCAAATGATTAAGCTCCAGAAATTCAGACTCTGAGAAGAAGCAGAGGTAGGAAAGTACTTACCGGAACGGGAACGACCGCCTTCTAGGTCTATGGCGCCGCCGCCTCGCCGGATAACACCATTGTTTCAGATGGGGAGGAGCAAAGGGAGGAGGAGACGCGAGAGGCGGAGGGGGCGGGGACGGTGAGCCGTGAGACGGCGAGAGGCGGACGGGGGCAGGGAAAACGAGTCACGAGAGGCTGAGCCGAGGAGGGCGAGCTGCAGGCGGCCGCCGGTGGAGGGGATCGAGAGGCGGCGCCAGTGGCGGGCGGCGGAGAGGCGACCTAATCGCAATCGATTCCTAACCGAGACGAAGGAACGAGTCTGGTAACCGGTTCCTGCACCCACGGGTTTGACCCCATGCCTCACCACACTGACTCGTTTTTTTCCATACCTGAACTGAACCTAACTGTTTGTATGCTCAACCCGTTCGCACCCGAACCAAAAAACCCAGACGCAAAATCAAACTGGTTCACCCGGTTAAACGAAACCCATTCCCAGGTTTACTACTAAGTTGCCATGATTGCAATGCCCGCGATATCAAAGAACTAGTCCAATGGATAGGTACGCAAAAAGGAAGAAGGGTTTGCAAAGGAAAAGAAAAAAAAACTGTGAGGCCGCGTTGGGCAGCTGGAGGCCGGGCTGGAGGCTGGGGCAAGGCGGGCTGTTCTTTTTGGACGCGAAAAGTGGCCAAATTGGGCAAAAAACTCGCACAAAAACGTCAAATCGAAGGATGAAACGGTGGAATTAGGCTATGAGATTTGGAACAAAGGTGGAGGGGGTCCTTAGGCAACATATCTATGGATCAAAACTACTCCAAACGCAACAAATCGAGAGATCGGCTCAAATCCAAGAAGGCTCTTTTTTGTGGGGATTTTCGAAATTAGGTAAAATCAAAGAAAATTTGGTGGCTTTTTGGTGGAAACACAACTCAAATCCGTGTAAACCCAAGCTCTGATACCATATGATGCGGGTGCGGTCCCGAATTTCACGGATTGAGGGCGGACGAACGATGAACACGAAGAACGAACGACGAACGCGAAGAAACAAAAGGGGAAACACGAGGGGCAAGGGTAAAATGCGGGGGATAACTAGTAAAACAACCAAGGGAGAATCACACGGTAACCGGCCCGAGGGTATCCCCCGAATCTCAAATCCAAACCAATCTTACTCTCAATTGAAACCTTTTCTCCACACCGGTAGGTCCACCGGTCTAATAGAATCCACAAAGGTGGGAGATTGGCAAGGTAATCTCAACTACGAGGTGGAGGTCTTGGGCTCCCGGGATTCGAATCCGCGAGGAGTTCTTGGTTTCCACAAGGGAAAGATGGAGCAAAGCTCAATAAGTCAAATCATATCATAGTCTAACCCTAACCCTAGGGAGGGGATGTCCTATTTATAGCCTAGAGGCTAAAGGGGTAGGTGGGGGAAGTTACAGGACCCTTTGGTCAAACATAACACAGGCTGGCTGGCCTTGCCGGGCTGGTGGCCGGCCTGAGGCCGGCTGCTTCGGTAGCCTGGCCGGCCTTGGCAGGCGAAGTCCGGGCTGAGGCCAGGCTGAGGCCGGCCGCCTGTGTTGCTTGTCCAACCGAGGTTGGGCTGGAGGCTGGGCTGAGGCCGGCCTTCCTGGGGCTTGCTTCGCCTTCTCCTTCCTCTTGTCCATCTTCTCCATCACCTTCGGACTTCTCTTGTGCTTCTTCTCCACTCCAGTGTAGATCGTCACAAAGGTTGTTCCTGCGTATGCACGGGGGTACCGGTATTAGGTAGCAAGCCATTCAAGGGGGTGTCGAAATCACACATAGATAGGAGCGAGGTCACCTTCATGAAGTGCTTTGACCCTTGATTTTGTCATTGGACCATTTGGCGTAGTTGGTGAAGCTGTCCTAGGTTGGGCTACATCACTGGTGCACCAAGGAAACAATGCATCGTACAAAAACGAAAAAGCAACAACAGAGTATGACCATGTACATTTCAGAAATGTGAACCAAACGTCGTGGATGCTAAGTATCATGTACGTGGATGAATTTGCATCCTGGTACATACCATACGCGAGGGCACTGTCTAAGGGGAGCAAATGTAAATGTGATATTGTTAGGAGGATCTTGTCATGGAAATATGGAATTGAGCAGAGAAGTGATACGTGTAGTTTGGATCTATCACCGCTGCTCTTGTAAAGAACCTCCAACTTGTTAAATTAAACTTACGTTCGTGTTTCGAGAGTAAAATTTCCATAATCTCTCTATCCCGTATTAGTTGACGCTAAAACATATATATATATATATATATATATATATATATACACGTGGGCAAATGTGATATTGAGCGATAAATATATACGCTAAAAAATATATATACGATAAATATATACGCTAAATATATATATATATACGCTAAAAATATATATATATATTTAGTACTGAATACGTCTAGATACATCCATTTGAGCGATAAATAATATGCTATGAGCGGAATACAAATTGCATGCTACGAATAACCAAAGTTTGCATCGAAAATAAATAGGCAAAAGTTTTCTTATGACAAAGCATGTGGCTTCTATTAGGGCATGCCTAGTGGGTAACCCTAACATGCTGCCCGCAGGTCCATGTATGCTCGGATGAAAGGACACAAAAAAGCTACTGCCCTATATGTGTCAGTGTGGCTTGCAGAGGAGCTAGCTGCTTCAGCTAAAATGTGGGCAAATTTGACGAATTTGACCCTTTTTCAAACTTATTTCATAGAATGGACCCAAATTCAAATCATTTCATGATCTACCCTTTTTCATGGCGTCCGACCCTAGGGCGCCATGCTATATTGCACGACGCCCCGCAGAAGGCATCATGGACCCTGCCACGTCAGAGTTGGCGGCCCCGCACCGGGCCAGGGCGCCATGCTATCGAGGTGCGGGCCCACCTACTTTGACGTGGCAGGGTTCACGACGGGGCATCGTGCAATAGAGCATGGCGCCTCAGGGCCGGGCGACATAAAAAAGGGTTTGATCATAAAATGATTTGAATTTGGATCCATTTATAAAATAAGTTTTAAAACGGGTCAAATTCGTCAAAATTGTCAAAATGTGAGGAGAGGGGGGCAAAAGTAGAGGGAAAAATAAGAACGGCTCCACTTGTGCCATGCAAGGCCAGTCGCGACTCAGACCCGACAGTTGGATGGGCATGCATCGTGCGGCCGATTCCGGGACGGACCGCTCATCAACCTTCTAGGGGTGGTCCTCGCTTTAGCATCACGATTTGGGTTTGTGGCTGCACAAGACACGCCTGCTTGTGTGGTGACGCTACGAGATTACATCCGTTCCAAAGAAAATTTCAGTGCGGAGTTGCTAGGCTACCGAAGTACCGATCAAGAACAACTCGCTATCACTACAGGAACGACGACCTATGCCGACGGCCAGAGGCTACGCCGACGGCTTTTTGTCGGGGCCATCGGCGTAGAGCCCGCGGAGGACAGCCCTTTGACACAGGGCTACGCCGACGGCAAAGCCATCGACATAGGTTCACCGGGCTACGCCGACGGCTTTGCCATCGGCATAGTGATGATTGTTTTCTATTTTTCATTTAATATGAAATAATTCATATCTTTAAATCCGTAAATCGAAATTTAATAAATAAAATGTCTAAATCGATTAGAAAAATGAGAGGAATCCAAATATTAAATCCATATCATCTTTTTCATCATGTATATGACTTTTTCAACATATTTTGGTACTTGCTTAATAATAAAAAATTCATTTTTGGTACTTAAAAAATGGAAAGTGATATTTATAAAAATATTTTGGAAATTGTTTTTGGCAACAATGTTTTCCATACCAATACACACCTATATGTCAAATATGAACACATTATCACAAACTATGGCACGGGAATGGCCATAACTTGGTCATTTGGCGCGAAACATATACATGTCTATAGATGATAGACCTTTTTGTAATTTTTTTGAAATATTTGTCAAAATTCAAGTTTATCATTTTTTTTAGCAACTAATACACATAAAAGGACTCCATGCCAAATTATTTCATTTTTTGAGTATTTTCTCACTTTCTTTATTTTTTTGAAAAAATGGTCAAAATGGCCGCCGTGCCTATTCATTGAAAGGGTCACATTTTTCAAAACTATCGATGTTTTGTGATAAAGTCACTACTTGTGTACCTAAAAATGATTTTTATAAAAAAATTAGACCAAACTATCACACACTTGTAGTTCAAATTTCAATTACTTTTGAAAAATCGGCATAAAGTCATTTAAATAGGAAAGTTAGGTAGAAATCGAGAAAATTCCTAACACTTGGAGATTATCCATAAAATATGTACTACTCTTTGTGACAATAAGATGGGTGCCTTTTTGCAACATATTTTTGGTACTTGCTTCATAAAAAAAAGTCATTTTTGGCACTTAAAAAATGGAAAATGATATTTATAAAAATAATTTGGAAATTGATTTTGGCAAAAATGTTTGCCATACCAAGACACACCGATGTGTCAAATATGAACACATTATCACAAAATATGGCATATGGCACGGGGATGGCCATAACTTGGTCATTTGGCGCGAAACCTATCCATGTCTATAGATGATAGATTTTTTGTGAAGGTTTTTTTTTGAAATGTTTGTCAAAAGTCAAGTTTATCATTTTTTCTAGCAACTAGTACACATAAAATGTCTCCATGCCAAAGGATTTCATTTTTTGAGTATTTTCTCACTTTTTTAATTTGTTTTGAAAAAAATGGTCAAAATGGCCGCCATGCCTATTCATTGAAAGGGTCACATTTTTCAAAACTATCGACGTTTCTGTGATAAAGTCACTACTTGTGTACCTAAAAATGAGTTTTGTAAAAAAAATTAGACCAAACTATCACACACATGTAGTTTAAATTTCAATTACTTTTGGAAAATCGGCATAAAGTCATTTAAATAGGAAATATTAGGTAGAAATCGAGAAAATTCCTAATACTTGGGGATTATCCATCAAATATGTACTACTCTTAGTGACAATAAGATGGGTGCCTTTTTGCAATATATTTTTGGTACTTGCTTCATAAAAAAAGTCATTTTTGGCACTTAAAAAATAGAAAATGATATTTATAAAAATAATTTGGAAATTGTTTTTGGTAAAACAAAATTGCCATACCAAAACACACCTATGTGTCAAATATGGACACTTTATCACAAACTATGGCACGGGGGTGACCATAACTTGGTCATTTGGCTCGAAATTTATACATGTCTATAGATGATAGACCTTTTTGTGAAGTTTTTTTTGAAATGTTTGTCAAAACTCAAGTTTATCGTTTTTGCTAGCAACTAATACACATAAAAGGACTCCATTCCAAAGGATTTCATTTTGTGAGTATTTTTTCACTATCTTTTTTTTTTGAAAAAATGGTCAAAATGGCCGTCGTGCCTATTCATTCAAAGGGGTCACATTTTTCAAAATGTTTATCGATGTTTCTGTGATGCACATGATGATATGGATGTCGTTGAATTCCTCTCATTTTTCTAATTGATTTAGACATTTTATTTGTCAAATTTCGATTTACGGATTTAAAGATATGAATTATTCCATGTTAAATGTAAAAAATGTGAAAATAAAGTAAAATTCATTTTATTGTTATTTATTTAAAATATTATTATATAATCATTGTTATTTATTCAAATAAATTTTCAAAATTTAAACAATAAAAAGTGTAACATCATGACCTAGGGGTTAATATGATTGATAGGATACTATCATTAAGTTTAACATCTTATTTGGAAGGAATTCAAAAGTTAAACTTACTTGAGCTGGAGCAATTTCAGTATGGGTGATCGAATGGAAAGTTTAACCAGGGTAAGTACTTTGACCTGAGATTAACTGTGTGGCTAAGTGAGAAATTTCGTAATTAAAAAAACGAAATTGGGAAATTTCGGAGTAGAATAAAAAAATAATATAAAAAACAGTTATTTTTTAAAAAAATAATTTTTTGGAAAAAAATGTCGATGACACTATGCTGACGGCTTTTGTCTATGCCGATGGCCATCTGTCCTATGTCTACAAGGACCTACGCCGACGGCTGCCGTCGGCATAGCCTGTGCCGACGGCCTTTGGGTTTTTGCCAACGGCAAAAAGCCGTCGGCGTAGGTCCTGCTTCCTGTAGTGTATTGAAATGAAACGAACATCTAGTTTGTGGAGTAATTATCATGTTGCATTAAACTTTGTCCATGGTAGTGATTCTTCTAGAGGAAAATGGTACTACTGATTTTAGTCGTGCAACTCCACAGCGTTGGGGCACTTTGACCTGTATTACAGTATTAGCACCATCATTTGCTTCACGTACTCATCCGCTGGCCAAGGTTCATTTGCCTGAGCTTTTGTACGGATTCATATAGAAGTTCTCTCGAAATGACAAGCGGGACAATAGATTCACGAAAGCTTGCTTGGTTGGACAGCAATATGGAGCTGCACAGCTGCGGCCTGCGCGTATGTCGTATCGTTTAGCCTATATAGGCCTGACGATATTGGCACACACTTCGAAGGGTGAGCGCAAGAACTGGTTGCAACAAATTTTTTTGCGGAAACACCCCTAGATCTATTAGTCAGCACAGCAGAAACAACGCACCCCACAAAACCCAGAAATTACAACCGGGTCCCTGGGAACCCAGCACACATCCACCACCGACGCGGAAGGGGAACGCGCCGCCGCATTGCCGATCCGGCACCCACCTGGCGCCGGCGCAACCTTGAACGCCACGGAGGAAAACATCGCGGACGGGAAGTTGCCCTTCTCAGCCTCTGCGAGCTCGCACGACGAAGAGGAGGAGCGCTGGAGTCGAACCACTGCGCCGGAGTCGTCCACCTCGCCGGCCGGCGAGGAAGACGGAGACCTGGAGAAGGCCGAAGCACCCGAGGCGCCGCGACCTGGAGAAGTCGAGCGCACCACGCCGGAGCTCCGAGGAGCCACGCCGCAGAAGGGGAAGCGCGCCGACCCAAAACACACCACCGACGCCAACTGGTTGCAACAATTGCAATAGAAAATTTGCAAGAAAAAAGTGATTAGAAAAGCATAGGCTGTAAGAGCATCTCCAACGATCCTCCGGCAAGTATGCCGGACAAATGTTATTGAGAATGTCGACACATGTTGCCGGCACACTGGGAGTGTCTCCCCTCACCAGTGCTCCCAATAGAGCTTTTTTCAAAATTTGTTCAGAACATGAATATAAGGAACCGGTGTTTTTTCATTGAAATTTGAAGTACTTTTAACAATCTTGAGTGATTAACAAACGACATTTAACATTTTGGATCCTTTAGAGGGTAAATTTTATTTTTATGGACAAATAACTTTTTAGATCCTTACCCAAATTAGCAGTTGTATTTTCAGTTGTAAGAAAGCAGTAGTATTTTCAGTGAGCTAGCAGTTAGGCAATAATGAGCGGGCCTAATGAGGAAGCGGGAAGCCCAACTGAAGAAACATTAAACTAAAGCTAGAAAAATCATTGGGCTAGCAAATGGGCCTCATTCCCCAGACCTCTTTCCGTAAGCAGGACGGCCTTGGCCTACAAGCCTGGAAGGCTCAATCGCAGTTTCGACAAAAAAGGAAAGCTCAGGCGCCGCGCGATTCAGTTTTTTTTTCTGCCGGCCGGCTCCTCGCCGTCGTCGACTACGTCTCCTCGATCGGCTGCCGCAGCTAATCCCGACGAGGTAGCGAAAACTCCTACCGTCCTCTTCGCTGCATACCTTACACTTCGCGTTTTTTATCCGTATTACGGTCAAGTGTTTGATCTGCTCCGATTGGCGCTTAGGTTTTGACTTCGGTTTTATCGATTTCCTTGAACTTGTACTACCTAAACCTTGCTGAATGCACATCCATGCGGCATAACTTGACTATCGTTCTCTATTGTAATGAACTAATGTTTGTTCAACCTACTCGTAAACAAATTTTGTCCTGATCAGGAGACAGGAGGGATGAATTGAGGTGGAAAAGTTTGATGGATTTTCATCATGGATATATAGATCGTGTGCAGACGGCAGAACGCAGAGGAAGTGCAGTGGTGATGGCGAAGCAGATGATGCACATTTAATACTAGTACTCTATCATTAACAATTCAGAGAAGAAGTCCCAAGCCTTCACTCTTCAGGCCGTAAGTGGCAGCGAAGGTGGGTGGTAGGGGATAAGAAAGCACCGAGCATTCCTGTGTAACAGACAGGACATGTTCATCTTTCAATTTCTCAACCTGACTGTCGAAAATGTGTTTGCCCCCTTTAGTCTTGTTTCCCTGTTTGTTACACCAGCCTAGTAGAAGCCGTGCTGTAAGAATTCACTTGAGGAAAACTTTAGTTCTGAATTTTCAGGTCTGTTTCCTCGCTAGCTGTTCACCTTCCCCTTATGATGGTCGGCAGGATGTCCCGTTATGTCCTTGTTTTGTCTTATCACAACTTTTGTCAATGATGCTGCTATCACAAGGAAAAACGTGAGGTGCTGATAAAGCATAGATCTACATGATGTTTCATGAGACCTGGCAGCTATTGAATTGCCCTGATAGCGATCTTAGTTCTTAGATGAAAAATGTACCATTGATCAACCTGCAGATTGCCTCTTGCGTGCAACATCTAACAGTAAATATACTATGCTTGCACATGAAGTTGTTACCTATCTAATCTGTTGACTGAAATAGTTATCTTACATTTTGGTTCCAATCTGTTGTAGGTGGACGCCAGTATTTGGTACCACAGATCTTAAATTCTACAGAAGGTGTGTTTACTGCCCTTCATTCTTCGGACAACATAAATTTTATTTTGCTTAACTTGTGTTGCACATTTTATAAAGACTCTTCTACTACAAGTGCTTTTATGCTTTGGAATAGAAATTTTCTAGGCCTACAATTTGCAAACTTGATTTATAATCAGAATTGACTGAAACACTACTCTAGACTTTCACCATAGTACTTCCATGAGCCCTATATCTCCATGCACTCAAATCTGATTCCAGTAGTCACGTCCTCCTCAACCAGTCCTTTTAGGATATTGCAATCTACAACTCAAGCAAGACAACTTTTATGTGTCAGGAAGTTAGTGTATCAGAGATTTCCAACTGTTAGAAAATAAACCTTGTTACTGACTTTACTGTCCTCCACTCTTGATCTGGTACGTACCTTTAGTTGCTTTTTTTTTTTTGAAGAGGTGAGCAGCTTCCGATTTCTATTATTAGAAATCAAAGTGTCTACTTTCCTTTAGTTGCAAGAAAGTGATTGGAAATTTAGAAATCCCCTCATCAGTGTGGTATATCAGTACGATGGTGATTGACGAAGAGTCACTGCCATCAGCATTTAGGTGCAGTCATGGATATGTCCCCTTTAGAGCATCTCCAACCGCACCCCCCAAAATCGGACCACATACTGCGCCCGGACGCATCCGGACGCGTTCGCGGAGGGTGACCGGACAACCCCTAAAAACATGCTCCTACAACCACACTCCTCTTTTCTAGTTGCCAAATTACTACAAAGGCATGCAACGTCCGCATTTCCTACACTAGAATGGGGACTTGCAGCCGCCTTGCTACTTCCGGTTGTCCTATCTCCCTACTCGTCGTCGGAGAGGACGATGACCGTTGCCGCTGCGCCGGCGGAGCCGCCCCGTCCCGCACTGCCGGCCAGAGCCGGGTAAGAACCCTGCTCGGAGTCGGAGAAGAACCGAACGAAGAGGAGGAGGAGGCCCCGGCGTAAGGGCGGCCTTCACGAATCGCCGCCTCCGCCTCGAACTGCTTGTCGAGGAACCCGGAGCGGTTCCTCATCTGCCTCATGAAGAGGCGGTCCGCCGCCTCCGCCTTCAGCTGCGCCTCCGCCGCACGGTGCTCCGCCGCATCGTCGTTGCACAGCGCCTCCTCGCGGATCCGGCCCTCTTCCGCCTCCGCCTGAGCTCTCCACCGCTCCGTCGCAGCGCGTACCCGGGCGCGATGCGCTTCGGCCGCCGCCTCCGTCCGGCTGTTAAGCGCTTCGGCCGCGCAGGCCGCCGCCTGCCGTTCGACCGCCGCATCCGCCGCCGCGCGTCGGGCTTCGTGCTCCGCCTCCGCGCGGACGCGCATCCTCTCATCCTCAGCCTGGATGAACTCCGAGCCGGTGATGTCGATGTCGGCGTCGTCGGAGACCATGAAGTATCCGACGGCCGACGACTCCGAATCCGCCTCCGCTGCCGCATCCGCCTCAGCCTGAGCTCGGATTTGGGCTTGCTGCCTCCGCTTTTCCGCCGTCATCCTGGCGAAGATGGTGGGGAGGCGGCGAGGCATGATGGATGTGGATGAACTAGGGTTCCGGCGGCGGATGTGGATGTGGATTAGGGTTCCGGCGTCGCCGGTAGATATAGTGGTGTCCGGACCGCCATGAATGCGGGTAGTTGGGAGTTGGCCGCTGCCCCTGGCCGCTCCGCCATGAATGCCGGCGCCGGTCAAAGGCTAGATCCTCCCCTCCGGTAGGCTCCGGTAGGCCGGTCAAGGGAGAGTCCCACTGTCAGCGAGTGAGAGCGCGGACGCGTCCGGGCGCGTCCGGGCGCCCCCAAACCCGCCCCAGTTTTGTGCTGGGTTTGGGGTGTGCCGGACCGTCCGGTCGTTTGGGGCCGCTATAGGGGCCGTCGTTGGGTTGCGGTTTTTGGGCCAAACCCGTCCGGGCTATCCGCCCGGACGTTTGGGGTGGATTTGGGGGCTCCGCTTGGAGATGCTCTTACTAGGTTTAATATACTGTATTCCCTGATCTTTAAAGTACAAAATAAATAAAAAATAAAAATATTGGTGCCCATTAACATTCATTCAGTACTATATAGCTCCATGAAGATTTGCAACCATCAGTATTCATCCCCCCTAAGATGTATCAAGTGAATAGTTATCTGCAAAAGTGTATTGTCGCATGCGGACTTTAATCCTGGAATCCTTGTTTGTTAGTTCTCATGACCATTTTACGTCCTGTTCTGACTTGCTAGCCGACCTCATTTCCTTCTTTGACAACATTAAAGTATATACTGATGTATTTCATGCTCATATTATATTATATGTAATCGCTTTATATGTTGCTGTTACGGGTGCTGCAGATTGGCAATGAGCCTAGCATTTCAAATAGGCTAATGTAGCCCAGGGTCTCTTTGGTTTAACTGAATTCTAATTCAAATGATTTTTTTCCTATATAGTCCATCTAGTTCAAAGGAACGAATCCTCCAAAATTTCGATGTATTGATTTTCTACACTACAATGATATAAGATTTCTAGCAACATATGAGACCTAATGGAAAAAATCCTATGTGTCTACGAGTACGACAACTTGATATGTACTCAATCCTTGTAAAAAAATTCCTGTGTTCTTGATTCCTGTAGTATTCCGGCGCTTTTCAAATCCTCTGAACTAAATAGGCCCTCACTCGTGAACCAAATGAAATCGGCAAAACCATGCATTCTCGTGAAGAAGATCAAAGGGGAGGCGAGTATTTTAATTCCACAAAAGTAGGCTTTATTTGAGTTCTTGGCCGCTTTTGGTCATGTATTGGTTTGTAAAACTCTCTAAAACTTTTCTTAATTAATGAAAAAATGCAAATCTTTTGTCTTGTTTTAAAAATAAAGTAAAATAGGCCCTCACTCCGTAGGGTTAGGCCGTTGTCGCCGCTCCTTCTTCACTGTGGCATCCCCCATCTCCCTCTTTTTGCCTCCTGTTCATCTTTTCACGTCCCATGGATGCTGTGCTGGCACACATATAGCTGGCAGTGGCACAACGATCAGGTCATCCTTGGAATTTGGAAACCTCGGGGTTACGCATTTTTACTCGTCCTGCACCGCTGAGCCATCGGGTGATCTATCGCCGACACCGTTGAGCTCACCGGCTGGGCTCTCCACTCCCTGTTCTTCCTACTCCCCCTTTTTCCTTTTCCTTCCGCATGGATCCTTTTGCTCCTTCCGATCGGATGAGCCCATTTGTTTTCCGTTTCTTATATACAAGTTCAGTTGAGAAGTCTTGTTCATTTTTTTTAGATGGAAGTCTTGTTCGTTGGCATGGCTTACATGGGTAGTCTTATTTCAGTTGACATGACGGTACAACCTAGACCTAGTATTAGTGTTGGCCAACAACTATGGTACAACAGTGACATGTAACGAGTCTCCATTTATGATCTGGATCGGCTTTATCAGCTTGACAACGAAATTTTGTTCTGTATCAAACAAAAGAGGGTAGGTTATTTCTTTTGAATGGAGATAGATTTTTCTTCCCCGTCCTCTGCATGAATCAATGCACATAGCCATTTTGTTGAAAGTTTTATAGTTCATAGTTAAAATCTCATGGATCGAAAATGATGTACACATAAATCAACCAGGGGAACAAGATAAACATAATCTTCTAGCTAGTATGCCGCCAACCACCTTGGTTGAAGATATCTCGAGCAAACAACTCCAAACGGCTGCATCAGTAATCCATAGGCGTCCGCTGTGCATCCGGGAGAAGATAGGTCCACGTGTAGATCCAATGCGTAGCCATATGAATAACCTGTAACAAACGAGCATTCCAGTCTTGTTACAAACAATGTCGTTTCGATAATTCCATATGGCCCAAACTAAAGCATAAATCGCCACTTGAATCTAAGTTTTTGTTCCTTTTTTGTATCTCATTTAGCTAATTACCAAACATACTCGTGATATAGGTTGGAGGAGTAATATTAAAAGTGAAATGAAAAATTATCCATATAAATCGAGAAAGGGGACACACAGTAAAAATGGTGAACAGGTTCCTTAAAATTACGAAAAGCATTTTCTTGCAATGTTATCTTGCATATGCATGATTTTTTATTATTTAGGAACCACATAAAAAACTTAATATTCAAAGATACATTTGGATTCCATTTATAGTGTGGAAAAAATTAGTATGGCCATTCATTATAGCCGCATACATATATTTCACCGTAAATGATGTCGAAGCAGTGAGCTTACAAATAAAAGTATCTAATTCATTGTTATATGTACCATCATCAACCGTTGAACTAAGTGTATCTATGCATTCCATTTATTTCCGTTTAAAGTTGTCTAAACCCTATATTTAACGAAACTTCCGATAGAACACTGGCGACAGGAAAAAAATTCATCGCACAATGTTGTATAGAGATGGGTATTTTTGGGATAAACAAAATTTCTCTAACCGAATATCCTCCCTAAATGAAGCTAGTGTTCAAGTCATTTCCTATGTGAAAGAACCTCAACCAAAAAAATCCTCTTTGACAAAACATTCCAAAAGGGATAAATGGTATGTTATACTTGAACTTTGGACAAAAGTTTTATTTTGGAGGTATTTATTATGCAATAACTCTTGCAACACTCCCTCCTCTTTCAAAAGTTCAACAACAATATAGACTAAAATTTGTTCTTTATATTTAGAATCTCAAGCCCTAGACCTCCTTGGTACTTTGGTAGGCATATGGTGTTCCATTAGGTCAACCGATATTTTCTTTAAAACTGGTCACACCGCACCTGAAAAAACATAACCTATAAAAGTCAAACTTTAATGTATACCTCTTTAGATATCTCAGGAAAGTACATCATGGACATCAGCTCGGAAGACTTGTCAGAACAAAATTTATAAACACAAGTGGATCTCCCTATGAGAGTAACTCTCCTTGCCAACATTACATCTTCCGCTATCTCAAAGCCGTTCTCATCTAGATTCCATTATTTATTAAGTAACTTTGAGAATGTATCGTGACACCTAAGTATGAGAAAGATAAAACATTAACTTCACACCCAAATATTCCTTTATAATGATCGTTGATTGCGTGGATCACACGTTCGCTGGGAGACCCCAAGAGGAAGGTATGAAGCAGTGTAGTAGCAGTTTCCCTCAGTATGAAACCAAGGTTTAATCGAACCAGTAGGAGCAAGAAATCACTTCTGAAAGTTGTCAGTGGCGCGCTGACGTGGAATCTGCACACAACACAATCAAACTACTTTGCCCCAACGAAACAGTGAGGTTGTCAATCTCACCGGCTTGCTGAAAACAAAGGATTAGACGTATGGTGTGGAAAACAGTAGTAAATTGCAGAGAATGAAAATGAACAGTGTTTGCAGTTGGTTATATTATCAGTGTAAAAGAATGGACCGGGGTCCACAGTTCACTAGTGGTGTCTCTCCATAAAAGATAACTAACATGATGGGTGAACAAATTACAGCTGGTCAATTGACAAAATATTGAGCGCATGACAATGCATATATATGACATGATGATTACTATGATATTCATATGGGCATTCCGACAAAATACATAGACCGTTATCCAACAACGTCTATGACTAATAATCCACCGCCAGGTTGTCATACCGAGTTCCCCGTTGGTATTAAGTTGCAAGCAACGGATAATTGCATTAAGTAATGTGCGCAATGTAAACAAATGCATTAGACCTAACGGCGTACCCTTAGGCTAAGCATCGGTTATTTTATCCTTAGTGGCAACAGCACATCCACAATCTTAGAAGTTATTGTCAGTCTCCCAGATTACCGGAGGCATGAACCCACTATCTAGCATAAATACTTACTCTTGGAGTTACAAGCATCTATTTGGCCAAAACATCTACTAGTAACAGAAATCATGCAAGATCATAAATAACATATAAGATAGATTGATAATCAACTTGACATAGTATTCAATATTCATCGGATCCCAGCAAACACAACATGTAGCATTACAATAAGATGATCTTGATCCTGATAGGCAGCTCACAAGATCTAAACATGATAGCATAAAGTGGAGAGACAACCATCTAGCTACTGCTATGGACCCGTAGTCCAAGGATGAACTACTCACGCATCACTCCGGAGGCAGGCATGGTGATGTAGAGCCCTCCGGTGATGATTCCCCTCTCCGGCAGGGTGCCGGGATGAGCTTTTGAACCCTCCCGAGCTAGGGTTGATGGCGGCGGCGTCTCTGGAACTTTTCGTGGATAATGACTCGGGTGTTTAGGGTTTTCGCGTCGGGAAGAATAAATAGGCGAAAGGGCGGCGGCTGCGGAGCCACGAGGGCCCCACACCACCCCACGGCGCGACCGGGGGGGGTGCCGCGTGGCCCCATGGTGTGGGTGCCACGTGGCCCTCCTCCGTCTCTTCTCTAGACACCGTCTTCGTGTTGGAAAAATAGGAGGTTCTGTCCAAGTTTCGTCCAATTCCGAGAATATTTCCAGACTAGATTTTCTGGAATACAAAAACAACAGAAAACAGAAACTGACACTGTGGCATCTTGTTAATATGTTAGTCCCAGAAAATGCATAAAAATGCTATGAAGTGTATATAAAACATGTAACAATTGATATAATATCAACATGGAACATCAGAAATTATAGATACGTTTGAGACGTATCAATCGTCTACCTATTTTCACTTTCCAAAACAGAAAAATCTCACATTTATGAAAGTTGATCTTAATAGTTGTTCAAAATACATAGAATAAATTTTATAGCCACGACTTTCTCAAAATGTTGTTTCATGAACCATTCATATGCAAAGTTTCTTGCAGGAAGGGACACTAAACCTTATCATAAATGTTTTTCAAAAAGAAAAAAAAACCGCGGGCCCCCCCTACACATTCCTTTATTTTTTTATGTAACTTCAATAAAAAAAATCCATTTTCTTCATGTGAAGATCAAGAATCCTTTAAAGAATTAAACTCCCTAGGAATAAAGCTCTCTTGTTGATCCACATGTCAACCATTTATTGGTTTAAGCAAAGGGAAAAATAATATTATTTTCCATCAAGTACTAAGCTCTCTCCACATGTGAACATTCCGTTGGGTTTAGATAAAGGTAAAAAATAATATTATTTGTATACAAAATTTATTTTCTATCTACTGCATATAAAGCTACGGTATTTTCTAAGTGTAGTGTTTTGTAGCCCGGACTAAATGTAGCCCTTTATTTTGAAGATTCAATATATAACTTTTAAAGTGTCAAAATAATCTTTAAAAATATGTACATATAGCCACGGATATATTCTACAAGTGTGAAAAATCTTAATTCGAATTACGCTGTATTCTACGCCACACACAAAAGACAAAAATATAAACCGGTGCATGAACTGGGCACCTTCAAATTCTGTCAGAATTTGTCTCTTTTATATAACCCAAAATATGTAGAATTTTGGATTGAAAACTTGCACAATTGTAGGATAAGGTATAAGCTACATCCATATTTATTTTTAGAATTTTTTAAAACTTTAAAATATTGTTTGAAAAATTAAAATATAGGGACAGATGTAGCCCGGGCTACAAATGCCTTTTTCGTGGTGTTTCCCCTCGATTAGAGCATATTGAATAGCTGCCCCCAATTTTAGGTCATAACTATTTTTAAGTCATTTGAGGACAAAATCTTGCTCCAACAACTGCACTTAATGTAAATTTTATCATTTTTTGTTAAATAAAAAACACCAATTGTTGCAGATATAAAACACTTGGGTTGATGCTATATAGTAAAAAGGCCAACACGCGCATGCTAAATGTCAATCGAAAGTTTCATGTCCACCTCACAACTCTCTTACGGTGACCACCGCCGTCTCTTCTCACATTGATTTGGTCTCGAATCCGGTAGTTCGGCCACAACTGATCGATTCGGCTGCAAATCCACCAGCACTGTGCAGGGGCACCACAGATCGGAAGGGATTCAACATCGAGGGATGTCGGCTGTCGCTCTCCCCCCACCGCCCTCCCCCCTGCACGTGGCCACCATCGACTCTCGCCTGTATTAGGTCATTTGGACCAAAAATCTTGCTCCAGCAGCTGTCCTTCATGTAAATTTTCCCAGTTTTATTTTGTCAAACAAAAAAAGACAACAAGTGCAGTAAAATTAAACATTTGGGTCGTGGTTATAAAAAGAAAGGTCAACGCGTGCAGGACAACTGCCAATCGGAATTTTCATGTTACCCTCACGCCTCTCCTCCAGTGACCGCCGCTAGCTCTTCTCCCATCAATTCGGGCTCGAATCCGACAACTCAGCCACAACTCTGCCGATTTGACCGTGAATTCAGCACCACTGCTCAAGGACACTACAGATCGGGAGGATTCGGCCTCGAGTGTTGACCTTGCTCTCCTCCTGTGCGTGGCCACTAATGAAGCACTTTGGTAGCTTCGACAAACAAGCCACCGAGCGGACCTGCTCCCCTCCACTTTTTAAATGTGCCTCTCCTTCCCTGCCAACACGAGCACGAGTGACACACAACAGTTCTGCCTCCGGTTGCACCTCGACTATCTAAACATGATAGCATAAAGTGGAGAGACAACCATCTAGCTACTGCTATGGACCCGTAGTCCAAGGATGAACTACTCACGCATCACTCCGGAGGCAGGCATGGTGATGTAGAGCCCTCCGGTGATGATTCCCCTCTCCGGCAGGGTGCCGGGAAGAGCTTCTGAACCCTCCCGAGCTAGGGTTGACGGCGGCGTCTCTGGAACTTTTCGTGGATAATGGCTCGGGTATTTAGGGTTTTCGCGTCGGGAAGAATAAATAGGCGAAAGGGCGGCGGCTGCGAGCCACGAGGGCCCCACACCACCCCACGGCGGGCAGGGGGCCCGCGCGGCCCCATGGTGTGGGTGCCACGTGGCCCTCCTCCGTCTCTCCTCTGGACTCCGTCTTCGTGTTGGAAAAATAGGAGGTTCTGTCCAAGTTTCGTCCAATTCCGAGAATATTTCCAGACTAGCTTTTCTGGAATACAAAAACAGCAGAAAACAGGAACTGGCACTGTGGCATCTTGTTAATAGGTTAGTCCCAGAAAATGCATAAAAATGCTATGAAGTGTATATAAAACATGTAACAATTGGTATAATATCAACATGGAACATCAGAAATTATAGATACGTTTGAGACGTATCAAGCATCCCCAAGCTTAGTTCTACTCGTCCTCGAGTAGGTAAAACGATAAAAACAAAATAATTTCTGAGGTGACATGCTACAATCATAATCTTGATCAAATAATATTGTAAAGCACATGTTATGAATGAAGTGATCCAGGTCAATGGTCTATAGTTTGCTAGCAAGTAGATAATGAGCAAACAACTGAATCATATAAGCAAAAACTTTTCATGAATAGTACTTTCGAGACAAGCATCAAAGAGTTTTGCATAAGAGTTAACTCATAAAGCAATAGATTCTAAGTAAAAGGTATTTAACCAACACAAAGGAAGATTTAAGTTTCAGCAATTGCTTTCAACTTTCAACATATATATCTCATGGATATTTGTCAACACAAAGCATATAATAAGTGCAATATACAGCATATAAAAATTGTTGCACCAAAGTTGACACTAGTGTTTGCTTCTAAGATAGAAAGAAGTAGGAAAACTGACTCAACATAAAAGTAAAAGAAAGGCCCTTCGCAGAGGGAAGCAGGGATTAAATCATGTGCTAGAGCTTTTTAAGTTTTTGAAATCATATAGAGAGTAAAAATAAGTTTTGAGAGGTGTTTGTTAATTGTCAACGAATCAGAAAATGGAAAGTACAATATGACCCCTGCCAACCAGACTTTTAAGAGCGGCTCCCATGAAGGACGTTATTTCTACCAGCAAGGCAGATCATCCCTCTTTCTCTTTTGTTTACACATGCAGATATTTCACTGTTTGTCATTGCTTGACTGATAAATCAGGGCAAAAATGTGAAGAGAATTAAGCGGTTAAAGTTGTAATTAATTGGGACTGGGCACCCCATTTGCCAGCTCTTTTTGCAAAATTAATGGATAAGCGGATGTATATGCCGCTAGTCCGGTGGTAAAGTCTGTTTGACAGTTGACATAAAGACATCCACCCCGTCCTCATGAGCTTGGTAAACATTGACACAAAATAGGAGTAATAAGTTTGAATAGTTTAAAGGTAGCACATGAAAAATTTACTTGGAATGGCAAGGAAATACCACATATAGGTAGTTATGGTGGACACAGATGGCATGGATTTTGGCTCAAGGTTTTGGATGCACGAGAAGCATTCCCTCTCAGTACAGAGTTTAGGCTAGCAAGGTTATTTGAAGCAAACACAGGATATCAACCGACACAGCAAGACTTATATGAAAACATATTGCAAGCATTATAAGACTCTACACTGTCTTCCTTGTTAACCAAACCCTTTTACTAGAAAATATCTAGACCTTAGAGATACCAATCATGCAAACCAAATTTCAACGAGCTTTACGGTAGTTCTTCATTAATAGGTTTTAACTACATGATACAAAAGCTTAAACATGAACTACTTGATAACTCAAAACAATTGACAAGTATCAAATTATCCAATACATGATCTACAAGAATATGTAAGCTTTTTCCATTATACCATCTACCACATGCAACATTTTCTGTTCCAACCAAACACCAATCAATTTATTTCAACATAAACTCTCCAAACAATTATAAGTGAAGCAAGAGAGTACTTTCTTTAAAAGAACTAACAGCTCTGAATAAGAGATGCATGCAAAACAGGAGCTAAAAGCATAGCAATAGCTAGATAAGAATACTCAACAAGTATAAGTGAAGAATAGGAGTATTCATATGAAAAAGCGGAGCGTGTCTCTCTCCCAATCAAGAATGCTGGGGTCCAATCAAGTTGACCATAAGAAAAATAAAATACTGAAAATAAAAGCACACAGACGCTCCAAGTAAAGCACATATGATGTGAAAGAATTAAAATATAGTTTCACTAGAGATGACCTGATAAGTTGCTGATGAAGAAGGGGATGCCTTGGGCATCCCCAAGCTTAGACGCTTGAGTCTTCTTGAAATATGCTGGGGTGATCCATGGGAGCATCCCCAAGCTTAAGCTCTTCACTCTTCTTGATCACATTATATCATCCTTCTCTCTTGACCCTTGAAAACTTCCGCCACACCAAACTCAAAGTAATTCTCATTAGAGGGTTAGTGCACAATCAAAAACTCACATGTTCTATAAGGACACAAACATGACCGTTACTTTTAACATTAGCTACTGCCACTGATGTTATGTGAAGCTCTTCACCCTAAAAAAGAATTCCACTCAACACTAGTAAAAGAGAGAATGCGAAAAATAAAAGACAGAATCTGTCTAAACAGAACAGTCCGCAAAGACGAATTTTTTCGAGGCACTTACGTTGCTCAGATCGAAAAACTTTAAACTAACGAAAGATGCGTACATATCTGAGGATCACGCACAAAAATTTGCAGATTTAAATAATTTTTCTGTGATTTTACAGAATTAAAACGGTGAACAGCAGAAATCTGTTCCTGCGCAGAAATCCAAATCTAGCATCATCTTCCTATTAGAGGCAATACTTGGCACAACAATGCGATAAAATAAAGATACAAAGGAATTGTTACAGAAGTAAACAACTCCTTGACTCAAAAAAAAGAAAAATTGCAGAAATAAAATAATGGGTTGTCTCCCATAAGCGCTTTTCTTTAACGCCTTTCAGCTAGGCGCAGAAAGTAAGAATCAAGTGTTTCCAAGTGATGAAGCATCAACAATCTTACGCTTAGCTCTCTTACCCTTACCCTTATCTTTAGGAAATACTTGGTTACACATAGGTGAAGAGGCGAAATTCATAGTGCCTTGGCCCACATCTATTATTGCTCCAAAGCGTTTCAACAGAGATCTTCCAAGCGTAATTTGTCCTACTCCTGCACATTCAATGACAAGATAATCAATAGATATTGTTATCCCCAGGAGTTTTGTAAATACTCCTTCGGCTACTCCTCTTGGTAATTTAATAGTATTATCACCCAAAATTATACAATCTTCGCATTTGGAAAGCTCCCAAAGATTTAAGGAATCAAAAATATCCTTGGGCATTAAACAGAATTCAGACATAATATCACAGCGAGCATGAAAAGTTTCACCATTGATAACAACTTTTACTGAGGGAACCCATCCCGATGGTTCAAAATTTACTGGCACATTATCATAGTGTTCACAAATTTGATTATACCCTTCTTTTAGACCAGATATGTTTGTTTCAAGAGTGTTAAGTCTATCACTTATGCTTGTCAAAGCCAAATCAATTTTACTGATTGGAGGGCTAGAAATTGTAATCATTTTTTTATAGCATTAAAAGCTTGATCCCCATCATAACGAAGGAAATCTCCTCCTACCACAGCATCTAAAGCATATCTGTAGCAAAGAACAAGACCAAAATAAAAGCTACTAAGAAGCAGGCTTAAAGTCATTTTAGGTTCAGTTTTAGCATAAGACTCAAAAATTCTAGACCAAGCATCTTTAAAACTCTCCTCACTCCTTGCTTGAAAGTGAAGTTCTCTTCCTCAGGTGACATGATGACAGGAACCAAGATTTAATCGAACCAGTAGGAGCAAGAAATCACTTCTGAAAGTTGTCAGTGGTGCGCTGACGTGGAATCTGCACACAACACAATCAAACTACTTTGCCCCAACGAAACAGTGAGGTTGTCAATCTCACCGGCTTGCTGAAAACAAAGGATTAAACATATGGTGTGGAAAACAGTAGTAAATTGCAGAGAATGAAAATGAACAGTGTTTGCAGTTAGTTGTATTATCAGTGTAAAAGAATGGACCGGGGTCCACAGTTCACTAGTGATGTCTCTCCATAAAAGATAACTAACATGCTGGGTGAACAAATTACAGCTGGGCAATTGACAAAATATTGAGTGCATGACAATGCATATATATGACATGATGATTACTATGATATTCATATGGGCATTACGACAAAATACATAGACCGTTATCCAACAGCGTCTATGACTAATAATCCACCGCCAGGTTGTCATACCGAGTTCCCCGTTGGTATTAAGTTGCAAGCAACGGATAATTGCATTAAGTAATGTGCGTAATGTAAACAAATGCATTAGACCTAACGGCGTACCCTTAAACTAAGCATCGGTTATTTTATCCCTAGTGACAACAACACATCCACAATCTTAGAAGTTATTGTCACTCTCCTAGATTACCGGAGGCATGAACCCACTATCTAGCATAAATACTCACTCTTGGAGTTACAAGCATCTACTTGGCCAATGCATATACTAGTAACGGAAAGCATGCAAGATCATAAATAACATATAAGATAGATTGATAATCAACTTGACATAGTATTCAATATTCATCGGATCCCAGCAAACACAACATGTAGCATTACAATAAGATGATCTTGATCATGATAGGCAGCTCACAAGATCTAAAAATGATTGCATAAATTGGAGAGACAACCATCTAGCTACTGCTATGGACCCGTAGTCCAAGGATGAACTACTCACGCATCACTCCGGAGGCAAGCATGGTGATGTAGAGCCCTCCGGTGATGATTCCCCTCTCCGACAGGGTGCCGGGATGAGCTTCTGAACCCTCCCGAGCTAGGGTTGACGGCGACGGCGTCTCTGGAACTTTTCGTGGGTAATGACTCGGGTGTTTAGGGTTTTCGCGTCGGGAAGAATAAATAGGCGAAAGGGCGGCGACAGCGGAGCCACGAGGGCCCCACACCACCCCACAGCGCGACAGGGGGGGGCGCGCGGCCCCATGGAGTGGGTGCCACGTGGCCCTCCTCCGTCTCTTCTCTGGACTCCGTCTTCGTGTTGGAAAAATAGGAGGTTCTGTCCAAGTTTCGTCCAATTTCGAGAATATTTCCAGACTAGCTTTTCTAGAATAAAAAAACAGCAGAAAACAGGAACTGGCACTGTGGCATCTTGTTAATAGGTTAGTTCCAAAAAATGCATAAAAATGCTATGAAGTGTATATAAAACATGTAACAATTGATATAATATCAACATGGAACATCAGAAATTATAGATACGTTTGAGACGTATCAATCGTCTACCTATTTTCACTTTCCAAAACAGAAAAATCTCACATTTATGAAAGTTGATCTTAATAGTTGTTCAAAATACATAGAATAAATTTTATATCCACGACTTTCTCAAAATGTTGTTTCATGAACAATTCATATGCAAAGTTTCTTGCAGGAAGGGACACTAAACCTTATCATAAATGGTTTTCAAAAAGAAAAAAAAACCACGGGTCACCCCCTACGCATTCCTTTATTTTTTATGTAACTTCAATATAAAAAAATCCATTTTCTTCATGTGAAGATCAAGAATCCTTTAAAGAACTAAACTCCCTAGGAATAGAGCTCTTTTGTTGATCCACATGTCAACCATTTATTGGTTTAAGCAAAGGTAAAAATAATATTATTTTCCATCAAGTACTAAGCTCTCTCCAGATGTGAACATTCCGTTGGGTTTAGATAAAGGTAAAAAATAATATTATTTGTATACAAAATTTATTTCCTATCTACTGCATATAAAGCTACGGTATTTTCTAAGTGTAGTGTTTTGTAGCCCGGACTAAATGTAGCCCTTTATTTTGAAGATTCAATATATAACTTTTAAAGTGTCAAAAGAATCTTTAAAAATATGTACATATAGCCACGGATATAATCTACAAGTGTGAAAAATCTTAATTCGAATTACGCTGTATTCTACGCCACTCAAAAAGACAAAAATATAAACCGGGTGCATGAACTGGGCACCTTCAAATTCTGTCAGAATTTGTCTCTTTTATATAACCCAAAATATGAAGAATTTTGGATTGAAAACTTGCACAATTGTAGGATAAGGTATAAGCTACATCCATATTTATTTTTAGAATTTTTTAAAACTTTAAAATATTGTTTGAAAAATTAAAATATAGGGACAGATGTAGCCCGGGCTACAAATGCCTTTTTCGTGGTGTTTCCCCTCGATTAGAGCATATTGAATAGCTGCCCCCAATTTTAGGTCATAACTATTTTTAAGTCATTTGAGGACAAAATCTTGCTCCAACAACTGCACTTAATGTAAATTTTATCATTTTTTGTTAAATAAAAAACACCAATTGTTGCAGATATAAAACACTTGGGTTGATGCTATATAGTAAAAAGGCCAACACGCGCATGCTAAATGTCAATCGGAAGTTTCATGTCCACCTCACAACTCTCTTATGGTGACCACCGCCGTCTCTTCTCACATTGATTTGGTCTCGAATCCGGTAGTTCGACCACAACTGATCGATTCGGCTGTAAATCCACCAGCACTGTACAGGGGCACCACAGATCGGGAGGGATTCAACATCGAGGGATGTCGGCTGTCGCTCTCCCCCCCCCACCGCCCTCCTCCTGCACGTGGCCACCATCGACTCTCGCCTGTATTAGGTCATTTGGACCAAAAATCTTGCTCCAGCAGCTGTCCTTCATGTAAATTTTCCCAGTTTTATTTTGTCAAACAAAAAAGACAACAAGTATTGTAAAATTAAACATTTGGGTCACGGTTATAAAAAGAAAGGTCAACGCGTGCAGGACAACTGCCAATCGGAATTTTCATGTTACCCTCACGCCTCTCCTCCAGTGACCGCCGCTAGCTCTTCTCCCATCAATTCGGGCTCGAATCCGACAACTCAGCCACAACTATGCCGATTTGACCGTGAATTCAGCACCACTGCTCAAGGACACTACAGATCGGGAGGATTCGGCCTCGAGTGTTGACCTTGCTCTCCTCCTGTGCGCGGCCACTAGTGAAGCACTTTGGTAGCTTCGACAAACGAGCCACCCGAGCGGACCTGCTCCCCTCCACTTTTTAAATGTGCCTCTCCTTCCCTGCCAACACGAGCACGAGTGACACAATACAGTTCTGCCTCCGGCTGCACCTCGACTATCTCCGCCTTGCGCGGCTCCGCCGCCTCTACGCACAAGTCTTCGAGCTCGCTTCGTTAAGTGATTAACAACTCTAAAGTTGTTACTTTTGTAGTATATCGTTTATATTGAAGGTGCTAGACCAATACGTACAATATTTTACTAAAAAGGATATGAATTTGTACCTGATCATGTATGAGATACTAATCTTTACTCAGACCAGTATGTCATCTATTGATAACCGCAATATACCCACGAGCGCAGCAAAGCGCGCCAACCCCTTCTACTAGTTTCATGAAGCACAACCACCCCTTTTAAAATATGCCGACCTGCGTGTGGTGGTTTAGATAGGTCTAATCACTTTATGAGTGAACCCATTATTTTAATGACCTCCCAACCTTTTTTTGTAAAACTAACCCATCTGTTTTCAGAGCCTTACGTTCAATTTGGGAAATAGGCTAAAAAGTTTCCTTCTGTGTGAAGTCAGCTGTAGGAATGGTGTTCTCCTCTAAAATTTAATCTTCTATCATGGAGAAATTACTTTTGCCGATACACCAAACAATCTCTTATAATATTCCATTTTATAAACCTTTAAATTCTTCTCGCTTACTATAGTCCTCTCGTCCTTCTCTATTTGGAAGATTTTTCTTTTTTAAGTCATTCCCTTTGCAATAAAGTGGAAATATTTCGTATTTTTCCCTTTTTTACACATTTAACTTTAGCACGCTGCGCTCACTTGGTTTGCAACCATTTTGAAGATGCACTTCAATTTATGCGCTAAGCAGCAAGAAGTAGCGGGGAGCGACGTCAAAAAAGGCATTTGGAACTCGGGTATATGGAGCCCTTCAATTTTAAAAGTTCGCAAGTGTATTTCAAAGTTTTAAAAAATTATAAAAACATGTATATCTGGATATAGGTAATGACGTATACTTGAAGCGTGCAAAATCTCAATCCGAAATAAGTTGTATTTTCGTCTGCACAAAAAAGATAAAAGTATATATCTGGATGTGTGAACAGTATGCCTTCAAACCTGGTGAGATTTTGTCTTTTTTATGTGGAGTAAAATACAACATATTTTGGATTGAAACTTTTTTGAATGTTCACAAAAATAAAGTGCTAAGTGGAGCGTAGGACGACGTACGCTAAGCAATGGGCTGGCACGCTACTGTTGTCAAGCACTGCACTATGAACTTCCGAACCAACTATCCCGACTCGATTAAAGCCATTTGTCTCCATGGTCGTCCACGCTGCTGCAATTTCTATGTTCTTCGAGCTTAAAGAAAAGATCGAATTATTCATTAGACATTTTATCATGAGAAAATACATGGGTGATGCACTGGAAAGTTAGACGGGTCAGGAATAATGTGATCATGTGAACAGTAAATAGTAGTAGTACCAGTACCCACACAGTCGTGCAACATGTGATGGTGTCTCATAAATTCAAGATGCCGGTGCGAAAACGAAGAACATTAACCCGACCTCCCTCGAATTAGCAATGGATTAGTCATTAGCTGTTCCACACCACACCACTTACGTGAGGAGTCCACGTCTCGCAATCCACATGTTTTAGCTTAATCAGAGGTGATTCGATGGCGATATGTCAGTCATGCCCAGCGTGGGTACGTACTGTTCTCTAGAAGTAATGGCCTCTGAAAGTTAGATGCAAGCTTGCCCGGAATTAAACACCGTCGTCCAGGCTAGCTGGCCTTCTCCGTTCTCCCTCCCACCACCACCAACCTCCGCGGAGCCGGATCCTCTGACGTTACCCTGCCTGACGTCCTCTGACGTTGCGTCGCTGACAGGTGGGTCCCGCATGTGGTGGGTCCCGCATGTGGTGGGCCCCACATGTCAGCGACCCAAAGTCAGAGGACGTCAGTCAGGGTAACGTCTATATATTTACTCCCTTCTCGCCACTTCACTGCCACACCGCCAGTGTGGTTCGGAGATCGATCGAGACGAAGCAGGCAGCAATGGCGGCGCCTCTGAGATTCAATCCGGTGGAGGAGTGCAGCTCGGAGGGGAGGTCGGAGCAGACGGTGGCGGCGGACTTTGACGGCACGCTGCTCCGGTCCTCCAACGCGTTCCCCTACTACCTCTTGGTGGCCCTGGAGGCCGGCAGCGTGCTCCGCGCCGTGGCGCTGATCCTGTCGGTGCCGTTCGTGTACGTGACCTACATCTTCTTCTCCGAGTCGCTGGCCATCGCCACGCTGGTGTACATCTCCACGGCGGGGCTCAAGGTGCGGAGCATCGAGATGGCGGCGCGGTCGGTGCTGCCCAAGTTCTACGCCGAGGACATCCACCCGGAGAGCTGGCGGGTGTTCCGGTCCTTCGGCAAGCGGTACATCGTCACGGCCAGCCCCAGGGTCATGGTGGAGCCCTTCGCCAAGGCGTTCCTGGGCGCCGACAGGGTGGTGGGCACGGAGCTGGAGGTGGGGAAGAACGGCAAGGCCACCGGGTTCATGGTGAAGCCCGGCGTGCTCGTCGGTGAGCACAAGAAGCAGGCCGTTGTGAAGGAGCTGGGCGACGTGGTGCCCGACGTCGGCATGGGGGACAGGGCGACCGATTTCAACTTCATGTCCATTTGCAAGGTTCGATTCCGATTCCTTCAGATTTCGTTTCTTCTATACTTAGTCGTGAAATTGCCATGCTTTCAATTGCACTATTATGAACACTCGTTGAGGAATTAGTACTAGTAGGAAATCCTGAATAATTAACTGCTGTAGAGATAGTTTAGGCCTCATCTAGACATGTTCTGTTTGCACAAAATCCCTGCATTCTGAAGTAAAACACGGGACGTCGCCACTAGTCGTAGGTTTGAGCGTGCAACATGCCAATAGAAACTTCAATCAAAGTCACAGAGTACTACCTCCCACTAATAGCATGTCGCCTGCACAAGATTTTGGGCGACAGAGACGTCGAGTATTCAGTTACACAAATTGGCCACCTAGAGTTTGGTAACCAACTATTCTATGCGGCCGGTGACCTCGGATTTCTTCAGTTGGTAACCGGTAGGCACGAGTTGCTCGACGGCCTAGTGTGCTTAGTCAGTGTCTCCTTCATGAAACAAAGATCTGCAGGGATGCTGCATTGCTGCGCACTCTAGAGCCCGGACAGTGACAGATCCCGTAGTCATTAATCGTCTGCAGGTTTAGCAGCGAGCGGTTCAGTCGTAATTAAGTCGCGGTCGCCGTTGCAGCTCACTCCCACAGTCCCACTCGTAGCCAGTAGCCAGCCACACAGATCGTGGGAAGCTGTCGGTCTTGCTTGCCCGTAGCCCCAGCGAAGTGAATACTCACTCTGTCAGTAAGCTCAGAACGGTTGTTTGGTGGGAATTCAAGCCTTGTTCCGGCCGCATTCATGGAGATCGATCGCGTCGCTTGCCCCTGTGTGAGACATCAGAGCTGGCGTGAGCGTGTCTCCCAGATCTACGGCTTCTCCTTTGCCTTAGTCTCCTTCGTTTTCTTGCGAGTTGCGAGTACCAGCTTGTTTTTTAGTTTCTTCTGCGGCCATGGCTCCGGACCTCCGGTACAGTCCTGGGAGAATAACTAATTTCTCTCTTGGTGCTGGTGGGGAGGCAGGCTGGGCACCTATTTATGGCGCCAAGATTTGAAGTTAATTCGCACCTCTGTTCTGGTGGGAGCAGGACTAGTTGCTGTATTTCTGCCCCAGCCTCACAGTTCGTCATGCCTTTGCTTTGCCTGGTCAGGCACTCAGGCTCAGCTGCGGCAACCTAGCTAAATCAGCACCCGTGGCTAGTCCGTGAAATTGATACACATACTAATGGAATCATAGGCGAGTCTTCACGCTTCACTGCAGAAATGGTCTTAAATTGGTCGGGTACTGGATTTTTTTTTTTGGAAAACTGCTGGATTTCATCAGCTGTAGCTTTAAAATCTACTGCGCTTTTTAAACCTACCCCAGTTTAAGTTCAGAACTTAGTACTACTATTAAATTGCACTGAGCACAACGATTCAAACATAATATACTCCTGATTCATTTGAGTCAGCACTCAGCACGAGTACAATTGCACGAACATAGTGTACATGTCAAACTTAATTGCGCATACCAAAATAAACAGGATACATACTCTTCGAGATTTGGGCACTTGGGATGCAAGCTGAGCACGTACTGTGGGTTTGCAGGAAGCCTACCTCGTGACGCCAAGGAAGTACAGCCCGGTGCCGAAGAACCAGCTGCTGACGCCGCTCATCCTCCACGACGGCCGCCTCGTGCAGCGTCCGACGCCGCTGGTCGCGCTCGTCACCTTCCTCTGGATGCCCTTCGGCTTCGCGCTCGCGCTCCTCCGCGTGTACATCAACCTGCCCCTCCCGGAGCGCATCGTCTTCTACATCTACCACATGATGGGCATCAGGCTCATCGTGAAGGGGAACCCGCCGCCTCCGCCCAAGAAGGGCAGCCCGGGCGTGCTCTTCGTGTGCAACCACCGCACCGTGCTCGACCCCATCGAGGTCGCCGTCGCGCTCGGCCGCAAGGTCAGCTGCGTCACCTACAGCATCTCCAAGTTCTCCGAGCTCATCTCGCCGATCAAGGCCGTGGCGCTGTCCCGGGAGCGCGACAAGGACGCCGAGAACATCCGGCGCCTGCTCGAGGAAGGCGACCTGGTTATCTGCCCCGAGGGCACCACCTGCCGCGAGCCCTACCTGCTGCGCTTCAGCGCGCTCTTCGCCGAGCTCACCGACCGCATCGTGCCCGTGGCCATCAACACCAAGGAGAACATGTTCCACGGCTCCACCGTGCGGGGCTTCAAGCTCATGGACCCATACTTCTTCTTCATGAACCCGCGGCCGGTCTACGAGATCACCTTCCTCAACATGCTGCCCAAGGCGCTCACCTGCGGCGGGGGAAAGTCGCCCATCGAGGTCGCCAACTACATCCAGAAGACGCTCAGCGACCAGCTCGGCTTCGAGTGCACCGCCATCACGCGGAAGGAGAAGTACGGCATACTGGCCGGCACCGACGGACGCGTCCCGTCCAAGAATAGCAAGGACAAGGAGAACTAGCGGATCGATCGGACTACCCGGCCCGTGACGGCCGGTTACAGTTGTTGGTCATGGTTGTTACAGTTGTATAACAATCAATTTTTATTTGTCAATTATTACTACTTACTGTTTCCAGGAAATTAAGAGGACTTGTCGTGTATTAGTTTGGAGATCACAGTTAACTAGTACCAATAATTGTTTTTCGGCACCAAAAGATGAGTAATTGTTGGATGAATTTCCGATTCTTATCACGATGTATATATTTATGAGATTCTCTTTAATTTATCGTTTTTCTGTGACTAAGCATTTAGAGCAATTCAATCTGATAATACTTGGTTTTGCTAATTCTAAATCTCCAGGCCGTGGCCGGAGAGTCTTATGTGACTCTCCTTCTCCGTGGTTACCCTCCATTCCTAATTGAAAGGCAGAGCTCCCGCCGTTTACTAAAAATAACTCATGAGAATTCACTAAACTAAGTCGTCTAGTTTGAAGCAAGGTTTTGGATTTCGGTTTGCAAAATTTACCGCCCCTGAACGAAATGGGCGAATTTCGGATTTTCGGAAATATTTCGGAAAATCTCGGACGAAAAGCACAATCCAAATTTTGAATTTTGAACGAAAATTGAGCGGAAATTAAACGAAAATGGACCGAATTTGTACCAAATGATCAATTTCCTGCAGCAAGGAAAACAAAGCAGAATCAAACAAAACAGTATCGATCCACTGATTGCTTATACACCAACGGAACACCTCTGTTCCTTAATCTCCAATCAGCAATCGATTAAGCACATTGCTTAGACTACCATGAAACCCAAATAAATCAACTAGCAGAAATCCTACACTACTTACTACTTATCTTGTGCCGAGTTAGTGCATCAATTGCGCCGCCGATTGGTTCCCGTTCCGGCCGGCCGGACGAGCCAGCCTGCACCCGAACCAATCGTATGGGATGGAGCGCCGTGGATGAGAGCGACCCAGTCCTAGCGCTTCTTGCTGCGCCGAGCTGCTGCCCACGCATGTGGATAGCCGAGGGAAGTGCGCTTCACGAGGAGGCGGCGGCGCAAGCACATCGTGCGCGAGGAAGGCGCCGCTGCTATCGACTGAGAGGTGGGGAATCTGATTGGGTTGGGTCCTCTATTTGGGCCTTTTACAATACCAAGAGGGGAATGCACGCTGGGCCTGAGACTTGGGCGGGCCAAAAATTCAAATTGGGCCGAAATAATTTGGCCGGAAGTCAATTTTACCGGGCCTGAACGAAATGGCCGAATTTCGCCGAAATTTCAATTTTTCGGGCCGAAATCCAAAACCCTGGTTTGAAGTTGAATTGTGTGCCTGATTCGTGTTGGTTTGAGAGTTGCACACTTGCACATGGTATAAAACTGTGTGCAATTCACCGAGATCTAGTTAATTCTCAGTCGACTATTTAGTCATTTGATTTGCATCGTGATGCATGCTAGACTAAGAGTTGCACATCAGATATAATTTACACTCAAAAGTTCGCATCAATGCGGTACAGTCTATAATTTTTTACTGAATCTCTGCATCCGTAGGATGCACACAATAATAATAAAATAAAAAAACGCAAAATACAAGCACATGCATGACTCGTATAACGCCTAAGTGCATCTCCAACGGCACCGCCATTATTCAGTCCGGACGTACCATATTATATCAGTTGGTGGGGGGGGGGGGGGGGGGGGGGGGGGGGGGGGGGGGCAAATGGACCGGCTCACCTATATTTTGGCTAATTTAATCTATTTATCCATATCTATCTATATATCTTATGAGAGAAATGTTGGATGTATGCCCAATTGACAATAAAATACATCTGTTTTATGATTAATGAATTATATTTTTATGATATAACTGCTATGATATATGCATGTGAGATTTATAGGAAAACCTATACAGACGTGTAGGAACATAATCAAACCTTTTTGCCCTTTGGTGTGTCTCTTAGACAAACTTGTTAATATTGGATGACCATGTTTTCTGGTCATGGACATTGTTTGTCACTATTAATGAGAGCACATTGTTGTCCCAACAATGTGGTTGGGAAGACCCAATTAATTGAGATGCTACGAAATAGTATCGTCACATGTTGGTTAACTTGTTTGTTTCCTTTGACCATGAGAATTTGTGGTTGTATATTCTGGAGAGCTTGCTTTCACTACCAAAAATCCGGCGATCCTGGACGATTCCATAACGTGGTGATCGTGCTTCAAAACGTCGCGAGGTGATATCCTCGACGTTTCACACGACGTTCTGAAAAAGTCAGGGATCGAGTGTCAGAGGCGATTCTACGACGGTCTGGTGCACCTCCAAAAATCGTCGCGAGAAATCCTCGACGTTTCGACATTCGTCTGCGAAACTAGACCGGCCCGTTATCAGGCCCACGAAGTCGCGACGTTATTTTCCGTCGCGAGGTATGCCGCGTGACGTCATAGTGCCGCGACGTTTCAGTTACGTCGCCATCCATCCCGTTGCGGCATCCGTTCATGACGTCACCTTTCCCGTTGTATGACGTCACACCCCTTACGACGTTTACGTTTCGTCGCGGCTCTACGCAATCAGAAATCCACACGTGCACGGTTCACAAGGTTCCACCTGAGCCATATCCGTGACGGATTCGTTTCGTCGTCGTTCATGTTGCCGACGTCACCCGATTCCACAACGTTTTACTTTCGTCGTCACGGCGCAAATCAGAAGGTGCCGCGTGTCTCATCCATAAGGTTCCACGTGGCACGTGTCGCGACGATTTTTTTTCCGACTCGGGATTGTAATAAGCAATCAAATGTCGCCACGTGTACCAGCGATATGTGCCCACGTGGTCTTCCATCCGTGACATAATGTATCCATCGCAATACTACCCGGGCGGTCGGGCGGATATAAAAAGCTAGCAATACTAGTTTTCACAGCAAAGCTAGCGATACTTTAATACATACATTTATAATAAGTGGTCACAGGCTTGATCACCATCACTGGCATCAAACTCCATCTGGTATACTTCACAGCCTTACAAAGGCCACAAGGAACATATAGTTTCAGCCTCCCGAAGGGGCACCAAAAAGCCTCACCAAGGGCACTTACCAAAAAGCCTCACCAAGGGCACTTACCAAAAAGCCACCAAACAACCACAGATGAAGGAAACCAGTTCCAGATCAGCTATCCAGTTCCATCTTTCGATGCTACTGTTGTCACTAGCTTCTGAATAAGGAGAGCTACAGCTTCTTGAGACTTCTTTAATGCTGCTTGGTCCTCCCGCATCGCCTGCATCTGTTCTTGAATGATGTTCCTGTCTGCATCACTTTGTTCCTTCGCCTGCTGAAAATCGTGAACTAATGCCTGCAGTTCATGCTTCCCTGCTCTCTGAGCATCAAGCTGAAGCTGCAGCTGAGATTTTGTTGCTTTTGTACGGCTTGATATCAAACCTACATTCTTCAAGAATGTAGGTTTCCTTTTGTCTTTACAGAGCACTTCAGTGACAACTTCGGTAGCAGAAAGAGGTTGGATCACAGTGCCATCTTCTAAGGTTGATACCCCATCTTCGATTCCATTTCAGCCTAAAAAAACATGTAAAAGCATAAGATGTAACAGCATCTGAACTAGCTTGTATGGCACATTGATATGAAATAACACATGACAAGCATGTAACGAACATGGATGAAAAATAGCAGATGACAAGCGTCTACAAAACTGAGTTCGAAACCATGCTGAAATAACACCACGCCCAAGTGCAGATTTTAACAGTTTTATTTGGTGGTGCTGAAATGACAAGGGATCTGAATGTACAAGGATAGATGCAACAACTGCTGAACTAGCTTGTAAGGAAAATAGATGAAAAACAGCAGATGACAGGCATGTAAGGAACATAGATGAAAAAGGCAAAAGGCAAGGATGTACTGATCAAGTAAGCATGCTGTGTACACAAACTAGTAGATGATAAGCATATGTGAAATAGCTGACGACAGGAGTTTGCAGCAGAATTCACAAAGAGATTCAAGAGATGAAAAGAATTCAAGGGGACTTACAATTGCTCTTTTAACAGGCGAAGTGTATCCCCCCTTCTTGCCTTTTTGCAGATTTTTGAACAATTCGAGGGCATTTAGCGAACCATTGGAGGAAAGCTCGTAGCTCCGAGAACCGGTGAGACCAGGGTACAAGATATTTTTTCTGCTATCTTTAGCTTTCATACAAGCCATCTACACAAACAATGTACGAACACATTAGCATCAGTCGAGATTATAGAATTGAAACAATAGCAAGCTTGAGTGAACAAAGACAAGGACCTGTTTGGCGGATGTGGACCAGGAATCGAGTAACGCACACCATTGAACGGTGTGCATGTTTTTCAAGCCTTTAGGAGGTGTCCGTGAAATACTACACTTGTCCTTAATAGGTTCCCAATACTCGGCCTTCAGATCATAGCGTCTTTGTTTTGTACGGTCCCTTAGATTTCTCAAAAGAGAATGTTTAATCACAGGGTCATCGACGTTCATAATAAACTTTGACTGATACAAAAGAAAGAGCATTATTAGTTTTATGACCAACAATGGAAAGAACTAGAAGCAAGAGTTAAGAACTGGAAGCAAGAGATACAAAACTTACACTAACGTGGCCGGAGAAGGCTTGATATATGTCATCCCTGTCCTTGTACAATTTGAAATGGGTAAAGAGAGGGACAACCTCCTTGACAGCTATTGAACATGCAGTAGCATACATGCTAGCAATCTTTCCGTCAGTTGGCCTTGTCATCCCCGGAGGAATAACAATTCTGAACCTCGTCCTTTGGACTTCCTGTCCATCTCCTTTCCCATGTTTATTCCCCTTTCCGCCCCGACAGCTAGAGCCAGCCCTCGCCCATCTACAAAATCGTGGCCCTGCTAGAGTTAGTGTTCTGCATTTTGGATTTGATTCCGTAAATAAATAGTGTAGAGTTAGAGCACTCAATCTATGTAACATGTTACCTCCATCTCCATGCAGGCTAAAGTCAGCATGACTATCTCTCCATTGGGGAACATTCTCGTCGTCAGCACCTTGCGACTGGACTTGGGGACCTAGCCCTTGGCCTTGGAGTGTTATCAGCTGGACCTGGGTAGGTGACTGCTCGCGTTGGGTGGGTGTATTCTTGTTGCAGCCAGTTGCCTCGTTGTGTGGGGTGGGCGCCTCCTCATTGTGATCAGCTGCCTGCTTGTTTGGGGTGGGTGTCTCCTCGCAGTGGGGAGCTGCCTCCTTTTGTGGGGCAACTGCCTGCTCGCCTTGGGGAGCATCCTGCTGGCATTGGGGAGCTTCCTGCTGGCCTGGGGAGATGTTAGCCCGCGTGGACAGGCTGCCTTCTTTTGCTTCTTGTGCTGGATAGGTGTCTCGATGCTATCAAGCTGGCCAGCACTATTCTTGTACGCCGTAGTGGTGCGGGTGTAGTTGATACTTCCAAATTCAGTTTGGCCTTTTTACTGGATCCCTAGCCTCAGATTTTTGTGTGTTGTCAACTGCATCTGCGATGACGCGCTTACCAGGAGGCATTTGTCCCCTACCGGATGTCACCTTGACTTTCCAGCTCCTAAACTGCACAGTTCATATGCACCAATCATTTGGGATAGTAGCAGAAAGCCACAATGTATATGGGACAACAGTAATTAAGCTAGCAGTTCTACAAAAGATAAGTAATCAACACCTTCATTGTTGAGCTATCATGCAAGGGTGTTGAGCTAGCAGGTAAGGGTTCAGCCTGCAGCTCACTGTCAAGTGATTCCATTGGCATCTCTCCTTCATTGTAAAGTTCCTTCTTGATCTTTTTAGGGGAGAGTATGGTTGGCAATGAAACAAGAGATGCTACAGACCTACCCAGTCGTGGATGGTTTCTCATGATATTTTTGAGCCGTGTATCGTCCATGGGTTTTGTTTGTGGTTCTAACATGAATAAAGAGCTCAACGTAAGCTACAATCATAGCACTTGATAAGAACCTATTAAAGTTAGCTACTAACTTCCGGGTTTCTTCCATGTGGTGATGTTCTAACATATAGTGCTGGTATTGATTGTTCGGTACGACTAACGATGTAACATCACGATATGAGTAATGTCATTTGTTGACTTAAGACTGATAGGATCGCAAGAAAAGTGATCTTAAGCCTAATACAAGTTGGAAAACAAGCAAACTTTGACCATAGGAACTTATCAAACATAAAGAAGGCCGAACAGGCAATTAAAAAAACATGTGCAGGAAACAAGCATCGAACAGAATAAAATAACTCTCTAAACGTTGAATTGGGGATTTAGTGACTTTTTTCTTACTCCTCGTCGCAGCGGAAACCATCTCTCGGGGAATGGAGGTGGCAGACCTTGATGACATAGTTATCGTGAGGTTAGTGACGAGGTGGCAGACCTTCACGACGAAGTTGCCGCGAGGTTAGTGGGGCGGTGTGGCAGAACTAGACGTAGGACGACGATGTGGCAGATCTTGACGGCGAGGTGGCAGAACTGGACGGCGATGTGGCAGATCTTGGCAGCGAGGTAGATCTGGACGGCGAGGTGACAGATCTGGACGGCGAGGTGGCAGATCTGGACGGCGACCTCGATGGCGAGGTGGAAGACTGGGCGGCGAGTTACACGTCGGGTGTTAGACCGGGACGGCGAGCTACTAGAACGGGGCGGAGCTACAAGGCGGGTGGGAGACCGGGAGGGCGAGATAGGGTTAGGAAAAGGGAGGGGAAATTTGGGACGAGATGAGAGGAAATGTCCATTTGGGTAGGTGTAGAGAAAGGTCCGAAATTTTGTGCGGGAGGCGCCAGAGTTTGAATGGTAAATTTGGGGGCGGCACCCAATTGTCTGCGCGCGAGAGTTTTTGGTAGGTGGGCAGGAAACGTTGTTGGCCGTCGGATGCATGATGGATGGCTTAAACAAACTGACCATTTATGAAATTAGTTATTAAAGGAAAATGTGAAGTGGGTCACAAATAGAAAGTTTATGCTGGCTCTTCATATGTACCAGGACACTATATACTGTAAATGTATTAAGGCCCTATATAATTTTGGCTTGGTGGGAGTTCGACGCTCTGGTGCTCCATTTTCATCGAAACCCTATAAGTTGATCATCCACGTGGTGAACAATGTCGTCTACCCATTTGACCGGCGTCGAAACAGGGTGGCGCAGTGGAATTTTATCCTTTGTTTGTGTCTGGGTATCTCATAGCAACATTGAGCCCATGTTATCACATGATTCCATCTGATGCACCATAAGCGGTGAGTTGAGAGATGTGTATAGTGTGGGATAATTAGTGTCATCTATGAACCGCGGGTCACACCTAGGAGTTTTATATATGATGGCTCTTCTAATGCACCAGGACACTCTTAGGCATATACTCCATCCGTTCCACGATTAAAGATGTTTTAGCCATTTACTACATGCACATGTTTACACATGTATTTAGACACATTTCAATGTATCTATATAGGTGCACCTTTTTTAGTCTGAATATAGACAACATGTGTACCACCTAAAACATCATGTATTGTGGAACGGAGGGAGTATATATATATTAGGGCCCTACCTACGATTTGGTGAGATTCCGACGCTCTGACGCTCCGTTTTCATCGAAACCCTAATTAAGCAGTTGTCCTCGTGGTTAATCAGCATGTCGTCTACACCTTTGACCGGCTCGAAAGGGGGTAGATCGAGCCCAGTGGACTTTGTTCCTTTTGTTGTGTTAGGGATATGAACATTTAAAACCAACTTTGATCACATGTATTATCACATGATTCCATCTGGTGCACCAGAAGTGGGAGTTGAGGTGTGTAAAGACTGCGAGAAAACTGTTGTATCTGAAGCACGGGTCGAACCTACGAGTTTGATGTTGGCCTTTAATGTACCACGACCCTATATTATACATGTATTAAGGCCCTACATAGAGTTTGGTAGGATTACGACACTCCATCGCTCCATTCAAGAATCAAAACCTTAATCACATGACTGCGTCCCCTTTGACCGACCGGTGTAGAAAAGGGGGTAGCCCACTGGACCTTTCTCCTTTGCAGTGTTTCATGGGTATAGAATTTGACCCCATGTGTTATCACATGATTCCATAAGGTGCACCAAAGTGAGAGTTCAACAATGTATATATATCACTTGTTTGCAGAACCTTGTGTGCGGAATAAGTGTCGATCACCATATGTGAAGTGGGTCAGAAATAGGAGTTTTACGTTGGCTCTTCGGATGTACCATGACACTATATATTGTAAATATATTAAGTCCCTAACTAGCTAGGGTTTGGTGGGACTCCGACGCTTCATTTTCATCGAAACCCTGATTAAGCAGTTGACCCTGTGATCAACCATGTCGTCTACCCACTTGACCGATGTCGAAATAGGGTGGCGCAGTGGAATTTTATCCTTTTTTTGTGCTTGGGTATCTCATAGCAACATTTAAAACTAACATTGAGCCCATGTTATCACATGATTCCATCTGATGCAGCATAAGCGGTGAGTTGAGAGATGTGTATAGTGTGGGATAATTAGTGTCATCTACGAACCGCGGGTCGCACCTAGGAGTTTTATATATGATGGCTCTTCTAATGCACCAGGACACTCTTAGGCATATACTCCATCCGTTCCACGATATAAGATGTTTTAGCCATTTACTATATGCACATTTCAATGTATATATATAGGTGCACCTTTTTTAGTCTGAATCTAGTCAACATGTGTACCACCTAAAACATCATGTATTGTGGAACGGAGGGAGTAGATATATTAGGGCCCTACCTACGATTTGTGAGATTCCGACGCTCCGACGCTCCTTTTTCATCGAAACCCTAATTAAGCAGTTGTCCTCGTGGTTAATCAGCATGTCGTCTACACCTTTGACCGGCGTCGAAAGGGGGTAGAGCCCAGTGGACTTTGCTCCTTTTGTTGTGTTAGGGTGTTCATAGGAACATTTAAAACCAACTTTGATCACATGTATTATCACATGATTCCATCTGGTGCACCAGAAGTGGGAGTTAGGCAGATGATTGCGTGGTCCCCTTTGACCGGTGTCGAAAGGGGTAGCTAATTATTGGGGCTAGGTTACCTGGTATATACTTTTCTTTCTGTTCATCAACACTATGCGTGCACTGTCTCGAACTATATGCCATTGAAGAAATTCTTAAGTTTTTGTCGGCTGATATGTAGTTCTGTCAATAATTTGTTTCTGCATTGTAAAAATACACTGAACAATCAGTGCATGTATGAACCAAATAGTTCGAGGCCGCCACCAGTCTTCATGCATAGACGAGCTTGCCCTTCTCTTGGGAGTATGTAGCCATCTATGCTCTTCAAAGGGACATCCTAAGCAAATAAAGTTAGGAATGCTATTTATCAGAAATGCATCCATTTACTTAGATGATAAACTCTCTAATTAAGAATGAAAAGAATGCTCATGTAACTAACTAACCAACTCATTAAGTTCTTCACTGTCCTGCACCCGGTGAACGAAGAACTGAGGAATGTCAGTGTGCTCCTCATTTTGCAGGTCCATCATATACTGCTTGTAAAAAACCCAGCATATCGCATTCATTTCAGAACCACTAACATCACATGGCAACTCAAATAGGCTCTTTTGCAGTGTCATCTTGCAAGATGGTATGATCGGACGACACTCTGATCATCAAAGAGACGAAGGGAAGTTTGAAAAATATAAGTAACTAGCTATAGTAAATGTGCAAGAAAAACAAGTTGAGAGTAGAGTCCCAATTTTTTTTTAAAAATCAACTCGCCGGCTATACGGGCTATAGGCGCTGACATGTGGGCCCCAGGACCACCCCCTCCCCACACCAATATTTGGTATAGAGATATAGAGGCGCGGGCTCCGGCCAAAATCGCCCGCCATTGCGCTCCAAGTTCAGAAAATATCATTTCAAGACTAGATCTAGGCCTCTCTCCGCCCGCGACGGCGGCGGCGGGTGCTGTGGCGTCCTCTTTCTCCCCGAGACCCCTCCACGGAGCTCTCCCCTTCCGTCCTCTGCCTCCCCGCAAGCCCTCCACGACTCCCCTAGCCGAGGCGGTGCTAGCCGTCACGGCTCATCCCGCTGGTGCCCCCCTCCGGCCGCCGTCGCCGCGTCCGTCCTCCACGGCTGACCTCGCCGAGCCTCCCCTTTTGGCCGCATTCCTCGCGCACGTCTCTGCAAGCCAAGGGTATGAATCTTTCCATCCTTCTACTAATTGCTAAGAACAACAAAAACTGTTCTACATAAGGCCACTATCCCTTCCCAAGATGTATTAATGTGAATGTTGCATGCATCCATAGAGAAAGAAGCACCACATGCAACATGATTAATTAGCTCAGAACACGAGAGACTTTTCACATTATTAATTATGATATTTATTAGTTGGCTTCCTTTTTCTTGGTATCTGAAATTTGGGATAGTGGCCTTGTATACAAAAACGTAGGGAGTAGCTTGTTCTGAAAAAATAGTTATCTCCTTCAGAAATTTCATTACCTTGTTTGTTTGTTTCACAGATGGATAGGCGTTGGATTCAAACATCTGCACCGTTTACCGAGTCATATCTGGATGGAATCAAAGGGTTCTTACGCTTTGTCACGGAGAGAAACATGGTTGATTCGTTAGTTCTCTGCCCATGCACACGTTGCCTGAATCAGAAACTGCTACATATTTCACAATTGAAGCGGCACTTACTGTTGAACAAATTTTCCAGTACTTACCTTTTGTGGACACGTCATGGAGAGCCAGTGGATGCCATGATTATTGTAAATGACCAAAATGGTGATGATGATGCTGGCAATGGTGGTCATGAGGATCATAATGATGGCAATGGTGGTCATATGGATATAGATGATGAAGGTGGGGCAGTTGGAGAGACTGACGAACTTGAAGCACTGTTGACAGACCTCGCGGGAGGCCATAGAGGAACAGAGGCTGATCAGGGCGAAGATGGGGTCATAAAGCATTTGAACGTTTGTTGGAAGAGTCAAAGCGCCCGCTTTACCCGGGAGATAAACGTGTCGGAAGGTTTCATTTAGTGTTGAAGCTACTTCATCACAAATCATATTACCGGATCAGCAACAGAGCTTTCGATGCTTGGTTGCGGTTATTTGCAAAAGCACTTCCGGACGGCAATACACTGCCTAGATCATATAGAGAAGCAAAAGCTTTTCTGAAGGAGCTAGGTCTTTCATATGACTCCATACATGTGTGCCCAAATAACTGCATACTTTTCAGAAAGGAGCATGCCGAGAAAGACAACTGCCCCAATTGTAATGCCTCGAGGTGAAGTATCCGGACAGAAAGGCATGTGCTGTGAAAGTGTTGCGGCATTTTCCTTTGATACCGAGGCTGCAGAGATTGTTCTCTTCGAGGAAAACAACGGAGAACATGAGGTGGCACCAGTTAAAGAGAGTGCCCAAAGAGGGCGTATTGAGTCATCCGGATGATGGTGAGGCGTGGAAGGATTTCGACAGAACTTGGCCAGATTTTGCAGCTGACCCTAGAAACTTAAGGCTCGGCCTTGCCTCTGATGGCTTCAATCCCTATGGAGCCATGAGCCAAAGCTACAGTATGTGGCCTGTGTTTGCCGTGTCGTACAACCATTCACCACAGGAGTGCATTGATCCATCATACTACATGCTTTGCTTGATAATCCCTCGCAAATCAAGTCCTGGAAAAGACTTTAATCTTTTCATTCAGCCGTTGATTGATGATTTGCAAGAGCTTTGGAAGGGCGTTTCGACTTTTGATTCATTTCAAAATAGACGTTTAATCTTTATGCTGCTGTACTTCGGTGCATACATGACTACCCAGCTTGTAGCACTATGTCTGGGCGCGTCACTTCAGGCTATGCTGCATGCCTGCATTGTGACAAAGATCCTCTATCCCATTCCATGAAGGGAAAAATTTGCTTCATTGGGCATCATCGTTTCCTTGAAGAAGACGACCCCCGACGTCTAGAGACAGACCTTGGCGGAGTTCATAAAACTATTGTGAGATCCTGGCTCAGGGCTTAACAGGATTGATAGAATACCCATATCAACAAGTTGCAACTTCTTTTCCGGAAGCTCATCTGGAAAGAACTCCGAGGTTAAGCGTGCTTGGCCCGGAGCACTCCAAGGATGGGTGACCGACCGGGAACTCGTTCCCGGGTGCGCATGAGTGAGGACAAAGTGCGCAGAAAAGACTAGTGTTGATCTGTGGGGTCAGTCTAGAGATCCTAGAGAGCTGCCAGGGGTGACAGGCCCGGCCCGGGGGTGGCCGGGGTGTTACAATTTGGTATCAGAGCCGACCTTCGCGGCAACACGGGCGTGTGCGGGTCAGGGGCGCGGACATGTGGAGCATGTGCCGGCACTGGACGCACAGACGTGTACCAAGAGGGGAAGTTCCTGGACTGGGGGCTGACCGACGAGGGCGTCGGTCTTCTAAGGGGGGAAGGATGTGAGATCCTGGCTCAGGGCTTAACAGGATTGATAGAATACCCATATTAACAAGTTGCAACTTCTTTTCCGGAAGCTCATCTGGAAAGAACTCCGAGGTTAAGCGTGCTTGGCCCGGAGCACTCCAAGGATGGGTGACCGACCGGGAACTCGTTCCCGGGTGCGCATGAGTGAGGACAAAGTGCGCAGAAAAGACTAGTGTTGATCTGTGGGGTCAGTCTAGAGATCCTAGAGAGCTGCCAGGGGTGACAGGCCCGGCCGGGGGTGGCCGGGGTGTTACAAGTATGAGCAAGCCAGAATCATTTACTGCAGATGAGTTAGAAGCTGAGCTGGAGAAGGTTAGGTGCGTAAAACCAGGAATTGGATTGGCTTCGCTTCCACCAAAGAGGAAGCGAGAAGACCCGCGAGTGATCTGGAAGCTTCGCATTGGTTTCTGGGACTTACAGTGCTGGCCAACGTTGAAAGTTCGGCATAATCTCGACGTGATGCACATCGAAAAGAATATCTTTGACAACATCTGCGGCACACTCCTTGAACTCGAAGGGAAGAATAAAGATACTGTCAATGGCAGGCTTAATTTGCAAAGCCTAGGTATCAGAAGCACTTTACACCTGAAGCCTGTCAAGAAGGGCAAACCTGTGTGGAAACATGCACGGTATTGTTTGCCAAAATCGGCCAAGACAAAGTTATGTCAATATCTAGCTGACTGTAAATATCCGGATGGTTTTTGTTCCAGCATGTCCAAATGTGTCAACGTAGAGGCACGGAAGGTCTCGGGACTAAAAACCCATGACTGCCACATCCTATTGCAGAGAACATTTCCTGCTGGCCTGCGAGGACTTGTGGCTAGAGATATCTATCAGGCCGTTGCTGACCTAGGAAAAAAATTCAAGGAATTGTGCAGTAAAACTTTGGAGGTCGCTGTTCTGCATCGGTTGAGAGCGGAAATCCCAGTAATTTTGATGAGGCTTGAAAACATCTTCCCGCCGTCGTTCTTTGATGCTATGCTCCACCTGGCTGTGGATTTACCTGACGAGGCGTTGCTCCGAGGCCCTGTGAACTATGGGTGGATGTATCCAATTGAGAGGCTGTTCTGTACTTTGAAGAGATTTGTGAGGAACATGGCACAGCCAGAAGGTTCAGTTGCAGAGGCCTACATTGCCTCCGAGTGCCTGACATTTTGCTCTAGATACCTTCATGATATTGAGACAAGGCAAAACCGGCCACGGAGATATGAAGTTGAAGAGCATGAGTCAGCTTGTGGTGTGTTTGGCCATAATGTGCCTTTAATGGGAGCATTTAAAACGATCCGTCATGAAGACAATGAGGCCCTGATAACAGACCTTCAGAGAATGGCTTGGTACGTCCTAAACAATTGTGATGAGGTCAGGCCATACATCGAGTATGTTCTCACTTCCCTAGTACTGATTTCTATGTTACAGATAACATTGTAGCTGTGTGTCACGATTAAACTCTCTGGTTTGCAGGTCGCTCAAAGCAGAGCTGAAAGAAGATGGGATGCCCGATGTCGATGTTAGGGTTCAATAGGAATTTCCAGGATGGTTCAAGGAGCATGCAAGTTTCCTTTTGCATTTATCTCTGTCCTACATATGTAGCATTTTTATTGCATGATTTTAACCATGTTGTTTTTCTTTTTTGCTGTGGTACACAGATGATGAGCAAGGCACGGGAGGGAGGAGAAGATTTTGAAACAGAGCTCTTTGCGTTGGCATGTGGCCCACACAGCGAAGTTAAAATATATTCAATGTGTGCTGTGAACTTGGTTCGGTTTGTCACCATTGACCGTGAAAGTGGCAAGAAAACGCAAAACAGCGGAGTCTCAACTGGTGGAGATCACGAACGGGTTGAGACACAATTTATGGTGTCCTCAAGGGAATCAAAGAGCTCACTTATAACTCTGACGAGAAACATAAACGGACAGTTGTTCTATTTTCCTGTGACTGGTATCGTCTTGAACATGAAGATGACCTCAGGATTAAGCTACAAAAGTATGATGGACGCTTCAGAAGCATTAACGTTTCCAGTTTATGGTACGAGGATGATCAGTATATCTTGTCAACCCAGGCACAAAAAGTGTTTTATGTGGCAGGCCAATTGCGTGGATCAGACTGGCGGATAGTTCAAAAATTTGAGCATAGGCGGAACTTCAACGTGTCCGAACATGGTAAGATGGACGTCAATAAGGAACAGGACCTTAATATTGAGGACGAGCCTAGTGATGCAGCACATCAAGATGCCATAGTGTCTGACAATGAGGATGAATCTGATGACCTGATAGATTTTCCTCTGCCTCCGCTTACTCTGGACAGACATGACACCAGTCCCTGTCACATGACTGCAGCCGACATTAAGGAACTTTGGGATCATATCAAGAATCGAAAGAAAAGGGCTGCTGGACAGGAGAATGGAGATGAAGAAGAAGAAACTGAGGTTGAACCACTGGACGAGACAATAGGGGAGCACTATGACAGTGACATGGATTTACCAGCAGATGATTCCGATGCAGACTAGTGTTGCATGTCTGTGTCGAACTGATGTGCATGCTCTGTGTGCATGCTTTTGTAGAACTCAAGTGCATGCATGTTTGCATGCTTGTGTTGAACTGATGTGCATGCTCTGTGTGCATGCTTTTGTAGAACTAATGTGCATGCCTGTTTGCATGCTTGTGTTGAACTGATCTGCATGCTCTGTGTGCATGCTTTTGTAGAACTGATGAGCATGCCTGTTTGCATGCTTGTGTTGAACTGATCTGCATGCTTTCTGTGCAGGCACATATGTGAAACTGATGGGCATGCCCTGTGTGCATGCTTTGTGTTGAACTGATGTTTTTTTGGTGTGTCTGTGTGATCTTTCGTACATTGCTACTATTGCCCAGTTATCTTTCGTTCATTGCTAATATTCCATTACTCAACTGCTAGACATCTATAATCTTACCATCTTTTCTTTACACTGCATTCCGGCCTTGATTATGGTCGCTCCAAGAAATCCACATGGCCATCTTTTAAGCGCACATACATTCTTTATCCCTGGTGATTTCATAACGGTGCACATGGCACCAAGGTGGGGTGCGCGCGCGGTCCTTGCAGGTCAAACGAGTCAAACTGCACAAGATGTGGCAGCGCGACGAAAATCTGTGTTTCATTGAAGGAATATGTGTTCAAGCTGGGCTAATGGGCCGGGGACGATAATCCACGACGTAAAATACGTGAAACGTCGCGCGCAGCCAGCCCATTACTGGGAAAACCAAAACGTCGAGAGCAATATAGACTTTCCGGTCGTCCTCGATGGAAACACGCGACGGTATTGGAACGTCGCGGCAGAGAAACATCGTGGATCGCTGGATTTTTGGTAGTGTTTGGCACAGTCAATCATCACGGACTTAATTGGGTGATAAAAAACGGTTGTCGCTGGTTAATTTTGAATGTATGCATCAATCATAGTAGTTCAAGATTCGGAATCACTCCTCTAGATAATAGAGATATACGTCTAGGATCCACTCGGTAGGATAGTATCATGAACAAGTTTGCGTAGACATAGGCATGATGTAAATCATGGGGATACTGGAATGCGGGAACGACTAACGGCATCATACCAGTACCGAGGATAATGTGACATAGTGAATAAAAGGTTAATTTTATTCATGGTAGTGTCATTCATATCGCCTCGGGTAATGATGGGTATTGTGAAGTGATAGGAACATTGACGTGGGCCTGCCCTTCGGGTGCCCCACTGTAAGGATACCTGGTGCACGTACGAGGAGCAAGATATGCATGGAGGCCCATTAAGGGATCGAGTCCGAGGCCCACAAGGAGAAATACGCTCCAAGTCTAGCGTAGATAGGGTCGGTTTGGACTTCCTTACTTGTAATCCAAGTCGGTTGCTGATCCCCGAGACCCAGCCTCCTATATAAAGGCTAGGAGGGGCGCCGACCTGGGGACACAATACTCTAGCCATCAGAACCTTGGTGAGATCGACATCTCACCGAGTCCCCTTGTAACACCATTGTTCACCTCCATCAATAATCAGACAAGCAGGACGTAGTGGTGTTCTCCACACGAGGGCCCTGAACCTGGGTAAACCTTGCTTGTCAGCCGTAGTCACCGCCAGCACTACCAATCTCCTTTCCCGATCTCAACCCTATGTGCCTAGCCATGGGATTTGACGAGTTAACACCTCGTCAATTGGCGCCATCTGTGGGAACGAGTGGCGCTGGATCCACGATTTCGCCGGCTCCATCTGCATCAGCGACCGGCAGCCTGCCGGTAACCATCACAGGACCGATCCATTTCGGCTCCTTCGACTATGACCCGCACTCGCCGGAACCACAACCGGCAAACTCGGATCTGCAATCAGGTGAGAACGTACCCTTTGGTCCTTCAAACAGAACTCAACAACACGAGGCGAGTGGCGATCACCATGATGTCATGACACAACATCGTGTCAGCAGGGGCAGAAGCAGAAGATCTACGCGATCTCGAAGAGGCGACTCATACTCAGATGAGGCGTGGGAGCCTTGCGCGGCGCTATGCTTCACTCGACGCATCTGCGAGACAAAGATGCCCAAATGATTCAGACTCACATCTGAAACACCCAAGTTCGACGGCAGGTAGGAATCGTCGTCCCGGCTAGAGGATTACAGGACAGCAGTCTCCTGTCAGCGAGGCTCGACGACGACCGCAATGCAGTATATCCAGCTCATGTTGTCGGGAACCGCGCGGGACTAGCTGAAAAGCCTACCCGAAAACTCATACGACTCCTGGGAACGCTTCCAGGAGGACTTCATCAAAAACTTCCTCACAACATGCGAGCGACCGGCGTCATTCACAGAGTTGCAAGCCTGCAGGCAGCGATCAGACGAGCCGCTACGAGAATACATCAGACGATGGACGACGATGCGCAACTCTGTAGGCGTGGTATCGGAAGACAGGGCAATCGACGCGTTCATAGCAGGAGCCGCCAGGCATGACTTCCGGGAAGCATTAGGATGCCAAAAGCCAAAGTCCATAGCACAACTCATGAAAATCTCCAATGAATGGGCAGATGGAGAAGACTTGGTGCGGCAACACCACGAGTCACCACGCGGTAACAGCAACCACGACAGTTGGAGCCGATGGGATGGCCGCGGCAGTGATAGAAGACGCAAACGCAAATCCCACCACTACGACGACCCAGACGGAGTCGAACTTGTAGCGGATGGCTATGTCGACAATCGCGACGATCGCAGCCGCAGCGCAGGCCGTCAGGATGATCGCGGCAGGGGCTGACAGGATGATCGTCGTGACTACGGGGTGCGCAGAGACGGGTACCGCAAACAAGAATGGCGTAAGCGTCGTGATGGCTCACCCGAGGGTTCGGGTGATCAAGAGCTAGGCGAGGAGTGCAGGTTCCACATGTTCAAAGGCCAAGATGGCAAGCTTCACTCCAGCCACCTGGTAAAGGATTGGAGAAAATTCACCAGGTTAACAAACGCGTACATAAAACGCCTACAAACAGCTCAAGGCACAGTAGCAAAAGGAGGTGCCCCTGCACCACCGCCTCCTCCTCCCGCTCCACCAGCAGGACAAAACACGCACATGGCAGGCGCGGTACACCATCAAGCTAGCCTAGAAGCCCCAGCAGACACGGCAGACCCGTACCCTGAGTCTCGTGGACAAATAAACATGATACAGAAGGGGCGGCCAACCAACTGGGAGCAGAAGCTGATCACTCGGCAGGTTAATATGGCCGTCCTAGCGCCTCCAGCGGTACCCGAATACCTGAAGGGGTAAAAACAAGCATAACGTTCTCTCGCGAGGATCACCCCCGGCCGTGGTCCGACCAGGGCATGCTGCCCTAGTACTCGACGCCCAGATCGGGGGCTACGCCATGACCAAAGTCTTCATGGATGGAGGGAGCGGAATCAACATCATATTTGCGGACACGCTTCACAAGATGAATCAATCGGTCGAGAACCTCCCGAAGTCCGACACCACCTTCCATGGCATAGTACCAGGCAAAGCAGTCTTGCCTCTCGGACATTACAGCTCCCGGTCGTTTTCGGTGAACCAGGCAAGTTTCGATCAGAAAAGATCGACTTCGAGGTCGTCGACTGGAAATCACAATATCGCACGATCCTGGGGCGCCCGACGTTTGCTCGGTTCATGGCGGTTCCGCACTATGCTTACCTGATGATAAAGATGCCAGGACCCAAGGGGATCATCACCGTCAAGGGCAACTTCCAACGTTCTGATAGCTGTGATAGAGAATTCAGCAAAATATCCGAGATGTTCGGGATGCAAGAGCAACTCCAGGAAATCTCCCTCACCAACGATCGCACAATATTCCCTCAAACGAAGAAGCAGGCACCCGATGCCGCTTTCAGCGCAACAAACGACACAAGATCACACCAAGTCCACCCGACGGACCCGGCGAAGACGTTCAACGTGTCATCAAGCTTAAACTCTGCATAGGAAGGCGCACTCGTCGAATTCCTCCATGAGAACTAGGATATCTTCGCTGGTGTCCAGCTGACATGCCAGGTATTCCCAGGGAATTCGCCGAGCACTCTCTCCAACTCTTTCCAGATGCTAGACCTGTGAAGCAAACAATGCGCCGGTTCTCTGAACCGAAACACGCAGTTATTGGAGAAGAAGTCAACAGACTACTCGATGCAAAATTTATTCGGGAGATCAAGAAATCAGACTGGGTCGCCAACCCTGTCCTGGTGCCAAAGAAGAACTCAAAGATACTGCGCATGTGCGTCATCTTCACCTCCCTCAACAAATGTTGTCCCAAGGGTCACTTCCCCTTGCCACGTATCGACCAGATCGTCGACTCAATGGCAGGATGCGAGCGCCTATCCTTTCTGGATGCCTACTTGGGCTGAACCAGATAAGGATGAGAGAAGATGAAGACAAGACTGCCTTCATCACCCCTTACGGCGTCTACTGCTATACAACTATGCCCTTCGGGTTCAAGAACGCGGGTGCTACATACCAGCGTATGATGCAAAACTGTCTCAGAAAGTAAATCAGACGCAACGTCCAAGTCTACGTTGACGACATCGTCATCAAAACAAAAAAGGAGTCGACACTCCTCGATGACCTCCGTGAAACTTTCGCCAACCTGAAACACTACAAGATCAAGCTCAATCCTAAAAGTGTGTCTTTGGTGTGCCAGCCGGACAACTCCTAGGTTACCTTGTTTTGGCCCGAGGCATCGAGGCAGACCTGGAGAAGCTACAAGCCATCCTTACCATTCCACCACCAACCAAGCTTCGAGAGATCCAAAAACTGGCCGGTCGAGTCGCGGCACTCAGCCGCTTCATCAGCAAATTAGATGAAAAGATGCTCCCGTTCTACCAGCTGATGAAGAAATCAGATAAATTCGAGTGGACACCCGAAGCACAAGCACGTGTACTGACAAGCCCTCCGATCCTGGTGGCACCTCAGGAGCGCGAGCCACTGTTCTTATACGTTTCTACAACTAATCGGGTGGTCAGCACAGTACTCGTGGTCGAACGCATGGAAGATGGACATCCTCATGGCATACAGAGACCCGTCTATTACCTTAGCGAGGTCCTCTCAATATCAAAACAACGGTACCCGCACTATCAGAAGCTAGCCTACGCTGTGTTCATGTCATCGCAAAAGGTGGCACACTACTTCGCCGAGCACCCCATAACCGTCGTCAGCTCGGCGGCGCTGCGAGACATCCTCACAAACCCCGATGCAACCGGACGAGTTGCCAAGTGGGTCATTGAGTTGGGACCTCGGGACATCCGGTATGAGCACCCGAAAGCAATCAAGGCACAAGTTCTTCCTAACTTCACCACCGAGTGGATTGAAGCCCAGTTACCCGACGTTCCAGATTTGTCCAACTCTTGGACAATGTACTTTGACGGGTCAAAAAAGCATGAAGGCGCAGGCGCAGGCGTCGTACTCGTATCACCAAGAGGCGACAAACTCCGCTACGTCCTACGATGGATTCCCCACACCCTCAAACAACGAGGCAGAGTACGAAGCCTTGCTACACGGCATGCGGATGGCAAAAGCATGCGGCTGCACCTGACTCATGATCTACGGTGACTCGAACCTGGTAGTGCAGCAAACTATGAAGGCCTGCGACGCTACAACAGACAATATGATCGCCTACCGCGACCTGTATAACATCATGGAGGGCAGTTGCGACGGGTGCGAGCTGCGCCATATCGGGCGCAAGAGCAATGAAGAGGCAGATATGCTCGCCAATATCGGCTCCACAAAGGCACAAGTACCACCCGGCGTTTTCCTCGAGAAAATTGAGCATCAATCTATCAAAACAAAGCAAAAGGCGGAGTCGAAGACTTCGATTGCCCCAGCTAAAGCCCAAAACACTGCACCCAGTGTCAAAGATCCACCAGTCGAAGTCTTTCTCATCGAGCCAACATGGACACATCGATTCCTGGCATATTTGAAGAGCGGCTAGCTCCCAGAAGATGTAACAGAGGCACGACGGCTCGCCAGATGCGCAAAAGCATACACCATCATCAACGGTGAACTGTACAAGCGCAGCATCTCGGGGATCCTCTAGAGGTGTATAGCACACGAAGATGGCGAGGCCATCCTTCGAGACATACATGCAGGGACCTGCGGACATCATGCAAGCAGTCAAGCTCTCGTCTCCAAAGCCTTCCGAGCAGGGTTCTATTGGCCCACAGCACTCAGAACGCAGAAGACATCGTCAGGAAATGCATCGGCTGTCAGAAATTTGCAACCAAGCCACATGCACCTGCGTCAGAACTAAAGACAATCCCGTTGGCGTGGCCTTTCGCCCAATGGGGACTCGACATGGTTGGGCCACTTAGGAAATCCTCTCGCGGAGGACGCACTCACCTCCTGGTGGCAGTCGACAAGTTCACGAAGTGGATTGAAGCAGTCCCCATCACAAGCTCGACTGCCTCTTTTGTGGTCAACTTCATCAAGTCAATCATATACCGCTTTGGGGTCCCTCATAGCATCATTACTGACAACGACACCAACTTCACGGCGGAGGAGTTCCAGGACTTCTGCAAGGACCAAGGAATCAAGCTCAACTACGCGTCGGTGGCGCACCCACAGTCAAACGGCCAGGTGGAGAAGGCGAACAGACTCGTCTGCAGCGGGATCAAGAAGCGACTCTTGGTCCCACTCAAGCGAGCAGCAGGCGCATGGGTACACGCCCTTCTTCATGGTGTACGGTGCAGTGGCAGTCCTGCCGTTTGACCTCCGGTTCGACGCACCCAGGGTCACCGCATACGAGGAAGATGAGGCAGATAAGGCACTCGAAGACGACATCGACACAATGGACGAATCCCGCGACATCGCCCTCGCTCGTACAGCCGTCTATCAGCAAAGCCCATAGCCGTCAACTGCGCACTCGGTCCTTCATGGTTGAAGACCTGGTCCTTCGCCTGAAACAGAACAAGGTGCACAAACTTGCCTCTCCATGGGAGGGACCCTTCATCGTCACAGAGGTCATCGACGGTGGAGCTTATCGACTGAAGCACGCGAAGACGGGAGAACTCTCCCACAATCCATGGAACGTTGAGCAGCTGCGCCATTTTTATGTTTTGACAGCTCAGTCATCAAATGTAATAGGCGATATGTCGGATAGCTACAGTTTCAGACGCGCTCTTTTCCTTACCAGGGTACCTAAGGGGACTGGAAGGTTTTTAATGAGGCGGCCTGCAGCTTAACTTACAAAGAGTGGAATAAAATCATTGTTCCCCTCATTCATTCTTTATTCTATGCATAATACGCAACGTAAACTCTGGCCGCACCCGAACACTCGGGGGCTGCATCATGCAACTCAAACCAACAAACAATGTACCTTAGCCGCACTCGAAAATTCGGAGGCTAAGTCGCATAAAAATTTCGGAACTCAACACAAAACCGCTGCGGCATACAATGTTCCTGTAAAACACAACACTTCAGCGCACCCGAAGGCTCGGGGGCTAAGTCGTGCATAAATTACAACAAACACCCACTGACACCCGATGGTTCGGGGGCTGCGCTGACCAAGTTAATCAGAAAACAAACCAAGTTTATTCATACTCGAATGCTCGGGGGCTGAGTTGTCTTGGAACACTCGGGGGCTCGCCCTCCATACAAACAAATAAGTTTCCTTCACACGTATATACTGCAACACCGCAGCAAAACATAACTGTACATTACAAATTTTATATTACAAAGCACCAGCCTGTTCAGATGGTTCTTCCTTCGGCTCCACCCATTTCTTCTCTTCCTTCAAAACCTTGTGCACTATAACAAGTGCGTCCACACGAGTCTCCTCATAGTGCTCCAGCATGGGCACTGGGCCGCCACCAGGCACAGGCGGTGGTCCTGTAACAATCTTCTTGAAGTCTAAGTTCGGGTAGTGAGACCGGATGAAGCCGAGTGCAACGTTGGCTCCGTCAATAAGTTGCTCTCGAACAAATTTTTTGATAGCTTTGCCCTGGCGGAATCTTTTCAACAGTTCGGCTAGGCTTTGTGGTTGCTCGTTTAATGGAAACAACGAATGATGCACTCGAGCCAGGGCTAACCTACAGGTTTCCAACACAATAGTCGCGTGCCAGGAGCAGTCTAAGCCTCTTGCCAGTACATGACCCTTAGCCCTATCTGACCAGAAGGGGTGGGTGGAGTACTGTGAGCTACTGGCATAACCATCCAGCCGATCGCGCACACATACCTCCTTTGTCGGCTGGTCGAAGCAGGCACCTACAGAAATGCATCCCAAATTATCAGAAAAACACATGACAGCAAACTCGAAGATTGCGAAGGGAGAACTTACACTCCAATTGATAATTCACATTCTCTAGTTCAGCAAGCAAAAACGTTTCCCGCTCAGTGGCAGGAGACAGCTTCGACTTCAGCACACCCAACTCGTCTTGCACGGCCTTTAGATCTGCCTCCAGCTTCACGATTCGAGTCTTCATCCAGTCCATGATTTTCTCATCGTTCCTGCTGCGAGTAGCAGGTCGAGGTGGTGCATTCGTTGAAGGAGAAGCATCAGGCACGCTAGCCATCCCAGGCTATTCAAAATCACAAGGGAGATAAAAATGAGAGGCCTCCCTACACAAAGGGAACATCAAAAATACACTCGGGGGCTAAAACCCCGCGGGAACAGTCGAAAAACAATTAGTCGCAAAAGGCAGCTTAATATTAACAGAAGCTCGAGTTCATTACAAGCATAAAACCAAAAGTGACATCCAGCACTATATCCTACGATGTCGACTCGGACCTAGCCCTAGCGGTGCGGGCCGCACGCTCAGCAACATTGGCAGCCCGCTTCTCCATCATAGCAATCATGTCCTTCCCCAGCTGGGCAGATCGATCCTTGATGACACCCAGGGGAACTGTCGACATTTTAGATTTCTTCGGGAAACCGGCCACAACCTTCTCGTAGTCGCCGGCAATCCCGTGCATCTGCATCAGCATAAAGGCGGACTCTGAGCGACATACCGTTTGGGCGCGCGCGAAGTCCGCCAAAGTCGACGACCCAGGGCCAAAGAGCTTGATCAGCTCGCCAGCCGACGTAGGAGGCACGCCATGCGGGAAGATGCTCTGATAGACAGCATCAAGGGCACCCTTGGACTGGCTCAGGCGATCCTTGACTTGGGCGCACAGCAAATCAAAGGCACTAACAACACCCTCGAATGAGTCGTCCCCTGTTTCGAGAGCATGTTCCACGCCAAGGGCACCTGGTAGAATACACAAACATACCAGATTAGCAAAAAGGTCCATTGCCATTCATTTTTATGAAAGGACACGCGCAAATTTTACCTTCGACCACATCAGCCATTGCGTGGAGCCACGCTGCCTGAAGGCCTTCAGATTCCTTCACCTGTTTCATCTTCCGCTCGGCGTCCGCATGCTGCGACTTGAGCTCCTTTTCGAGCTCTTGCACGCGGTCGAGTGCGGCCCGGTGCTCAACTGAGAAAATAGCACGATTCGCCTCAAAGCGCAAAGGAAAGTAAGACTAGCAAGTGAGAATACTTACGGGAAGTCTATTCCATCTTTGCTCGAAGCTGGTCGCGCTCCTGCTCCATTTGCACATATGTAGTGTATGGTTCCACCATAAGGCGGAAGAAGGGCTGCCCAAAAAGAAGCAACTTAGCATCAAAGCAAACAGGCAGTCGAATTTTCCATGAGCCTATAGCCAACTATTCTAGTCGCCTATAGCCTCAGGGGCTACTCCCATCGGGAGCGCTGTCGCGCACCCGATAAGATTAAGAGCAAAGTACGGACTTACGTGTTCACAGTGCAAAGGTGGAGCCGCGCCTGAAGCAGAAGGTGTGTGCTCCGGAGGATTCGGAGAAGCGCTCGCGTCAGTTGTCGGGTACGGCTCTGCCACCACTTCTTAAGTCGTTGACAAGGGTGTTGCCTCTGGTACACTCAAAGGAGTGATAAACGGCTAGGCGTCGTCCCTGTCGGGACTGAAATACAAATAACCCAGGCCAACAGAATCAACATAAACGAGAGAACAGTGTTATAGCAGATGAAGGCGTAGAAACAGGCAAACAGAAAGCATACCTGGCATCGTCGTCGTCGGCCACAAGGTTGTGGACACCGAGAAGCGTGCCAAACCCAGGCGCGCTTTTGGGAAGCGCCATCTGAAGAGGAGTCGCCGCCACAGGTTCCCTCCCCATAGGGGATGACGAGCTTGAGTCGTCATCCAGCTCGGTGGGCTGGCGCTCCGATTGCAGACTGGCGGCAGTCGAAGCAACCCTCCTCAGGCGACGCTTCTTGCGAGCCCCTTCCTTGTCCTCTTCCTCCTCATGCTCCAAGTCTTCTACTTCTTCGGGTGTGTGCGCGGAGGAAAGAGAAATCTCGTCATCCAGCTCAGCCTCTAGCACCTCAACCTCCGAAGTTTCTTCACCCTCGGGCAGTGGAGGCAAGCAAATAAAAGAGGGGTGACCCTGCATGCACAGTACAAAAATTGTCATTCGAGTGAAGGCATGTAAAGACAGACAAGGAAAATTCGTCCTACCTTAGGCAATGGGTGCTCGCTGTCGTAAGCATCCACTGGACAGTCGAGCGGGCACGGGTCGTTCTTTGTCAACTTGGTGATTGAACGAACCTGGGCATCCACCTCCTTCTTCGCTGGCAAAGGTTCTGTCATCGGGCGTGTCGGGTCCCGCACACCTTGGAACTCCCACATCGGGTGCACCCGCGCCCGCAGAGGCTGCAAATCCCTCTTGATGAATGTCGAGATCACATGCAGACCGCTGACTACGCGACCCGTGGTCTTCATCAGCTTCTCGATCTTTTCCATCAAAGGCTTGGCTTCGGCCTCCTCCGTAGCAGAAGTGTGGTGCAGCCATGCTCGAGTCTTCACTAGCGGCGCGCGTGCATCAAAATCCGGCAGTCCCTCTTGCTGGGTGCTGAAGTAGAACCACTTCTTGCGCCAGTTCTGCGCGGACTCGACTTGCCGGATGTCGAAGTACTCGACTTCCTTGCGAGCCTGGATGTTGAAACCTCCAATGGTATAGACCCCGACAGGGCCAGCATTCCTCTTCACATTGAAGATCTTCTTCCAAAGGCCCCAATGTGGGTGTACCCCCAAAAAGCACTCGCAGAGCACAACGAAAACAGCAATGTGCATGATGGAATTGGGGTTGAAATCATGCAATTGCACCTTGTAGGTGAACATCAAAGCACGCAAGAAATCGTGGATAGGGAAGGAAAGTCCTCTAACCACGAAGTCATGGAAGCAGACGCGCTCGCCCTTCTTGGGTTGAGGGGTTACCTCGTCACCAGGGATGCGCGTTGGCAGCGCATCGGTCGGCGGCAGTAAGCCATCCCGCCGGTACCTGTCGAGCTTCGCCACCACGATATCGCACCGCGTCTAGTCTCATGCCTTCTTCTTCAGCGGGGCCACGGTGCTTGTAACACCCCGATTTTCACTAACCGATTTTTCTGAAAAAGGGGTGAACTAAATTTTTTCGAAAACCTTTTAACTTGGATTTCTCTGAGTTTTATCAAAACTCATTTGAACTTTTGGTGATTGATGTATCTCTCTTTGTCCCAACACCGGGAATATTCTCTGAATATTTCCGATCACCTTTTGATCCCGTTCATTAGGGTTTCCTTATAAAACCCTAATGCCTTTCCATAGAAAACAAAAACCCGATATACCGCCTCTCCAAAGCAACCCTCCTTTATCTTGCTTAGAAAATTCTGCCAAAAATCCCAGAGACACCTATCATCATGTATATCCCATATATGCATGAACATAGCCATGACCTATGCAACTTTTTAGATTGAGGAAATTACCAAATCTGCCACTACTGGGCCATTTAATCCAAAACCCTACTTCCACTCCACCATAAATCTTGTCCTCCTGAGGCAGAGTTTCATATCCCATTATAATCCACCCCAAGAAATTTGGGATCATTTGGACCAACTTTTTCTTGTAGGACATCCATCGAACACCTTCTGCCCTTTTCAAAACCCAAAAATGTTTACACATGAAACTTTCTCCAAATTGAGTGATATTTGACCACATTGCTCCCCTACCAGTAGAACACCACCAGGAAAAATCCTAGCTCCATTGGGATAAAGGAAGTCCCTTTTCTTTGCATCGAACACCTTGAGGGCATTTGAACTTTTCAAAACTTTGCTATGGCTTTTTGCTCCTATTCGATGTTTGGCTCGCTAGATGCTGTGTGTAGTGTTAGAGCAACCCAGTGACGTGACCCGTTTTCTTTTTAGTGCCCTAGATCGTCGGGAACGCGACGATGTCGATCGCGTCGCGCTCTGGACATGCCGGTGTCGGCATGAGCCAAACCCTAACCCTAGCCCTGCCCTTATCCCTTGCTGCAGTAGACCCCGTGCAGTACTGTACGTCCATCTGGGCACTCCCTATCCCTCTCCCTCCTTATCCCTCTCCTGTGGCCGGATTGACGTGAGCCATGACCTCAATGGGGGATTTAATGGCCGCCACGGCCAGCACCTAATTCTCCTCCTCTCCCTCCTTATAAGGCCACCTCCGAGCAGCCCTGAGAGCATCCGAACCATTCCACCCACTCCCTCTCCCCTGCCCTCCTCTTTCGGTGCCCACAAGTGAGAGAGAGCCGCACAAAATCGCCACAAAATTTTGGCCACCATGGCCGGAGCTCCCCGAGCTCGGGCGCGCGAGCAGGAGGCCACCCCCGCCTCAGATTCGTCCTCCCACGGCCGCGGCACACCGCCACGTGCCCGTCTCCGCCGCCGGCCAGGCTCCCGGCGCTCTCCTCGGCCGCTTCCGGCCGTCCACCGCACGTTCCAGTACGTGGCTGAAGGAAGGAGACGACCTGATCGATCTGTTCTGTTTTTTTCTTTTTTTTCCGGTCCGAATCGTTTTCTGGGCTGGTCCAGAACACAACCAGGCGCAGCAGCCTCGCGGCCCGCCATAGGCCCAGCGCACGGCAGGCGGCCAGCGCACGCGCGCAGCGCGCAGTCACGGCCCAATAGCGGCCCGTGCAGTTTTTTTTCGCGGAACCTTTTTCTTTTTCCTGCTGGACAGATTTTCAAACGTCAATATCTTTTGGACCGTAACTCCGTTTTCGGTGATTCAAATTTCTAAATTCCTATCTTCACAAGATCGATACAGTGGTATAAGTTTCACACCCTTCCAGCAAAGTTTTGGGGTAGCCCATTTCATGTGTGATACCCTCCCGGTGGCGCGGTGTAAGGGCTACCGGTGCCCGATCCCGCGACGTCTTCACTTCACCGACGAACCAGAGCACAACCACGTGACCCCGAGGCAAGCTAACCCCTTGCTTTGAGCCATCCCGCAATGCTTGTTTGTTTGATTGCTTAATACCATGCTGAGTGTTATGTCTGTCTACTGTTATATTGTTATGTCTGTCTACTTCTTTTGTTGCTTGTATCATGTTGCATTTTAAATTGTCGCATTGCTTTATAACTGATTATCTGTGCATCACTCACATTCCTGAGACAATGGCCGGTGGTACCGTCTCAGTCAAAGGAATGGGGGAATTATTACAACTGTGCGTCTCGCGCTTACGGGGCTTTGTTTGCTTCTTTCTTCTTCGCCGAGGTGAGGAGCGGACGAATGTCGTCTTATGATCCTCGGAGTTGGGGGCATTTGCCAAAAGAGTTATTTGCCTTGTCCCTCCGTCAAATATGGTTGGCATAGACCACCCGGACTGCGACGCTTGGGAGCTGACTTTCCATTTGGTTCTTTTTGCCGAGATTGCTGACACCACGTCGAGATAACCCTCGAGTGGAATGGATGCTCTCTCATTCTTATGAGTGCTTTTCGGTTCATTCTTTTACGGTGACACCGGCCGGGTCTCCCGCCACCGTCATCCGTTTGAAACATTATGCTATTATTCTGTGAAAACTAACCCCCGAGTTACACCGGCCGGGTCTCCCGCCACAGTCACACGGGCATTGTTATTATTGTTACGTTAATGTCTATACCTGCAAGTGTTATGGTTATTCAAGTGATGTTGTTGTTATGTGCTTACTGTATGTTGCTAATACCTTGTTGTTTGATGGTATATGATATTGATATCGTGATTATTATGCTGGACTAATCCTCTGTTGTTTGAACTTGTTATGATGAAACTTGATTAAATGAAACACCCCTCCAAACATCGATAGGGTCAGTCCATAGTGCCACTAATCTGAACATCGAACGCACTGCCACTGTCGCTCACATGGGCGGGCCTTGACCTACGTAACCTATTGAGCCTCCTTTGATGCTACCATTTTGGCAAGTCTAGTCAGTTACCTTTGTGGTCGGGGCTAGTCTTGCGAAGGTTCCGGAGCTAGGCGTCGCTCATGGGTTGGGGACGTGCCGGATTCACTTCTGCATAAGGCATAGAGTTATGTCGGTGGCTATACAGGGAGTGTCTTGGTAGCGTGAACGGTCAGGTGAGTGTATCTTGCTGAGTTCGCCTTGAGGATGTTGTCCTAAAGTACCGCTCAGTGTGGTGCACTTAGGTGGGTGGTATCTGCAACCTCTCGAGAGTGTCAAATCTGGATGTCTAGCCTCGTTCCAAGGTTATGGAACAACAGTTCAGTGTCGGTCACACTATTGTCTTTGTCGAGTCAGGAGGTTAAACATAAGTTCTGTTTGAAAGAAAGATGAACAACCTGATTTCACTAAATGAACAAATAAGATGATGCAGGGAATGTTGCCTTGAGATGTGATTATGAACCAAGTTTAGGGATGGCGGTGTGATGCGTTGGGAAGCCTATAGTTAGGCCAGAGCCCACATCAACCGTGCATGCCCAGAGTTGAAAGATGAGGCCAGTGGGCCTAGCAGTGATCACAGGTGATGTTGTGTATTATTTGGTACCCACTTGGTACCCCGTTTTCTCGTCACAGGTAAGCTCGTTGTATGATTGCCGGTGCACGATCCAACCCCACCTGGCTTGGACTCTGTACTGGTGATACCCCCGTTGCTTGCTTATGACATGTTTGGTTGTCAATGCCATGCTACTTTTATGTCATGTATCTAGAATACCCTTGACATGTTGTAGGATTTTATTTCCAGTGTATACCTTGTTGCATGATTGTTGGATTGTTTGTGGTGAGGGGCGATACTTGCTGAGTGCATAATAATGTACTCACGGGCCTTGTGATTGTGGCCAGATTTTGGCAGGACTCAACCTCCACCTTAGCAAGGACAAGGAGCAGAAGCGTGCTAGGATCAGTAGCCCAGCCAGATACCTGTGGAGTGGAGCCGCTCCAAGCCGTTGCCTCATTTATGTCTTCCGCTGCCAGTTAAAACTCTGAGTTAGGCCATGCTGGGATTGATATTTTGTAAAGCCTCGACGGCCTTGTAAACCATTTGTAGCACTTTTGTGCCTGATTGTGTAATGATTTCCGCTATGTTGCATTGTCGTAACGTGCGGCCAGATATCTTGGGCTGGCGCACGGGGCGACCGCCTCTCTGGAAAATATGTGCCAGAGCGGGGTGCCACAGAGCATGGTATCAGAGCACCAGGCTGGCTGTAGACTACCCTAGCATGGAAAGCCCAACCATACTTGCGCCCGACAAAGAGCCCGATGGATTTAACCCATCTTTGTCTATCCAGCATGGCTATTGTCAGACAACAGTATGGTGCAGTAAATTCTTGTCTCAATCTTCCACCATAAGGCTCGCCGGTTTCTTCCATGAGAAGTAATCGACATCACCTAGTAGATAAGACCCAAATCCCAGCTGCATAGTTATCCCCACCATTCTTGCTAACCATGGTACATCTTTTCTCTCTATAGTCGGTTTCCAAGTGAAACTTTTAGGAAGTTCCCTCTTTCCCCATAACCTGAGGTTAGTATGAGTGGCGATTTTGTGCCTATGTTACTTAAGCCGGGAAATTTGCGATTTTATTTGCTTCTTCATGTTCGACTCTTTTGTTTTTCCAAAAATTGCCGAGTTTTTTTTCCGCCTTGTGTTAATTCCGCAGGAGTTCTACCAAAAGATTGTGTCAGCTCTCAGTAATCCAAACCCGACAAAGGAAGAACAGCTCAACAGTCTGCCAGAAATAAGGACCCCAGCACCCAGTCAGTCAGAACAAAGCAAAGTCAGTATCAATGAGCCCGAGTCTTTCCCAAAATATACTCAACGACAGTCTATCAACCACAACTATATACTTTGAGGACACCAACAACAACCTGGAGATCTGGTATGGCATATGTGAATTTATGTTATAACTTTTCACTTATTTGGTGCACACGCGTATTTGCTGGACGCCGAGATTAAGGTTTGCGAAATATGGAAATATTCTTGGTTGCCTGGATTACGATGACACTCATATGCATCAAACTAGTGGAAAGATATAATGCCCAATCCAGCTCGTTCTGTGCAAACGAGCAAGCGTCTGTCCGGTCAAAGATTTTACAACAAGTATAGAATATTTCTCTCAACGAGCAGCCCTCATGTTGGGGAAATACTACACCATGTACGGGATTTATCATCGGGCACCGTTCTTCGGAAACCGATATGCTCGAGAATAAGCAGTATCCGCGCCACGAGAAGTGAAGCTCAAGTATTTTCAAAGATGGACTATATATAAAGAGGTATGCCTCGATGACAGTCTGACGTCAACTCGCACCACCGGTATGATATGCCAGAATTCCAGCGATGCATTTTTGGAATCACCAATATTCCCGCAACCGTCAGGACTATGGAAAATAGTTGTGCTCTAATATTTGGATCAGCGTGGGAGTACCATCATGATTACCATGCCCACATGCTCCGATGAAGCAGGTAATCACACCTTCCACTCGGCTATGCAATGGAAGCCACGGCACCATCAAGATTTCAGCAAGTACAACCCGTACAAGTATGTCAGTATGAGGCAGAATATTTTTAAGACACTGCTAATCTAGAAATAAAGCTACGCGACCGTCGAAATTTCAGCAGTGTACCACATGTACAACAGCCTCAGTCTATACACGAACACTACCGGTACCTACATCAGAAGCTTTCTAAAGAACAAGCTACAGAGATTTAACCTACGTCATGCCAACCACCATCATGGGAAGAAAAGATTCAGCATGTACCTACGTGAACGCGACACCTCGAGCATCTCAGAAAAGTCACTCAGTCTTCTCGGAATAATTTCAGAAGTTTGGTCCAGTACTGATACAACGACTTCTTGGCTCACCTTGGAGCTAGACCAGCACTACAAAATTCAAATGATGTGGATATAAGTTGAGCCCGAGCGTCAAAGAAATACAAGGAAAACACGGCTATGCAACCAGAAAATTTCTCGGATGGTCATGTTACACGTTGGAACAACTACTCAGCTTGCGTAACAGTCAGAATCAACAAAAAGAACTAGATTGCCTATACGTATGCGAGTCAAGAAATTCTCTCGCTATCAGCGTGGTTACAGGCATATGGTCACCGACTACTCAGATTTCGCCAGTTATGTCGAGTAGAAGCTAGCAGAAATAAACGGACAAGAAGACCTCATCTCCCTCAACCGTCCTTGTGAAGATATTGAAGTCTATGGGTCTGTTACAAACCCCTCGCAGACGCAATGGGAATAAGGCAATATGAAAATGAGAGTCCAAAAATTTCAGCTCTAAAGTCAGAATAAAAGTTCACATACTCGAGGATTTGCAACAGCCATTGATGGAAGTGGCGCCATCGATACGTCACTCTTGGCCCAAGAAATCTTTATTTCTCTCATCCCGAGGGAACACAAAGGTGCCAAGATGGAAGTACGCAATTTGGGGAGGCACCAAAACAAAGTCAGCTTGTCGTCAGAAAATTGTCAGTCGTGCCATCAGAACTCCAAGCATCCATCAGAATTCGTTCAACTTTCTCAGAGTTCCTGATATGGATATCAAGTGGCTGAAGTCAGATCTGTGGAAAGGCTATCAACGTCAGAAGATGCCTAGGTGATAAGAAAACTCTATGATAAGATTGGTACCTTTCAGACCGGACAAGACCCACGTTCCATAAAATTGAGTCCCTAAATCTTTCATGCAAATGATGGTAAGATGGACCAGTACAGCCAAGGATCAAAGTACATGCATGGTACGATTGGCGCGTGAATCCCAAAATGACCCAATGGTCAACCGGGAGTTATGGGATGGATGAAGAACAACGAAGAATTTAAACTTTACCCCAGCTTGAGAACCGCAGTGTTGTCAGTACAAATGGAGACGATAGACAAGAGCCTGTCAGATGATGATTTCAGTTACCCAAGCCCAATAAAAAGCACGCTTACGGCATTGAAGTCAAGATCAAAGACCCTGTCAAGACAGATAAGAAGCTCAAGAGAAAACGGACAAGAATAAGGTTGACCAACAGGTCAATCTAAAGGTATGTCACTAACCTTGGAAATCGCGAGGACGCGATTCTTTTAAGGGGGGTAGGTCTGTAACACCCCGATTTTCACTAACCGGTTTTTCTGAAAAAGGGGTGAACTAAATTTTTTCGAAAACCTTTTAACTTGGATTTCTCTGGGTTTTATCAAAACTCATTTGAACTTTTGGTGATTGATGTATCTCTCTTTGTCCCAACCCCAGGAATATTCTCTGAATATTTCGATCACCTTTGATCCCGTTCATTAGGGTTTCCTTATAAAACCCTAATGCCTTTCCATAGAAAACAAAAACCGATATACCGCCTCTCCAAAGCAACCCTCCTTTATCTTGCTTAGAAAATTCCGCCAAAAATCCCAGAGACACCTATCATCATGTATATCCCATATATGCATGAACATAGCCATGACCTATGCAACTTTTTAGATTGAGGAAATTACCAAATCTGCCACTACCGGGCCATTTAATCCAAAACCCTACTTCCACTCCACCATAAATCTTGTCCTCCTGAGGCAGTGTTTCATATCCCATTATAATCCACCCCAAGAAATTTGGGATCATTTGGACCAACTTTTTGTTGTAGGACATCCATCGAACACCTTCTGCCCTTTTCGAAACCCAAAAATGTTTACACATGAAACTTTCTCCAAATTGAGTGATATTTGACCACATTGCTCCCCTACCAGTAGAACACCACCAGGAAAAATCCTAGCTCCATTGGGATAAAGGAAGTCCCTTTTCTTTGCATCGAACACCTTGAGGGCATTTGAACTTTTCAAAACTTTGCTCTGGCTTTTTGCTCCTATTCGATGTTTGGCTTGCTAGATGCTGTGTGTAGTGTTAGAGCAACCCAGTGACGCGACCCGTTTTCTTTTTAGTGCCCTAGATTGTCGGGAACGCGACGATGTCGATCGCGTCGCGCTCTGGACATGCCGGTGTCGGCATGAGCCAAACCCAAACCCTAGCCCTAGCCCTGCCCTTATCCCTCGCTGCAGTAGACCCCGTGCTGTACTGTACGTCTAGCTCGGCCCTCCCTATCCCCTCTCCCTCCTTATCCCTCTCCTGTGGCCGGATTGACGTGAGCCATGACCTCAACGGGGGATTTAATGGCCGCCACGGCCAGCACCTAATTCGCCTCCTCTCCCTCCTTATAAGGCCACCTCCGAGCAGCCCGAGAGAATCCGAGCCAGTCCACCCACTCCCTCTCCCCTGCCCTCCTCTTTCGGTGCCCACAAGTGAGAGAGAGCCGCACAAAATCGCCACAAAATTTTGGCCACCATGGCCGGAGCTCCCCGAGCTCGGGCGCGCGAGCAGGAGGCCACCCCCGCCTCAGATTCGTCCTCCCACGGCCGCGGCACACCGCCACGTGCCCGTCTCCGCCGCCGGCCAGCCTCCCGGCGCTCTCCTCGGCCGCTTCCGGCGGGCCACCGCACGTTCCAGTACGTGGCTGAAGGAAGGAGACGACCTGATCGATCTGTTCTGTTTTTTTCTTTTTTTTCCGGTCCGAATCGTTTTCTGGGCTGGTCCAGAACACAGCCAGGCGCAGCAGCCTCGCGGCCCGCCAACGGCCCAGCGCGCGGCAGGCGGCCAGCGCACGCGCGCAGCGCGCAGTCACGGCCCAATAGCGGCCCGTGCAGTTTTTTTTCGCGGAACCTTTTTCTTTTTCCTGCTGGACAGATTTTCAAACGTCAATATCTTTTGAACCGTAACTCCATTTTCGGTTATTCAAATTTCTAAATTCCTATCTTCGCGAGATCGATACAGTGGTATATGTTTCACACCCTTCCAGTAAAGTTTTGGGGTAGCCCATTTCATGTGTGATACCCTCCCGGTGGCGCGGTGTAAGGGCTACCGGTGCCCGATCCCGCGACGTCTTCACTTCACCGACGAACCAGAGCACAACCACGTGACCCCGAGGCAAGCTAACCCCTTGCTTTGAGCCATCCCGCAATGCTTGTTTGTTTGATTGCTTAATACCATGCTGAGTGTTATGTCTGTCTACTGTTATATTGTTATGTCTGTCTACTTCTATTGTTGCTTGTATCATGTTGCATTTTAAATTGTCGCATTGCTTTATAACTGATTATCTGTGCATCACTCACATTCCTGAGACAATGGCCGGTGGTACCGCCTCAGTCAAAGGAATGGGGGAATTATTACAACTGTGCGTCTCGCGCTTGCGGGGCTTTGTTTGCTTCTTTCTTCTTCGCCGAGGTGAGGAGCGGACGAATGTCGTCTTATGATCCTCGGAGTTGGGGGCATTTGCCAAAAGAGTTATTTGCCTTGTCCCTCTGTCAAATATGGTTGGCATAGACCACCCGGACTGCGACGCTTGGGAGCTGACTTTCCATTTGGTTCTTTTTGCTGAGATTGCTGACACCACGTCGAGATAACCCTCGAGTGGAATGGATGCTCTCTCATTCTTATGAGTGCTTTTCGGTTCATTCTTTAACGGTGACACCGGCCGGGTCTCCCGCCACCGTCATCCGTTTGAAACATTATGCTATTATTCTGTGAACACTAATCGCCGAGTGACACCGGCCGGGTCTCCCGCCACAGTCACCCGGGCATTGTTATTATTGTTACGTTAATGTCTATACCTGCAAGTGTTATGGTTATTCAAGTGATGTTGTTGTTATGTGCTTACTGTATGTTGCTAATACCTTGTTGTTTGATGGTATATGATATTGATATCGTGATTATTATGCTTGACTAATCCTCTGTTGTTTGAACTTGTTATGATGAAACTTGATTAAATGAAACACCCCTCCAAACATCGATAGGGTCAGTCCATAGTGCCACTAATCTGAACATCGAACGCACTGCCACTGTCGCTCACATGGGCGGGCCTTGACCTACGTAACCTATTGAGCCTCCTTTGATGCTACCATTTTGGCAAGTCTAGTCAGTTACCTTTGTGGTCGGGGCTAGTCTTGCGAAGGTTCCGGAGCTAGGCGTCGCTCATGGGTTGGGGACGTGCCGGATTCACTTCTGCATAAGGCATAGAGTTATGTCGGTGGCTATACAGGGAGTGTCTTGGTAGCGTGAACGGTCAGGTGAGTGTATCTTGCTGAGTTCGCCTTGAGGATGTTCTCCTAAAGTACCGGCTCAGTGTGGTGCACTTAGGTGGGTGGTATCTGCAACCTCTCGAGAGTGTCAAATCTGGATGTCTAGCCTCGTTCCAAGGTTATGGAACAACAGTTCAGTGTCGGTCACACTATTGTCTTTGTCGAGTCAGGAGGTTAAACATAAGTTCTGTTTGAAAGAAAGATGAACAACCTGATTTCACTAAATGAGCAAATAAGATGATGCAGGGAATGTTGCCTTGAGATGTGATTGTGAACCAAGTTTAGGGATGGCGGTGTGATGCATTGGGAAGCCTATAGTTAGGCCAGAGCCCACATCAACCGTGCATGCCTAGAGTTGAAAGATGAGGCCAGTGGGCCTAGCAGTGATCACAGTTGATGTTGTGTATTATTTGGTACCCACTTGGTATCCCCGTTTTCTCGTCACAGGTAAGCTCGTTGTATGATTGCCGGTGCACAATCCAACCCCACCTGGCTTGGACTCTGTACTGGTGATACCCCGTTGCTTGCTTATGACATGTTTGGGTTGTCAATGCCATGCTACTTTTATGTCATGTATCTAGAATACCCCTTGACATGTTGTAGGATTTTATTTCCAGTGTATACCTTGTTGCATGATTGTTGGATTGTTTGTGGTGAGGGGCGATACTTGCTGAGTGCATAATAATGTACTCACGGGCCTTGTGATTGTGGCCAGATTTTGGCGAGGACTCAACCTCCACCTTAGCAAGGACAAGGAGCAGAAGCGTGCTAGGATCAGTAGCCCAGCCAGATACCTGTGGAGTGGAGCCGCTCCAAGCCGTTGCCTCATTTATGTCTTCCGCTGCCAGTTAAAACTCTGAGTTAGGCCATGCTGGGCTTGATATTTTGTAAAGCCTCGACGGCCTTGTAAACCATTTGTAGCACTTTTGTGCCTGATTGTGTAATGATTTCCGCTATGTTGCATTGTCGTAACGTGCGGCCAGATATCTTGGGCTGGCGCACGGGGCGACCGCCTCTCTGGAAAATATGTGCCAGAGCGGGGTGCCACAGTGCACGCAGCTGCGGTGGCCGGAGCAGCCTCTGCGGTGGTGGCGGCATCGGCATGGGCCTTCTTCCTCTTGTCTCCCTTGGCCATGGTGCCGGAAAAAGCAAAGCTCAGGAGATTGTGGGAGGCGGAGCGCTGGTAGAATCGCGAGGAGGAAGAAGAAGCACAGGAAGCGGCGGCGAAGGGAAATGGCAAGTAAAATCAATCTATCCCACCGCTGCATTATTTATCATTACGAGCCCTCAATCCTGATGGCCGAAAACGGGCTCCGCACACCGTGGAACATCTAGCCGTACACGAGGCAGCATAAGAGAGCAACCGTCGCAGGCTGCTCTGCCCACTACGCACGAGAAAAGAGGAAGCCATCATCACGCACGCCATGAAAACCGCGCCCGAGCGGTCAAATCCAATCCAAACGGCACTGCCGTGGGTCAGCGCTGCAGGCTGGGGCCCACAGGTCACGTCCCATCTATCGCATAGCGCGTGACACTACTTGTCAGGGGGCGCAGTCGCCAAAAGACGTCATCCCTGATGTCATTAGCTGGGAGAGTGGAAAAGCAAGCAAAGGATTGTTCGGGTGACGCCGGTCCAAAAGAAAAATACTCCCATCGGGAGCGAGTCGAAATTTAGTCGACTGCTGCAAAAGATTTTAAAAGATTATCCTTAACTGCAAACAATTAAGCATACTACTCCCATCGGAGCGTTGTCGCGCACTGATGGCGTGAAACACACGTTCGTTGGGAGACCCCAAGAGGAAGGTATGATGCAGTCCAGTAGCAAGTTTTCCCTCAGTATGAAACCAAGGTTTATCGAACCAGTAGGAGCAGTAGCACTTCATAAGGTTGTCAACGGCGAAATATGATGCGGCGCAACACCAGGGAATCCGGCGCTGACGTGGAATCTACACAAAACACAATCAAACTACTTTGCCCCAACGAACCAGTGAGGTTGTTAATCTCACCGGCTTGCTGAAAACAAAGGATTAAACGTATGGTATGGAAAACAGTAGTAAATTGCAGAGAATGAAAAGGAACAATGTTTACAGTCTGTGGTTATTTAATCAATGTAAAAGAATGGACCGGGGTCCACAGTTTACTAGAGGTGTCTCTCCGTGAAAGATAAACGACATGCTGGGTAAACAAATTACAGCTGGGAAATTGACAAATATTGACGCATGACAATGCATATATATGACATGATGACTACTATGATATTTAATTAGGCATTACGACAAAATACATAGACCGTTATCCAACAACATCTATGACTAATAATCCACCGCCGGGTTGTCATCCGAGTCCCTGTTGGTATTAAGTTGCAAGCAACGGATAATTGCATTAAGTAATGTGCGTAATGTAAACAAATACATATGACCGTGGACATAGCATTGTTAGGTTATCCCTAGTACCAACAGCACATCCGCAATCTTAGAAGTTGCTGTCACTCTCCCAGATTACCGGAGGCATGAACACTATCTAGCATAAATACTCCCTCTTGGAGTTACAAGCATCTACTTGGCCAAAGCATCTACTAGTAACGGAAAGCATGCAAGATCATAAATAACATATAAGATAGATTGATAATCAACTTGACATAGTATTCAATATTCATCGGATCCCAGCAAACACAACATGTAGCATTACAATAAGATGATCTTGATCATGTAGGGCAGCTCACAAGATCTAAACATGATGGCACAAAGTGGAGAGACAACCATCTAGCTACTGCTATGGACCCGTAGTCCAAGGATGAACTACTCACGCATCACTCCGGAGGCAGGCATGGTGATGTAGAGCCTCCGGTGATGATTCCCCTCTCCGGCAGGGTGCCGGGAAGAGGTTCTGGACCCTCCCGAGCTAGGGTTGACGACGGCGGCGCCTCTGGAACTTTTCGTGGATAATGGCTCGGGTACTTAGGGTTTTTGCATCGGGGGAATAAGTAGGCGAAAGGGCGGCGGCTGACGACCCCGTGGGGCCCACACCACCCTCGGCGCGGGGGCCCGCCGCGCCGGCCCACGTGTGGGGCCCACTGGCTCCTCTTCGTTGCTCCTTTGGACTTCAGGTGTCTTCTGATAAAATAGGTCCCTCCGTGAAGTTTCGTCCAATTCCGAGAATATTTCCTGACTAGCTTTTCTGGAATACAAAAACAGCAGAAAACAGGAACTGGCACTTCGGCATCTTGTTAATAGGTTAGTCCCAAAAAATGTATAAAAGTGACATAAAGTAGATGCAAAACATGTAACAATTGGTATAATATCAGCATGGAACATCAAAAATTATAGATACGTTTGAGACGTATCAGCATCCCCAAGCTTAGTTCCTGCTCGTCCTCGAGTAGGTAAACGATAAAAACAAAATAATTTTTGAGGTGACATGCTACCATCATAATCTTGATCATATAATATTGTAAGGCACATGTAAATGAATGAAGTGATCCAAGTCAATGGTCTATAATTTGCTACCAAATAGATAATGAGTAAACAATGAATCACACAAGCTAAACGTTTTCATGAATAGTACTTTCGAGACAAGCATCAAAGAGTTTTGCATAAGTCATAAAGCAATAGATTCTAATAAAAGGTATTTAATCAACACAAAGGAAGAATTAAGTTTCAGCATTTGCTTCAACTTTCAACATATTTATCTCATGGATATTGTCAACACAAAGCAATATAATAAGTCCAATATGTAGCATATAACAAATGTTGTAACAAAGTTGACACTAGTGTTTGCTTGTGGAAGATAGAAAGAATAGGAAAACTGACTCAACATAAAAGTAAAAGAAAGGCCCTTCGCAGAGGGAAGCAGGGATTAAATCATGTGCTAGAGCTTTTAAGTTTTGAAAACATATAGAGATTGCATAAAATATTTGACACTCCTCCCAACCTTGCTAACACAAGCCATGGCTAACCGAATCCTCGGGTGCCTTCCATCAATCACATACCATGGAGGAGTATCTAGTTTTGAGAGGTGTTTGTTAATTGTCAACGAATGGTAGCGGATGAAAACAGTATTCTCCCTGTCAAACAGACTTTTAAGAGCGGCTCCCATGAAGGACGTTATTTCTACCAGCAAGGCAGATCATCCCTCTTTCTCTTTGGTTTACACACGCAGGTATTTCACTGTTTGTCATTGCTTACTGATGAATCAGGGCAAAAGTGTGAAGAGAATTAATTGGTTAAAGTTGTAATTAATTGGGACTGGGCACCCCGTTGCCAGCTCTTTTTGCAAAATTATTGGATAAGCGGATGTATATGCCACTAGTCCAGGTGTAAAAGTTTAACAAGTCGAATAAAGAATAACCCACTACTTCCTCATGAGCTAGTAAACATTGACACAAAAAGGAATAATAACATTTTGAATAATTTAAAGGTAGCACATGAAAAATTTACTTGGAGTGGCAAGGAAATACCACATATAGGTAGTTATGGTGGACACAAATGGCATGGATTTTGGCTCAAGGATTTGGATGCACGAGAAGCATTCCCTCTCAGTACAGAGTTTAGGCTAGCAAGGTTATGTAAGCAAACAAGAATATCAACCCGTACACCAAGTTTTATATGACAAACATATTGCAAACATTATAAGACTTCATACCGTCTTCCTTGTTAACCAAACCCTTTTATTAGAAAATATCTAGACCTTAGAGATACCACTCATGCAAACCAAATTTCAACAAGCTTTACGGTAGTTCTTCACTAATAGGCTTAACTTACATGATGCAAAATTTAATCATGATCTACTTGTTAACTCAAAACAATTGACAAGCATCAAGTTATCCAAATTAGTGATCTACAAGATTATGCAAGTTTTTTCCTTATACCAATTACCACATGCAACATTTTTTGTACCAACCAAACACCAATCAATTTATTTCAACAACTCTCCAAACAAATATAAGTGAAGCAAGAGAGTACTTTCTTTAAAAGAAAGCTAATAGCTCTGACAAGAGATACATGAAAACAAGAGCTAAAAGCTGAACAGCGCTAGATATGAATACTCAACAAATATAAGTGAAGAATAGGAGTATTCTCATGAAAAAGCGGAGCGTGTCTCTCTCCCAATCAAGAATGCTAGGGTCCAGTCAAGCTTATTGAAAAATAAAAGTACAATACTGAAAATAAAAGCACATAGACGCTACAAGAAAAGCACATATGATGTGAAATAATTAAAATATAGTTTCACTCACTAGTACAGAACGACACATCGGAAACGGGCCAAAAACCCCTTCGGCAACGGAGAAAGGGTCCGTGTCCCCGCCTCTGTCACTGATGTGAAGCCTCACAATGGCAACGGAGATTTTGATCGTTTGCAATAAGTTTAGCAACGGGCATAATATATAATCGTTGCCTTTAGTCTTTACATCAGATACGGCGATTAGTTTTTGACCGTTTGTAATGAGGGCTAAAGAAAACCAAAAAAATGCCGGTGACGCCTGCTGCGCCGTCGACGGAGCCCTGTGGTTCCTGCTTGATGGCCGCCGGTTCTTCACCTTCCTCTTCGCCCAGTTTCATTGCGTGATCTTCTTCTACCTATTTAGTATTGCACAAAAGTCTTGCTCCTGGAGGCGCCGGCTTCAGTGGACTGTGTGGACGGAGCCCCGCTCCTACGTCTTCACGGCCGCCGCATAGTCTCCAGGTTTCCTCCTCGTCCTAAAGGAGATGAAAAAAATCAAAATGTAAGCTCCTTCATCTCTATACAAAAGACAAATGCTTCTTCATCGGCATTACAGAAAATATAGAACTAATTACAACTAGAACATCGCCTAAACAATGCCTCATATATAGGTAGATTGGACACACAAATTCTAGGGATGGAGCAAGCGAGCCAAGTAGGATACACAAGATTGATGTGTATTTGTGCATATCACAAGGATCACTAGCGCCGCCCCCGGATCACACGGTGTCACCTAATTTTAATCATTGGCATAACAGAAACAAAGCTAAAATCAGAGCAAATGCCTAGTAAAAACAGAGCAAATCTATGGATAAACAATTAACTACTTACAACTAGAAAACAACTAAAATCTATGTGTAAACAATGACTACTAAAAACAGAGCAAATCTATGGATAAACAATTAGCTACTTACAACTAGAAAACAGCTAAAATCTATGTGTAAACAATGCCGACTAAAAACAGAGCAAATCTATGAATAAACAATTAGCTATTTACAACTAGAAAACAGCTAAAATCTATGTGTAAACAATGACTACTAAAAACAGAGCAAATTGTCGTGGTGGGAACACGCAGATGCCTAGGGGTAAGCTTAGTCTGGGGCCGAACGTACGCTTGAAGATTCGGGGAGGGATAGTGCGCAGGATTGCGCACACAGACAAACAGATCAACACGGGGATTTACCCTGCTTCGGGGCTCTTGTGAGGAGATAAAACCCCTACTGCAGCATCTAGCCTACTTGGTGTATTTCTCCTCTGTATACGGTGTGTACAAACGCTCTTCGAGCAGTATGCGAGAGCAGCGCAGTGCTCAGCTAGCTAATGAGAAGAAGGCAGGGGGAAAATGAGCTCCCGTGAGTGTGAGGCCTCCCTCCATCTCCTCCCCCTGGTGCTCTTTATATAGAGAGAGCCCAGGGGACATGCGGGGGACAAGGGGACAAACATCACTGTTCACCTTACATTGTAGATGATGTGACCAATGGGGTCTAATCAGCACTGTAGCATATGTCATGCAGATGTACTCTAGTCACATCACGGGCACTGTAGCCACGCTGCCCGTGTCATCGTCTTGTCCACTTGTGCTTGTCTCCTGGAGATGGCTGAGGGGCCCGTCCGAGACAGCCACGTCGGTCAACGCAGGAGAACGTGGCCTGGCGCAGTGGTATCGGTTGGTGCAACGATCGATAGAAGGAGTCAATCTGGCGAAGGATCGATCTGCTGTGCCAAGGCAGCGATCTCTGCTGTGCCGAGGCAGCCTGGCGTCTCGGTCCCGTCGAGGAAACGTGGCTCGGTCCACCAGCGCTGGAGGGACAGGCCCGCGTAGAGGAGACCTCGGCCTCCTTGAGACGAAGCAACCTCGGCCCAATCCGAGGTAAAGCATACTTGGCCGGCCTACCCGAGCTCCTGGAATCTCGGCCTGCTGAGGTTGGAAATCGGCCGAGGCCCACACGGCCTGCCGAGGCTGGAGAGCTGGCCGAGGCTAGCAAGGCCCACCGAGGCGCTGGCCAGTTGGCCCGTCGAGGCGAGGGGATGCCGGCCTGCCGAGGCGTCACGTGCAGCTGGCCCAATCCGAGGTAAAGCAGCCTCGGCCCACCGAGATGCAGCAGCTTCGGCCTGCCGAACTGGAGGGAGCGATCCACCCGGGGCGGCGCATAACTTCGGACCGCCCATGACCTGGCTGACTCGGCCCAGCCGCGTTAAAGAGCTCGGCCTGCCCTGGGTAACTGCTGGGAAGTTCGGCACCAGACGCTATTTCTTCCTTTTTCCTTTATCCTCTATCCTGTACGCGTTGCTCAGCCACGTCTTTTATTACCTCGGTTAAACCAACCACTTTGGGGTACCGGGGATTACATCCCGATATTAGTCCCCGATGCTGCGGGGGACTTGTCGGGGGAATAATTATCCCACGACTTATTCAAGCAAAGCGCGACTTATTCACAGTCGCACCACTATTGGGCTTGCACAAATATGGGGTGACTCAAGATCATGAGGAAGGATCCAGAAGCTCAAAGATAACTTGACTTAAAAAACAAGACATATGATTAGTCTCCAAGTAGGACTCCGGCTCATACTTTCCTTGGGAGAGAAGTTTCCTTGTAACCTTGCGAGCCACCGTCTTTATAAGGTGGACTCCAAGGACGTAGAACGCCAAGCCAAAAAGCTCTCATACATCCCGAGATAGGCGACTCGACACATCGATCGCCAACCCCTTGTAACACCATATTCATATCAATATCAATCTAGGATAGGCAGGACGTAGGTCTTTACCTCACATTGAGGGGCCGAACCTGGGTCAAAAACATCGTTTTCCTCGTGCCTGTGATCCTTAGCTCGGAGACGCTCGATCGCTTAATCCCCAACTCTACGAAGTCATCTCCATGACATCTGCGTGACAAACCCACGACAGTTGGCGCCCACCGTGGGGCCTGCGGTCAAGAGCGTCATGTTCCGCGCTGGATCTGTGCCAGGGACGGAGGATCTCGTCGTCGATTCAAGCTCGGCGACTTCAACGTCGCGTCGGTCTAAACGATTCGGCGGTATCAAAATCTACATCAAGATCTACCTCAAGCTCGAGTAGAAAGCGTGGAGAAATTCAACCGCGCGATTCGGGGCTCAACTTCGACAACGCCCCTCATGCGCGGGTTACAGGACAGCAGCAACGCCCGTATGGCGGATATCACCGGCGGCGGCTCGAAACTCATCTCGACGATCCCTTCGGTGGAAAGATGCGAAATCGAGTTTCCTAGCAGCTGTCCAAAGGGCATCGGATTCCAACGGTTAGATCTCCGTGGCCGACTCAAACACTGCAGCCCTGTCGAAACCTGACGGAACTCCGCGCGACTTTGGGAAAATAATTATCGAGATCGACTCAGACATCAATTCGAAGATCCCTCCGGTGAAAACCTGCGGAACACAATCCCGAAGCCCTCCAAGAAATTTGAGACAATTCCAACGGTTAGATCACCGTCAGCGCCTCGCGCACTGCAACAAATTTCATGTCAAGGCGAGTTCGCGAATCAACCAATGGCAACATCAACAATATCAGGCGACTCGCCGCACCGGAGCCGGGGGGCTCGACCACAACACCGTCCCCCTGCGCAACTATTCAAATCAATCAGATTGCATCTGAGCGACATGTTCCCTGGTACGGTCTGCAAGCTCCTTCATCAACAGTCATTGTTCTGCAACGATGACCACGATTACTTATGAGTCGCTGTGGTCCGAAACAAACCTGATTTTGCATCGGAATCGACGGGAGACGATGAGAGCAATACGAGGCGGCCAGGCTAGGTCTGGCCTCAACGCTCGTCACATAATCTGCTGCCCATGCTAGCAATTAGGCAGCAAACGCGTCTGCTGGAAGCTGTGTGTGCAAAACGCCTGGGACGGAGCCTATGCCGTGGCATGCTTCGCCACTCCAACCAGATCAAGTATCAAGGCTGTTATCTAGTTCAAAGCTGCTAATCCATGGCAAGCTGAAACATATCAGGCCAAGTACTACTTTGCTTGCACATGGATCGAGGAAGCTGTCCAGGGATCAAGCCCCAAGAAAAGAAGAAAGGAAGAATATCAGATATTGTTGCCTCCTCACGTGACCATGCATGCACCCAAAACAGCTCACGTGGAAAGTGTGATCGACTCAATCCGTCAGAGTGCGACTCAACATATCAGTACGCGACTTAAAAATCAGTTGCATCATCACCGATTCAACAACTATTGCTGTGCAACATATCACGGCGACTCAACAGCTTGATAAGCTGGACATGGACATACGTTTGGTTCAACAGCAAGGATACAACTAGCAGTTACAAAGCCAAGTCAGACCATCATCAAACTTCACCACGACGAGTTTTACTCCGCCGTAATAACCATGGACAAGTCGCAGCGGTCGGCTTTCGGCTCCGCGACGATTTCAACCTCATACCTATCACGGTCGGATCATACTGCGGCCTCAACATCAGGAGAATAAGAAAAAGATAAGTCGCTTTCATGCTCAAACTTTTGCAGCCTTTTACTTTTATCAGTAAATTTCGTCTTCGAGTTCATCTTGGGGGCTGCATATTTAGGTTATTATGCCTTTTATTAAATGTTTTTGCGACTCATATTATATCATGTCGTAGACTTTAAATTCATATTAGCTTTTGTAGATTTAATTACATCTACTTCTCAATACATTCGTCAAATTAGAGTTCTTTATAACTCGCATTGCAAAGTCTAGCTATTTACAGCTTGCATTGAATATCAAGATCACCACTACATGTTCAAGCATTGATATTTGGCGATTCATTTGTCATTCTATGACTTATCATTATATCAATTTATAACTGATCGTTATATAATTTCATGATTTATCATCATATCATTTTATTAATCATCATCGACTTATATTCATATCAATTTATGAGTCGCATAGCGATTTACCCCATATCATTTTATGAGTCGCAAATAGCTCATCATTACATCAGTTTATGAGTCATTAATGAATCATTATCTTATCAATATCTATTATATAATTAAAACACAGGACAACCAACGGTGAAGATTAGCCCCATGGCGTCTTCACCGCATCGAATAGATTTCATGGCTCAGCGACGGCAGCACAACAAAGTCATCTTCCGACAATAACTACGATCTTCAGGTAACACCTTCAATCTTCGTGTGTGTGTTTAGATCTTCCCATCATGCAGTTTTCTTAAGAAGAAACTGCTTTTCATGTATCAAGTCACGCCATCATCAACTCTTGCTTGCATTGGAAAATCGACGGCATGGCCGAGCAGCAGCACGCAAGCACATCAAAGGCATGCCATCGACTTGAGGAATAACTCCAATCTTCAGGTACCCTGCAATTTTCGTTGTGTGTTGATCACACCCTCCCAACATGCAGTTTTCTGACATAGAACATGTTTTCATGTATCAAAAGGCACGCCATCGGCAACTCTTGCTTGCATCGGCAAATCGACGGCACAGCATGGCAGCAGGATGCAAAGCACATCAAAGGTACATCATCAAATTCAGGCAATAGTTGCAATCTTCGGTTAACCCCCGCAATCTTCGTGTGTGTTTAAATCTTCGCCTGCCAACATGTAGTTTTCTTACAAAGAACCTGCTTTTCACGTGAATTATTGGTCAGCTAGATCACTTATCACGGATGAAAATTAATAATCTTTATATTGTTTGCTTCCTATAGTCAATCAGTTCCCACTGTGCAATATCAATATTTAGTTAGATTACTTATTTCAGATTAAAGTATCAAATTTCATATGTACCTGTGAATAAAATAACTATTTCTAAAATTGTAAAGAAGGCAAGAACTCAACTGAGCTAACCACAAGTGGGCAAGCATGTAACTTCAAAGTCAAAGTAATAAGAATGCGGGATTCCATCTGACTGGAGAAGCATGGACATGATCTTGAAGGACGAACAGGTATTGTTTTTACATATTTAACAATGGATTTCTTCTATTGCCTAAACTACTGCCGAGATTTTATTTTCCTTTTGTTTTTAAATTTCAACGGTGATATGATACGCTATATGGAAGAGTATGGTATATGTTATCAGCAACTTTAAAGTTGTGCAATCGACAAAATATCGCCATATCAGTAACGAAATTAAAATTACTTTTGCATACAATACAAAGGTAAAGGAGGTGAAGGGAGCATCAGATAACTTTCCAGATTGCTACTTTGAGTTTTCTACCAAGTATACCCTACAAGAGCGGAAGAAAAAGACAAACAATGCTCCGGTATGTTGATAGTCGTACTTCTGCCTTCTAAATGGTTAATCTTTGAATATTCACGCATAGGTTGATTAATCATTCCAATTTTTAAGTCGTGATCTTTCATTTACAGATGTCATTGGATTGGATTACTTACCCATATGAAGCCGATAGAATCAAAGATAACAAAGAGGAACAATTACGCACATCCTGCGAGTGGTGAGAAATACTATCTAAGGATGCTTCTAAAGACAGTGAAAGGATGCACATCATTTGAGAATATTAGGACCGTTGATGGAGTCAATCACCCAATATACAAATCAGCATGCCACACTCGGATTTCTTGACGACAAAAATGAATGGATTTATTGTATCAATGAAGCATCAAGTTGGGCATCTGGAACACAACTGCATCAGCTCTACACCACCACTCCCATTGTGAAGTAACAAGCCCAAAGATGTTTTCAGATTCAACGTGAGAGGCAATGTGCAAAGATATGCAGTACAAAAGAAGAACTATCCAACGCTCTAAGGTTCACAAAAACAGCGACGAAAATCCATTAGGTGGGATGAAGGTGGCACCAGGAGGTGACTTCAGACAAATCCTACCAGTTATAACAAAGGAGAGATGAGATCAGATAGTTAGTGCTTCAATGAAGCGGTCGTAACTATGGAAGCATAGAAATATTTCAGCTAACACAAAGCTTGTGGTGAAGTGTTTGTCAGATGATCCGATACAAAAACAAAAGGTCGCTGAATATGCAGAGTGGATACTACAATTAGTAGATGAAGGAGAAAAATACCAAACGATCTACTGCTACAGAAAGGAAAAAACGCAAAAGAAGAATAGTCCAAAGCACATACCCTAACTTGCTGCGAAATACAGTGAGCTGGAATTTCTAGAAGAAAGAGCTATCTATTTTTCTCGGAATGAAACAGTAAGGGAGATAAAAGAGTACATTATGAACTATATAAAGGCTGAATAACTTACATGCTGAAGTCTCCATACCGTGTGCAAGGCAACAACAAACAACATCAGAATGGAAAACATGAGTCCTACTGAGTTCCTCAACAACTTGAAGTTCCCATGAATCCCAGGCCAACTGCTAAAACTCAAGGTAGATTTGCCTGTGCTCTGACAAAACATCAACCAAGCTGCAGGTTTAAGAATTAATAGTACAGGAATCACAATATTTCAACTTGGCAACAAGTACGTAGAGGAAAAAAATTACAGGAACGCACGTTGGTGAAAAAGTATACATACCTTGGATCATCATGTCACCCAGTGAATCAAAATGGCCATTCAAGCTGAAACACAGGACAACCAACGGTGAAGATTAGCCAGACATAATCAAGTCACAAACAACGGCCAAGATTTTCTTTTCGTAACGTCTGGCCGGTGTCGATTTCCATACGTGCATATACAGTGTCCATCTTCCCCACGTCTCCCACTTGAAAGCGCATAAGGAAAGTCCATCTTCCCCACGTCTCCCTCTTGAAATCGTGGAAGGAAAGAACACCCATGTACATCAATAAATGATCCACGTACAGGACTCCCCATCGCACTGGAGTAGGAAAGATCTCCCAGACCTCATGTACAATCCATCCAGAAATCGTCTAGCACAGTCGATCCATACATACGATCGCTCCACGGCATGGCCGGTCCGCTTCTCTTCCTGATGTCGCCCTCTCAGCCGCCACAAGACCACGACATACCTAGCCCCAATTCTCCCCTGGCTAACAAGGTTACCAAGCTGAATGCCATGGCGGCATGGGCTGCCTCCGATCGTCCACGACATCTTCGACGGTTGTTACGTAATCTGAACGTGGATGAATTCAAGTGCTCCATTACAGGTTCGTGGATTCCAACTTGCGTCTTCTACTGCCTTCGACGGTTTTTACGTAATCTGAACGTGGATGAATTCAAGTGATCCATTACAGGTTCGTGGATTCCAAATTGCGTCTTCTACTGCCGGCGATGATGAGGATCAGATCGATCAATGCTGTCGGCCGTGACGACGATTAGATCGATCAATTTTGCCGTCCATGAGATTCGTGGATTCCAACTTGCGTCTTCTACTGCTGGCGATGACGAGGATCAGATTGATCAATGCCGTCGGCCGTGACGACGATCAGATCGATCAATTTTGACGGCCATGACGACGATCAGATTGATACACGACATGGCGGCAGTGTCAGGGTTCTAGCCGTGAGACCGTGCTCACAGAAGGCGTCGCTCACGTACAGTGATGGGCTGATTGATCCTATCAGAGTGTGGCGTTCAGGCTGGAGGTTACGTCGGTGATCCATCGTGGTGTATCCAATGAAGCGGTGTTGATCGCTTGATGCCGGCAGCCATCACAAGCAAAGAAAATAGCTGACTCACGTACAGATTATGGACATATGCATAAGCACGGAGGCGAGTTTGCTAGAAGAAGTTTTGCGGCCGGCCGGTGTGCCTTCCGATCTTGCCGACAAGCCGTTGGGCGTGCAGCATATGCATATGCACGGTAGATGTTGACTTGAATGGAATCACGTGTTCAAGAAAAATCAGTGTTCAACTCTAAGAGGAGATGAAATCTGTGTCCTCCATCGCTCTTATGTTCATCTTTCAGACTTTGGCGTCTGCTACTTCTGCAGTTCTGCTGAGACAAGCCGCAAGGGATCATCGCGTAGCTACCACCTGGGTCTGAGATGAGCTATCCGGTTAATGACCTGCTGATGTTGCAGTCCAGTCGCCCATCATTCATGCCGCGCTTACAGATTGGCCTCAGAAGACGAGGCGTTCTCCATCATCCATGCTAATTGATGCTACGAACTGCAACACTGTCGCATGCATGTCTTTCATGTTCTACATCCTGAATTTGTTGCCATAGACGATTGGACTCCTCCGTACATAGATGTTGCAGATCTTCAAGCTAAAGTATATTGTGGTTTATTAGTGGATCAATTAAACTTCAGTCTATGAATTGTGCTACATGAGAGTACAAAATACATGAGGAAACATCAAAGCGAGGTAATCTCCTTTCTCATCTCTAAATTTATACTTATGATGAAGTATAGGAAGCAGAAATATTGGTAGACGGACAGTTCTTTGCACTTGGAAGATCTGACTCTTACTCTTTAAGCACTATGAGATCGTTGAGTATATCTATAGAAGACCAGCTTTAGAATTATGTGTATTCTGATTCCTTAAGGACCTCATGGTTGCTGTTTTTAGCCAAATGAAATTAAACATCAAGCTGATTATCATAACTATTATGGTTGTACAAATATCTTATCAGCAGAGAAAATACATTATCCGGGTGATTACACAATTAAGATAATGATTTTGATTGTCAATTTTACCGACAGATCATATGGTGTTTCAATGAAATTTGAAGTTTCAGGACCACATTGATCAAAACTATGATTCTGGGAGTCTCGGGCATCATGATAGGCAAGATATATTGTTGTCATAGTTGTCATTTCTTTTAAGCACAGGGGATATTGTGCTGAGCGGCAACGGTGAAAATTGATGGTCTTAATAGGTAAGAATTAGTAGTTCTTGAAATATTTTTTTGATTGCACATGCGATTGGTGAGGTAATCAGCTCAAGTAAGTTTTTGGTGTACCACGCAGGCTCAAGTATGCAGCTATTAGAGAAAATCCTCTTATTTGTATGTTTCTTTGTGCATCTCTACTGAAATATCACCATAATATTTTCTGAATTTATTTACAGTGGAAAATTGTAATACGCTATTGATCATTTCACCCACCTAGAGACATGTGTAAGCTCTGGGCCAGCTGCTGCGGATATCGCGTGAAACAATAATCAATTCAGGATTTAGGCAAAGGCGTGTCACTGAAGAGATCGTTAAATGGTCATTTTGTGAAGAAATTGTAATTTAAAATTAATAGTTGGATTTATATATGCTTAACATTCTGTTATGTACCAATATTTATTTGTTGCTGATATATATTAACATGCATCGGTAGGACAATATACAAAACATGGTCAAAAATAATTAGGACATATTGTTTGAAGGAGCAAATGATGCTTGATCACTGGTGGAGTTCATCGAGGTTGGAAGTAGCACAAAAGTGGCAAACAAGAATTAATCTAAGACCACTCACAGGAGGTACACATGAAAGCCTTTAAGTCAAATAAGTGACTCGGAAATCTTTAAATACAGGCTGTGGTTATATACCCTTGAGCCGTCATGATTCAACATGCGTTCAGATGGCTCGTCATGATAACATGACAGATTATTATTCTAATGATTGACCAACTTATTTATGCTTATGGTCTTTTATGCTTCGATGTCTATGACTCAGCACCTTATACACATTTGTCTGATATATCTTGTTACTCATAAGTTATTATTCTTATGATTTCAGCTCAGTCTTGCATCTAATAGGACAAGGTGGTTTTCACCAAGTGCTTCGCGGAAAACTTACCGCGATTCTGCAGCTTCAATGCGACGAAGACAGAAGTGCTCAATTGGCAGCATAGTGGCTAAATAAAGCGCAAAGATAGCGACTCATCGCTTCTACATCAGCGGCTCAATAAGCCGCTACGCTCGCGACTCATCATCAGCGAGTCGCCAAGTGCAACAACGACAAGTCGGCAAGAACTACATACGCAAGCGCATAAGATCATCATCAAGACAGAATCTTCCGCTTGATTCTACGAATCACCCGGAAGCTTGGGGGCTAATGTCGGGGGAATAATTATCCCGCGACTTATTCAAGCAAAGCGCGACTTATTCACAGTCGCACCACTATTGGGCTTGCACAAATATGGGCCGACTCAAGATCATGAGGAAGGATCCAGAAGCTCGAAGATAACTTGACTTGGAAAACAAGACATATGATTAGTCTCCAAGTAGGACTCCGGCTCATACGTTCCTTGTGAGAGAAGTTTCCTTGTAACCTTGCGAGCCACCGTCTTTATAAGGTGGACTCCAAGGACCTAGAACGCCAAGCCAAAAAGCTCTCATACATCCCGAGATAGGCGACTCGACACATAGATCGCCAATCCCTTGTAACACCATATTCATATCAATACCAATCTAGGATAGGCAGGACATAGGTCTTTACCTCACATTGAGGGGCCGAACCTGGGTAAAAAACATCGTTTTCCTCGTGCCTGTGATCCTTAGCTCGGAGACGCTCGATCGCTTAATCGCCAACTCTACGAAATCATCTCCATGACATCTGCGTGACAAACCCACGACAGGACTCGCAGAGTCGCGCGCAGTCTTACAAAAATAAATAACTGTACCAGAAACCTCCTGCACCATACAGCCTTGCCTTTCAGGCCAAATGCGACATCCGGTTGACCGAGCTCACCCGAATCAACAACGAGATGGACAATTTGTCCTGGAAATATGTTGCCTGAATGGTCACCATTTATGCCGGTTCTTAGCCCCCCTGGCTTTTACCGAATTGAGATGCCGCCAGCATCGGTTAGCCCTCCTGGCTTTTACCGAACTTGGATGCCGCCAGCGTCGGTTAGCCCTCCTGGCTTTTACCGAATTGGGATGCCGCCAGCGTCGGTTAGCCCTCCTGGCTTTTACCGAATTGGGATGCCGCCAGCGTCGGTTAGCCCTCCTGGCTTTTACCGAATTGGGATGCCGCCAGCGTCGGTTAGCCCTCCTGGCTTTTACCGAATTGGGATGCCGCCAACGTCGGTTAGCCCTCCTGGCTTTTACCGAACTCGGATGCCGCCAGCATAAGCTGGACCAACATAAACCTGCAAGTACATATCTCATATGTCTCGGTACCTCGGCCTCTCTGGGCATATTACATATCTCGATACCTCGGCCCCTCTGGGCATATCACATATTTCGGTACCTCGGCCTCTTTGGGCGTATCACACATGTATCGGTATCTCGGATGTCTGGCAGCCACTCTGGGCGCTTACCGACATAGATGTGTCCAGCCACTGCTGGTTTGACATAAGCATATCTCGAATGCCGGTTTTAGCCACTTCGGGCGTATACCGACATAGATGTCTCCAGCCACTGCTGGTTTGACATATAACCTGCGAAAACATATCTCAAAGGTTGCCTCTGATTAACCAACATAGATACTGATCTGGTACACAGGTAATGCCATGATACATTGGCAGACAGAATAAACGACGATTTGGGATATGGAATGATGCCAGGATATTGTGGCAAACCAAAACAAACGGCGATACAAAGAATACCGATAATGCCAGGGTACCTTGGGTAATTTGAGATAACCAATATAACCATCATACCTCGGATTTCCACTATAACCTGGATTTCCAATATACCTCGGATTTCCACCATACCTCGGAATTCCATTATACCTCAGAATTCCGTTATAACCCGGATTTCCAATGTGACCCGGATTTCCAATATACCTCGGATTACAAATATGACCCGGATTTCCAATGTAACTCGGATTACCAATATGACCCGGATTTCCAATGTACCTCGGAATACCAATATGACCCGGATTTCCAATGTACCTCGGATTACCAATATGACCCGGATTTTCCAGGATACCTCAGTAATGAACATTCTCAACAAAACCGATGTCACCTTTCAACGTTAGTCCAACATACAAATCATGAAGAATATTTGACGGGAATAACAACTATACTAACCGAGGCAAACCAGCTATAGCACTTAACCGAAAACGAATCTAACAGCAGATACTAAGCACAAAGATCTAGACTCGGTTTCGACCGAGTCCACGAGTTACTTTTCTTATCTAGGAGAAAGTGTAAAACAGTCTGGCTATCCAGTCCCCGGGTCAAGACACTTTACCCCGGGGAAAACAACTAACCAAAGCAAGGTAGAAACGAGGGGGCAGTCCCCGAGTACTGTTTGAGACTATCTAGAAGCATGGGCAGACATATAAATGATACTTACACGGTCAGGTTGTAGCAGAAGTCTTAACTCGGATTCTCCCAGGATACCTCGGACTTCAGAACAGCTCGGATTCCAGAACAGCTCGGATTCCAGAACACCTCGGATTCAAGAACAGCTTGGATTCCAGAACAGTTCGGATTCCAGAACAGCTCGGATTTGCACTGTAGCCAACTCGAAAATGAGTCAACACACGGGGACGATGTCGAAGTTGAGTCCCCGCGCTGATGACGAAGGTCCCATCCGAATTAATCCAGCAAGCGCCACTATCAGCCCCACGGTGGGCGCCAACTGTCGTGGTGGGAACACGCAGATGCCTAGGGGTAGGCTTAGTCTGGGGCCGAACGTACGCTTGAGGATTCGGGAGGGATAGCGCACAGGATTGCGCACACAGACAAACAGATCAACACGGGGATTTACCCTGCTTCGGGGCTCTCGTGAGGAGATAAAACCCCTACTGCAGCATCTAGCCTACTTGGTGTATTTCTCCTCTGTATACGGTGTGTACAAACGCTCTTCGAGTAGTATGCGAGAGCAGCGCAGTGCTCAGCTAGCTAGTGAGAAGAAGGCAGGGGGAAAATGAGCTCCCGTGAGTGTGAGGCCTCCCTCCATCTCCTCCCCCTGGTGCTCTTTATATAGAGAGAGCCCAGGGGACATGCAGGGGACAAGGGGACAAACATCACTGTTCACCTTACACTGTAGATGATGTGACCAATGGGGTCTAATCAGCACTGTAGCATATGTCATGCAGATGTACTCTAGTTACATCACGGGCACTGTAGCCATGCTGCCCGTGTCATCGTCTTGTCCACTTGTGCTTGTCTCCTGGAGATGGCTGAGGGGCCCGTCTGAGACAGCCACGTCGGTCAACGCAGGAGAACGTGGCCTGGCGCAGTGGTATCGGTTGGTGCAATGATCGATAGAAGGAGTCAATCTGGCGAAGGATCGATCTGCTGTGCCGAGGCAGCCTGGCGTCTCGGTCCCGTCGAGGAAACGTTCCTCGGTCCACCAGCGCTGGAGGAACAGGCCCGCGTAGAGGAGACCTCGGCCTCCTTGAGACGAAGCAACCTCGGCCCAATCCGAGGTAAAGCATACCCGGCCGGCCTGCCCGAGCTCCTGGAATCTCGGCCTGCTGAGGTTGGAAATCGGCCGAGGCCCACACGGCCTGCCGAGGCTGGAGAGCTGGCCGAGGCAAGCAAGGCCCACCGAGGCGCTGGCCAGTTGGCCCGTCGAGGCGAGGGGATGCCGGCCTACCGAGGCGTGACGCGCAGCTGGCCCAATCCGAGGTAAAGCAGCCTCGGCCCACCGAGATGCAGCAGCTGCGGCCTGCCGAACTGGAGGGAGCGGTCCGCCCGGGGCGGCGCATAACTTCGGACCGCCCATGACCTGGCTGACTCGGCCTAGCCAAGTTAAAGAGCTCGGCCTGCCCTGGGTAACTGCTGGGAAGTTCGGCACCAGGCGCTATTTCTTCCTTTTTTTCCTTTATCCTCTATCCTATACGCGTTGCTCAGCCACGTCTTTTATTACCTCGGTTAAACCAACCACTTTGGGGTACCGGGGATTACATCTCCGACACAAATCTATGGATAAACAATTAGCTACTTACAACTAGAAAACAGCTAAAATCTATGTGTAAACAATGCCTACTAAAAACAGAGCAAATCTATAGATAAACAATTAGCTACTTACAACTAGAAAATAGCTAAAATCTATGTGTAAACAATGCCTACTAAAAACAGATCAAATCTATGGATAAACAATTAGCTTACAACTAGAAAACAGCTAAAATCTATGTGTAAACAATGCCTACTAAAACAGAGCAAATCTATGGATAAATAATTAGCTACTTACAATTAGAAAACAGCTAAAATCTATGTGTAAACAATGCCTACTAAAAACAGAGCAAATCTATGGATAAACAATTAGCTACTTACAACTAGAAAACAGCTATCCTACTGAACTAGGGTCTTACATTAGGCGAGGCCGGCCTCCCCTAGCGGCGCCTTACCCTCGCCGTGGACCAAAGAGAGGGATATGGCGGCCCGGAGGTCAGACTGGTAGACCGCCTCCTCGGCGCGTTCGACCTGGGTCGAGGCCTCGGAGAGGAGGACCGCCGCCTCCAGATCGGCCTCGCCCTGACGACGCTTGGCGTCATCGCGCTCGAAATTGGCGCGGGAGAGTTGGCAAGCGATCTCCAGATCACGATCCTCCTCCTCTTCCTCTTCCTCTTCCGTGTTGTCGGAGGACGAGGAGGAGGAGGAAGACGGATGGCGGCCGGGGTACATCGCCTGGCGGATCTCGCGGTAGCTGCAATGGTGGCCAAATAAGTGGGTGCGGCCGGAAGGGTGCGGATCACTGGAGCCTTCGCCATGCGGACGAGCGCCAAGGGTGCGGGACCGGACCGCGGGGGCCGGAGCGGCGGCGGCCTGTTCCGCAAGCTCGTCCCACAACACCAGCTGACGCTGCTGTTGCCTGAAGGCCCGGAGGGTGGGGCGGCCATGGCCACGGCCGCGATGGCCGGATCTACCAGCGCTGACGGTGGAAGCCATGCGAGAGAGTGGAGAGAGAGAGAGGAGACTGTGCGGTGGCTAGGGTTGGAAGTGAGACAGTGAGAGTGAGAGTGAAGGGCATGGTAGGTTCTTATAGGCCGGCTGTCGGGCTACTTCTAATGGCAACGGAGATTACGAAACTGTCCGTGTGTGATGAGCACACATCGGTAACAGAGGTGAACTAACCTCCGTTGCCAACATATATTTCACTATTCACCCGTTGCCTTTGTTGTGGGCCTACTTTACGGCCCAGTACGGGCACGCGAGGGATGTCGCGATTTACCGTCGCCTAACTCCTGTCGTTGCCATAGAGGGGTATCCGATGTGTCGTTCTGTACTAGTGACTAGAGATGACCTGATAATTTTACCGATGAAGAAGGGGATGCCTTGGGCATCCCCAAGCTTAGACGCTTGAGTCTTCTTGAAATATGCTGGGGAGATCCATGGGAGCCTCCCCAAGATTAAGCTCTTCACTCTTCTTGATCCTATTAAATCATCCTTCTCTCTTGACCCTTGAAAACTTCCGTCACACCAAACTCAAAGCAAATCTCATTAGAGGGTTAGTGCATAATCAAAAATTCACATGTTCTATAAAGACGCAATATGACTTGTTACTTTAAACATTAGCTACTGCCACTGATGTTATGTGAAGCCTTCCACCCAAAAAAGAATTTCACTCAACACTAGTAAAAGAGAGAATGCAAAATAAAAAGGCATAATCTGTCTAAAACAGAACAGTCCGCAAAGACGAATTTTTTCGAGGCACTTACAATGCTCAGATCGAAAAAACTTTGAACTAATGAAAGATTCAGACATTCATAAAGATTACGCACAAAAAATTTCAGATTTAATTAACAATCTGGTGATTTTAGGAATTTCGTACAGTGAACAGCAAAAATCTGTTTCTGCGCAGCAATCAAAATTTAGCATCATCTTAACATTAGAGGCTACTCTTGGCACAACAATGCGAGAAAATAAAGATACAAAGGAGTTGCTACAGAAGTAAACAAACTCCTTGACTCAAATAAAGAAAAATTGCAGAAATAAAAAAATGGGTTGCCTCCCATAAGCGCTTTTCTTTAACGCCTTTTAGCTAGGCATAGTGATTTTTATGATGCTCACATAAAGATGAGAGTTGAAAAAAAAAGAGCATCAAGGAGCATATATAAAACATGTTTAAATCTAACACTCTTCCTATGCATAGGAGTCTTATAAGAAAACAAGTCAATGAAGCACAAAGTGACTAGCATAGGAAGGCAAAACAAGTGCAACTTCAAAACTTTCAACATAAAGAGAGGAGACTTAATATTATTGAGATATATGAAACTGTGTCTCCCTCTCTCATACTGACCATTAGGTCTTAAAGAAAACATCATATAGAAGCAACACAAGAGAAAGCTCAAAACTTTCATCATAAAGAGAGGAAATTTAATAACATGAAGATTTCTATAACCATATTTTCCTCTTTCAAAATAATTTTCAGTAGCATCATGAATAGACTCAACAATATACCTATCACATAAAGCATTCTTATCATGATGCACATGCATAAAAGTATCATTACTATCCACACAAGCATAATCAATTTCATGAGTAATAGTGGGAGTAAAACTAGTACAATCATTATAATCATCATTAAGTGGAGGCAAAGTATCATCAAAGCAAATTTCCTCCTCCAAGCTTGGGGGACTAAAAATATCATTTTTATAAAACCAGCTTCCCCAAGCTTAGAGCTTTCCATGGCATTAGCAATAATGGTGTTCAAAGAATGTATGCTAATAACATTGCTACTATCATGATTGTTATGCAAATAAAGTTCCATAGGCTTTTTAATTTTCTCTTCAAACACTTCATGTCCCAACTCAAGATAAATTTCATAAAGCTCTCTCATATTGTTTTCAGCCATAGGACTAGTTTCAAGAAAGTAACCATTGATAGCAAGTAAAGAACTAGACATAATAACTAAAACAAGAAACAAAACTAGATGCAGGAAACTAATTTTTTTGTGTTTTTGATAATTAAAAGCAAACAAGATAAAATAAAATAAACTAAAAAAAACAAAGTAAAGAGATTGGAAGCGTGAAACTCCCCTTGCAGAAGACTGCTGTCTCCCCGGCAACGGCGCCAGAAAATAGGCTTGATGGCGTGAAACACACGTTCGTTGGGAGACCCCAAGAGGAAGGTATGATGCAGTCCAGCAGCAAGTTTTCCCTCAGTATGAAACCAAGGTTTATCGAACCAGTAGGAGCAGTAGCACTTCTGAAGGTTGTCAACAGCGAAATATGATGCGGCGCAACACCAGGGAATCCGGCGCTGACGTGGAATCTGCACACAACACAATCAAACTACTTTGCCCAACGAAACAGTGAGGTTGTCAATCTCACCGGCTTGCTGAAAACAAAGGATTAAACGTATGGTGTGGAAAACAGTAGTAAATTGCAGAGAATGAAAAGGAACAATGTTTGCAGTTTGAGGTTGTTTAATCAATGTAAAAGAATGGACCGGGGTCCACAGTTCACTAGAGGTGTCTCTCCATAAAAGATAACTAACATGCTGGGTGAAAAATTACAGCTGGGCAATTGACAAATATTAAGCGCATGACAATGCATATATATGACATGATGACTACTATGATATTTAATTGGGCATTACGACAAAATATAGACCGTTATCCAACATCATCTATGACTAATAATCCACCGCCGGGTTGTCATCTGAGTCCCCCGTTGGTATTAAGTTGCAAGCAACAGATAATTGCATTAAGTAATGTGCGTAATGTAAACAAATACATATGACCGTGGACATAGCATTGTTAGGTTATCCCTAGTGGCAACAGCACATCCGCAATCTTAGAAGTTGCTGTCACTCTCCCAGATTACCGGAGGCATGAACCACTATCTAGCATAAATACTCCCTCTTGGAGTTACAAGCATCTACTTGGCCAAAGCATCTACTAGTAACGGAAAGCATGCAAGATCATAAATAACATATAAGATAGATTGATAATCAACTTGACATATTATTCAATATTCATCGGATCCCAGCAAACACAACATGTAGCATTACAATAAGATGATCTTGATCATGTAGGGCAGCTCACAAGATCTAAACATGATGGCATAAAGTGGAGAGACAACCATCTAGCTACTGCTATGGACCCGTAGTCCAAGGCTGAACTACTCACGCATCACTCCGGAGTCAGGCATGGTGATGTAGAGCCCTCCGGTGATGATTCCCCTCTCCGGCAGGGTGCCGGGAAGAGGTTCTGAACCCTCCCGAGCTAGGGTTGACGACGGCGGCTCCTCTGGAACTTTTCTTGGATAATGACTCGGGTACTTAGGGTTTTTGCATCGGGGGGAATAAGTAGGCGAAAGGGCGGCGGCTGACGACCCCCGTGGGGCCCACACGCACCCTCTGCGCGCCTGGCTCGTTGGCCGCGCCGAGCCCACGTGTGGGACCCACGTGGCTCCTCTTCGTTGCTCCTTTAGACTTCCAGTTGTCTTTTGATAAAATAGGTCCCTCCGTAAAGTTTCGTCCAATTCCGAGAATATTTGCTGACTAGCTTTTCGGAATACAAAAACAGCAGAAAACAGGAACTGGCACCGCTGCATCTTGTTAATAGGTTAGTCCCAAAAAATGCATAAAAGTGACATAAAGTGGATGCAAAACATGTAACAATTGGTATAATATCAGCATGGAACATCAAAAATTATAGATACGTTTGAGACGTATCACGCACCCGATAAGGCACAAGTAAAAGACACTATGTTCAGTCGAGTAGTGTCCGACTCCGCTGCTTAGTTGACCGCATAAAGCAAATCTCGATCACAATCTCCCCAAGATGTATCTTCGACCCTTGGAAACTGCGCGCATAGCGCATAGGTAAGACCCTTCGATCCGTCGAGTGGGCCGGGGCCCGTACATACTACGTTCACCCTGAAACTTTTCGTGTCCTACGACACGAAGAAAATCCTAGCGGACGCGTTAGGTACCCGCAAAGTTATGCTGCAGGTCAACTCTGTAAGACCTCCGCGGCCTGAGTCGGTCCTGACCAGCCAGTTCCGGGTTCGAGTCTGGGACTCAAACTTGATGTAGGCTAGTAAGGTTTTGCCCAAGAGCAGTTAACTGGTCCTGATCTGTCGAGTGTACCAGGCCAACTATGCCATATCCCTAAACAACCGACATAAGCAGAAACTGTTCAAGGCATCAGTCGACTCAAAGTTGGCTCCAGAATATTTCCACATCAAAACAAGAAAATGGTCAGTCGAAAGGTTGTTCGACTGAGTAGATATCCAAGTGAGATGATTCAAGACATGCACTTACGGAGGAGTCCCTGCCCGAATCTTCGAGTCAGCCAGGCACTCGGGGGCTACTGACGTGGGCCTACCCTTCGGGTGCCCCACTGTAAGGATACCTGGTGCACATATGAGGAGCAAGATATGCATGGAGGCACATTAAGGGATCGAGTCCGAGGCCCACAAGGAGAAATACGCTCCAAGTCTAGCGTAGATAGGGTCGGTTTGGACTTACCTTACTTGTAATCCAAGTCGGTTGCTGATCCCCGAGACCCAGCCTCCTATATAAAGGCTGGGAGGGCGCCGACCTGGGGACGCAATACTCTAGCCATCAGAACCTTGGTGAGATCGACATCTCGCCGAGTCCACTTGTAACACCATTGTTCACCTCCATCAATAATCAAACAAGCAGGACGTAGGGGTGTTACCTCCACACGAGGGCCCTGAACCTGGGTAAACCTTGCTTGTCAGCCGTAGTCACCGCCAGCGCTACCAATCTCCTTCCCGATCTCAACCCTAGGTGCCTACCCATGGGATTTGACGAGTTAACACATCGTCAAACATACTCGATAATCAATAGGTTAAATAGAGTATCTTCGCATAATGGTAGTAGTCGATGCAGACGTCCAAGGTCCTAACATTGACTGGTGATTAGATAGACACTTCTAATCACATCTGCACATTATCAAACCTGTTGGGGTCACACACTTAAGACGTTAATAGTCTATTGTGTACATAGGATGTTTCGCAGTAGAGAGAGAGAGTATCACCCTAGATGCTTCTGGCGTGATGGGATTATATTCAGAGAATTGATCGATAAAGTTGTTTTTGAAGGTGTCAGAATTATTCCGAAGGTTTATATGGAGGAAATATTTATCTGGTATTTTTTTATGCGGGCACTGGGTGTCCCAGATAATATGAATAGGTTTATATGATAAGTGATTAATTCTGGGAATTTTCTGTTAAAGGAAATATTCATTTTGGGATTTAATTGGACAAAAGTATAAAAACAAAAATATATTTAAAAGGAAAAATCACCAGAGTCCACCAATGGGGGCTGCCAAGAAGGCCCATGGGACCCACAAGGCAGCCGCACCCCACAAGGGGGCGGGTGGGCTGGCGCTAGGGAAAAGGCCCGCGAGGGGGAAGTCCCCCCTCCGGCCAAACCCTAGTGGGCGTTGCCACAACGCGCGGGCGGGGGGGGGGGGGGGGGGGCAACGACAACCTTGGGGAAACCCTAGGCCGGCCGGCCCTAGGTCGGCGGGGGGCTTTGCCCCTCCACCAAGTCACCCCAACACTTTGTCCTCCTATATAAACCCTCACCCCCTCCCATTGAGAACCCACAGTTGAGAAGGAATTTTAGGATTTTCTCCCAAGTTTGGAGGAGACCTTTTCCCTAGATCAAATATCTCTCTCCCTCTCCCATGTGTTGGGGTTCTCTCCACCTCTTGTACACCAGTAGCTCCTAGTCATGGCACGGCGAAGCGCTGCTAGAATTTGACGGACGAACGTGTGCGAACTCTCGGAGGGGTAACCCACCAAGTTTTGGTCGTGAGAATCTTCATCAGGCCTTCATCAACATCGTCATCAACACCTGTTCCGCATCTTCGTGTTGGTAACGACTCTAATCTATCCCGGCTTGTATCTTCAAAGATGATCCTGGCAGTTATGTAGGTCCGCATATTTAAATTTCTGCACGCAACCCGACAACAAAACCACACTAAGATGCATTTATGATAGTCTATCTCATCATGCAAACTAAACACATTATCATACTTACAACCACCTAATTATCCACCTCATACGTCCTTCAAACCATGCAATTGCCACGTCATCCCACTAAAATTTATTAGCATCCATTTATTTAGCCATGGAAATTTTCACATCATCATTTTCCTATCTTTACATGCCAGATATCCACGCTATTCATTATTTCAGTAACCAATTGTTCACATCATCCTTTTTTAGTGTTCTAATTGATGAAATTTTGGAAAAAGATAGAACGCAAGGTAAAAGTAAACGGAGGGATTATACTCTTGTTGCATAAATATCAATTATGAAGGAGACCGATGATGTGGTGGCTCGCACTGCTCCCTCTGTCCCCGTTTACATGTCCTCTACGTATCCCTAGATCGTAAATTTGATCAACATAAAAAAATTATACCATTAGAAAATAGAACATCTAAATTTTCTAATAATATATTTTTTATAATATATATATCATATTATGTTGGCCAAATTTATGACCTAGGTATACGTAGAGGACTTACAAACCGGGACGTATTATGTTGGCCAAATTTATGAACTAGGCATACGTAGAGGACGTATAAACCGGGACGGAGGGAGTACTCTACATAGTGAGATTAAATTAGGTAGAGCATGTCCTGTAAGTTTTGACTAGTTTATAATAATTAAATAGTGTACTTCTGAGACAATTGGTTAATTTTATTGCAACATGATTCTATGCGGAGAAGATGTTTACCATACTTTATGTTCAAGGGGTCATAAAGGTGTGCGCTTTGAGCATAATCAGATCTCACTTCACCCAACAATTATTTGTGTTGCATATCATTTATCAGGAAGTGTGTCAATAGACGATGGCATGATCACGAGGCTAGAGAATGAGAGTTTCCAAAGTTGTTACTTTAACTCGTATCCGTTTTCTTCATTGTGATGATGTTATAAGGTTTAAAATCAATGTGAGAAATAGTTTCTCATGCATAATATGTACGACGTATGAGAAGTTACAATCGCATGTTTTATATTAATACTGGCGAGAATGAGCCCAAAATTTTGGTGATATTTTATTACGATAGAAATTTTATATTATACATATTTCATGGAAGTAAATATCGTTGGGTACATACCATATAGAGCATTGCACGTGCACAATTACTATTTTAATCAAAATTTTATAACAAAAGTCTAATCATGTTTGTATTCTTAAATTATAAAATAAATATATCCACGCATTTGCATGGTTCACCTCGGATTTAGTGAACATGGCGAAATAAAATATATGTTTATTGCTTATTTATATTTAACTTTTTTACTTATTTATATGTTCGCTCGACATATGATCTTTTATCATTTTCTATATCTACATTAACCATATAAACAGTTTGTTAAATATTAAGATACATTATATAAGTTAATTATTCACTTTTAGTGGTCATAAAGGCAATAAAACTTGCACTAAATTTATGCCATAAATTTGTGAGGAAAATGAGTTGTTTCATTTTGAGTCATTGTCCCTTCTAAACCCTTGGTGAAATAAAGGCGTCCAAAATAGATATAAGTTAAAATGGAAACAATGCTTTCACGACTTTATTTTTGCCATTTAGATGAAATCGTAAGCATATGTATTTGTGTATGTATATCATAGTGTGCCTAAATATCTTGGTAGAGAGATCAAACCATATTATGCCAGAAAAATCTTCGTAGATGTCTAGAAAGTATATGTTTTTTATATCTGTATGTAGATAGAAATTTCAAGAATATATAATGTTGTCACGAGGGAAAACTCCACAACGCGGTAGCATTGCTCATTTATCCTTTCATGATACGCCAATCATGGCGTGTTCCATGTGTAGGTCTTCAAATAGATTTGTTCTACTCAATTCATATCAAACCCGTCCAAAATAAAAATTCCATGTCTGATTGGTAATCTCCATAGGAATTCTAATAATTTGTAAAATATAATCCCATGCAAAGATATTACGGAGAATGTGTACATCAAATATATTTATTTGTTTGATCTCTCTAGTCGGCAAAAGACTGTGCAATTTAATCCCAATTAACATAGTGTTGCATCCCTTGCCATAAGTTGTTAAAAATTAATCCAACTCATGCGGGTTTATAGATTAGCCCTCAGTTTCCATATGTTTTCATGAAATATAAGATTATTGACATTGCATGAGATAAACTCCAGAAAATAGAACGTGGAAAAAAGAGGGTTAATCATGAGCTAGATATTTTTTAGCTCATCGACTACAGCGAGACTTCGATATATCTCTTTGTTTTTGTTCATCAAAAACCTCAAATTTATGAGATGACCTAGCAAACCACATAATTTGTTGTGTTCAAGATTAGATTGTCGACTCAAGTGTGATAGAGTTCTACATGATCTTTGTTAAACCAATATTATTTGTAAGTGTAAAGTCCAAGGAAATCAAAACATCCAAAATACCGATGATTCTGAATAACAAATAACATCCTGAATAACATCATGAAACTTTGCTTACATTATCAATTTTGTGTTATCCGCTTGCATGCATTAAGTTGTTTTAGTTTTGCTAGCTCGCAGTTTCATAGAGTGTAGCACGCACGGTAAGAGAAAAACGTTTTGCACCTAATATTCATAACCTTTGGAATCCAATTTTTGTTTTGACAAATACAGTAGAGACATAGTGTTCACAGTGAACCCGCACCAACACTCACCCCTAAATGCATGCACATCTGCCCCCGTATGAGCAGTTTCGAAAGATCGACCCGACAAATATTTAAGCTTGACAAAATCGCAAAAGCTTTTCGTTGTTGACGGGCACGTCACGTACCACTGAAAGAATATTGCTAATTAAATTTTAGAATAAATCCATTTAAATGCGAGCACCAATACTTCCTCAAACAATTTCAACGATGCAATTGTTTTTTGTGACAAACAAGACATGTTTTGTTTGTACATGAGTTGAACCATTATTGTTATTACCCTTTTGCTAATTTTGGTCATTTGTTGTGGTGTCAAAGTATTACTGAGTGCGCGAGCACACGGCCGTACAATTTGAGACCGACAGACTCAACGTAAGTCTCACCTGCACATTAGAGCAGTCAAGGTCGTCACCACGATTTGGTCAAAGAAAATCACCAACTCAAGCTAGTTTCCCAACCAAAACCTTTATCGAAATGAAAAGTTTCCCAACCAAAAAAACCTTTGTTTGTTTGGAAACCCTGGAAAGTGTTGCTCCTGCTTCTTGTCCTGGGTACTGCCTACATTTCATCAGAAATCCAGAATTCTCTCAATCTGTATATTCTCCGGCGAGTGACAGATTGACAATTGCTGTTTGGGTTTACTTTGGCTGGTGCATAGTCGTAGCTCTGGTGGCTTGGCGCGCTGTAGCGTAAGGCATGTGTTCCATGCAATTTAATTGTCAGTGTTAGCAACAATCAGTCGAACTTGTATCCGTCATGGTGTCTACAGAAATATGTATCTGTTATATACGTCGATTGATGCACAGGCCAGAAGACAGTAAGATTTTTCTTTATAAATACAAATATGAATGCAATGTACAGGTTTCAATTCATTTTTCGATTCACGAATACCTCACAAAAGTACACAACCCGATTACCCGAATGACACAAAAGTACGCACACAGCCGTATAACAACACCAAGATGAACAAATTCGGCAGGCAGAACGAGCAACCATCAGAATCCAGAGACCAATGTACGTAGGCATACGCAAGAGCAAATTTGCGCAAGAGTCAAGACTATGCAGCGGCGGCAGTGGTGGTCGGGATGACGACTGACGCCATCATCGCCGTCTCCTCCGGCGGCGCGACGTAGCTGGCGAGGTCCCTTGGCTTGACGTTCACGCGGAGCCCGTTCTTCATGAACAGAGTGAGCGACATCTTCTGCTGCACCTGGTGCCCCGGCACGAGCTCCAGCGAGTGGCGCAGCAGCACCGCCGACGCGATGGACTTCATCTGCAGGTAGGCGAGGTCCTTGCCGAGGCACACCCTCGGACCGCCGTTGAACGCCACGAAGCGGTACGCGTCCTTGACGGGCTCGAAGCGGCTGCCGTCCGCCGACAGCCACCGCTCCGGCCTGAACTCCACGCAGTCCTTCCCCCATATGCTCTCCATCCTCCCGACAGAGTAGATGGAGTAGGTGATCGCCGAACCCGCGGGCACCACGGTGCCATCGGGGAGCACGTCGTCGGCCACGACGTACTTGGAGTCCTGCGGCACCGACGGGTACAGGCGCAGCGTCTCCGACAATGCGGCCTTCAGGTAGACGAGCCGGTCCAGCTCGTCGAAGTCGAGAGGCTCCTGGGCCCACCTCTCCGTGTCGTCGCCGCGCGTCTCCTTGAGCACGGAGGCGATCTCGAGGAGCACCTTGCGCTCCACGTCCGGCCTCTGCATGAGCGTCCAGAAGAACCAGCTGAGCGCAACGGACGACGTGTCGCGCCCCGCGAGCAGGAAGTTGAGCGCGATCCACTGGAGCACGTCTTCCGGGATCGCCCTGCCGTTGCTGTCGCGCTTCTTCATGAACCGGGACAGAAGGTCGTCCGACGGCGTCGCCTTGCGCGCGGCGATGGTCTCGGTCATGAACTGGTCCACCACCGCGAGGCTCTTGCGGAGGCTCTGCTCGCTGCCGATGCCCAGCGCCTTCTTGATCCGCCACAGGAAGCTGGGGAACAGAAACCTCTGCATGGTCGCCAAGGTGGCATCGTCGAAAGCGTTGGCGAAGGGGTTCTCCGACAAGTCCGGCGACAACGTCTCGGGATCCTTGCCGAAGGTGAGCCCGCAGATGTTGTCGAAGGTGAGGCGCAGGAGGAGGTCCTGGAGGTCGACGCTGGCGGTGGCGTCGCAGTGGTCGGCGAGGATGCGCCACAGGCGGTCCTTGATGGAGCGGTTGGCCCAGCGCGCCATGGCCTGGCGCAGGGTCCGGGTTGTGAACTCGAGCGCCGCCGTCTTGCGCTGGAGCAGCCACGTCTCGCCGTCGGAATTGAAGATGCCCTGGCCCAGAGATCGTGGAACGCCGCCTGCCACATGGGGCCCTTGGGGTAGTTGTCGAAGCGCGCGCGCAGGATGTGCTCCAGGTTCCGCGGGTTGCACGTCACCGTCACCAGCCCCTGCCGCCGCGCCAGGAACGGCAGCGGCAGGATGCACGTCTGGTACGTCGCCGCCAACCCCGTGGCGCGCAGGTTGTCGGCGATCCAGTCGTGGACGCGCGTCCGGTTCATCACGACGCTGGGGAGGCTGCCGACAAGCGGCCACATCCGTGGCCCGGACAGCCGCCGCGACAGCGCCCAGAACCACACCATGTACGCCGAAGCCAATGCCACGACCGTCGCGGCGATGGCGCTAGGGTGTTGCATCATGCCGGCATCCATTGCCGTGGCGGTGCGTGGTACGTAAAAAGCTTGTAACAGTGTTTGCTGAGTGGTGTTATAGTAAACCAAGGTGGATTTAGGCCTCCTGATTAAGAAATGGCGCGGTGCTTGGTGAGTTGGGAAATGTGTTTGGCGCCCTCGGGTATATATATATGCTCGGCTCACTAGCCGTGTGGAGATGTTTCATCTGGCTATAGTCTTGCAAGGTTTTGAATTCGCCATAGCCAGAAAACTAATGTGTTGCTGTCGTCCATACTTCTTGCCTTGTTGGCCGTTCTTCTCAACTAGAAATATTTGGTGATGTTGCTCACACTCTAGTGTGCGTGCGTGTAGAGTGAGTAAACTACTCGCGGTTGGTGCCTGCGGGTAAAGATTGCATCAGAAAGGGAGGAGCTGTTGGTTTGGAGGATGTTCCACTGCAGAAAATTCAGGGTGTTTGCTGGCATGCATGAATTGCTCTCGTTTTCCCTACCGTTTGTGCAAGCTAGAGAAAGGTAGCCCACTGTTTTGAGGTACTAGAAGCACACAGGCAATTGAATCAGCTTCAATTCCAAGCCATGGTAGTAGGTTAGAAACTTCTGTTCCCTGCCAACGGTCATCCAACAAACCAAACCAGATAGAAACATATGAGAAACTTGTAGGCAGGCATACAAGACAAGTGTACCTGTGTACGCACTTCCCTCACTCTACCAGTCTAGCTACTATGTTCTCTCTTTGATCCATCTACATTTTTACTAACTAAATTGCACTCATCTTCTTTAAAACGTTGCCAAATGTTCGCATATTATGTAGGCACATTAGGGTCGAGATGGAAGCAGGCGTGCGTAGTCTGCTAAGATGCAGATGACGGGCCTGTGACGGTGAGAGGGAAGACGCTAAATGAACTAGCAATGGTGCACGTGCAATGCACGAGATGACTAGCATACTATTCACAAACACAAAAAAGACTAAATTGAGAGCATAACTTAATTTGTCAAATTTACAACTTGTTTGATACATCCGTACAAATATGCAAATGTCACCAAATTATATCGCAACTACCACATGTTTTGACACCATCTCCACAATGAACTTCCTGATAAAGATGCACATGTATAAAAAATCACCATAGGAACATAAATAACACAAGTATACTTCCCTCCTATGCCCATGCTAATTTTTTAGCAGCTGAATATGCTGAACTATGGTTGTGAAATAAGGCCAATTTTCAATTAGATATTTGTATATTCCGATTTTGAAAGACTAACCATTTTGAACGGAAATTGCTTTATGTTGGCCGAAGACTAGTACCCATTAATTCAATACTAAATAATATGATTTGGTATATGATATCGCTCTTCTAGTAGTCAAGACGAGTTCTGCATAGACTGGATTAATTCTGATCGAGATTCTTTTGGCTAGGAGACCGTGAAAAAACTATCGACAAATTAGATGAAACATGGTTTGTCGCCCAAAAAATCAGGAGGGGTTTGTTGTTCATGACCTAGCTAGAAACTAAGGGCTCAATCCTCCTTAATTAATGACTTTTCAAACTTCTTAGAGAGGATTGAATTTGGCAAAACTCTTATGAGAAGAAAATATATATGCGCAAATAAGTTGTTCAAGGTTTACTTGAAACCTGGGGATTGACACTTCTCGGTTGGTCCTACTGGTGATGAACACACATTTTTTCTCCTTGGATCATTTACTTTAAGGACAACTCAAAAAGTTTAGTTCTTGGAGGATAAATGGTTAGGCAATACGATGCTCTGAAAGCAATATCCGGCTATATACAATATTTTCTGTTACAAGAGCGAACAACCGCTACGTCTTTGGACACATCTCCACCATATGTGACGTTTAGCCGTGATTTAGTCGGACTCTGCCTTCAGCATGAAACAATCTTCTTTTTGGTTCGCATTGGTTTAATTGCAACATGCGACAAATGAATTTTATGCGATAAAATAATAATAGGGAAATGATAGTTATGTTAAAATTAAATTTTGCGTCTCACCTTCTTAAAGGTTTTATCCTAACCAAGAATAACCTATCAAAGCACAATTGTCATGGGTATTTGCAGTGTGGATTTTTCATCGGCATGAGACAATTAAGCCTTTTAAATCATTTACAAGATAATTTTCTCCCATTCCGGCCCAGCCTAATTAGAAGAATTAACTCTTGTTACGTGAATATCTCCTTACTTTTGCATCTCGATGACTTTTACCGTCATTTATGAGTATTCTTTTATGTTTGTTTTGTTTTGCATTTATTGATCATACTCTTGGATTTTTGATGACTTCATCACTAGGTGAATATTTTATCAAATTTCTCACACGATCCTTTTATAATACTTAGTTCAAACTTTATGCATCTCATACATAAATTTCCGGATAAAGTAATGCTATGGAAACATTTGCATGTTACCCCTTTCATTCTAACTTTACTCTGAAGATTCTCAATTTTAACTTAGTATTTATTTCCACCTCGTTATTTTCAGAAGACACATTTCTCCAATTCCAATGTCGTTGGACACTTGGAGTTGGGTGGAAATTAATTACCAATAACTATGATGGTTTCATGGAAAACCGTTTAATCAAGGCGCATCAAGCTTGAGCACTATACATTTATTAGAACTTCATTAAATTAACAAGTTAATTAATGACCTAGTAACACCTACCACAAAAAAATTCTTATTTATTTTAGTGAGTATTGGAATTTTCGTTTCAGACATATCACAACAAGACACTTGACAGGTTTATTATAACATCACTTTAATCTTTGTCTCCCAAAAGATTTTATCATCATGAAATTTTGAATGCAACAAAATAATCATGAGTGATATGACTAAGAAAACTTTCTCTAGTCAACATAATATAATATATTAAGTATTTCTTTAACTTATCAACTTTCTTTAATCTTAGAGAAAATATTAGGAATACTTGTTTTTTCATATCTCTACACGTGCATGTAGGTTCTTCTTTCAATACTCACTATTCAAGTACCACAACATTTATGGCATAATTTTTAATCTAATAATGAATTTCGAGATAAATAATAACTTAATATTATTTTCTGTATGGCATATCTCCAACCGGGGGGGGGGGGGGGGGGGAGGGGAGGGGGGGAGTCAGATCTGGTGAAAGTTGCGCTTCAGTTCCAGCAATGGGTAAGATATTTCGGGGTTTACAGCCCTTCCCAACCCGCAACTTTCCGTGACGGCGTTGTATGCTGGACTCATGGGTGTGGTCTCAGATGGGCCCGAGGTCTCCATGGTGTGAAGAGGAACGAAGTGGGAAGGGTGAGCATCATCGTGAATAAGAGTGGAATAAGGAAGAAGATGGGAGGCACAAAGAGGGCTTGCGCGGATCTGAAGAGAAAAGACATGATGAAGATCGCCATCGAATGGAGGAATGCCAATTGTAGTATAGTAGAAACTCGTTATCTGTTTCATTTCGTAACCTAGGTCTTGGCCGTAAACAACTCTACGAACTATCTTTCTTTATTCTTTTCTTTTGCTCTGTACATGGATCATGGTTGCTACTTTCATTTCGCTTTGCACATGGATCATTTTTTTTATCATGTTGCTACTTTGTGACTATTTGTTCCGTTATGAGTTGAAAATGGAATTAGAACTGTGTGGCGTCATATGGAGAAAAATCATGTAAATACTTGAACCACAACAATCACATAATATTTCTCCCGAACACGTCCCATGAACTAAAATATGATTTATATTTCAACAAGGTTTAAGATATAGACACCCGTTTACATAAGTTCATGGAATCAGATAGAGTAGAAGTAACACTAACCTAAAAAGTACAATCAATACACCTGGTAATAAACATTCTGAATCATTTAGCTACCTTGCATAATAAGAACTCCTAGGGTTTATGGGTGTGTCCACACTTTTTTTTTAGGAGGATCCGACGCATATATTCAGGTAGCTCATCACATTTTTACAAAAAGGTCCAAAAGAAACCAGAAAATACAAGTGGACCCAGGAAAAGTGCAAAGAGCACCCTGAGCCACCAGAAAAGATTACAATCGGATCCAAAAACTATCCCCAAGCACCTAGGCGACGGCAGCGCCGCCGTACCTCTTACCGCCGGGAAGCAGGCGCCGCCACAACATGTAGAAGGACGCAGGAGCCGTCCGCCGCCGCGTGACGGAACCGAGACACGCTGAACGTGCACGGCCACAGCACCCGCACCCCGCACCCGCCCATCTTCCAGCCGGCGCCGCGCCGCCCAGGACAACCACCACCAGCCCCGCACCACCTCCTGCCGCTGCTCCCCTGTCCACCATGGCCAGCCAGAGCAGAATCGTCGAAGAGGAAGACCACCGGAACCACCTGCAGCAAAAACGGGACGCCGACCTCCACCCGCTCCTCCCCTCGCCCCCACGGCCGGCCGGAGAAGCACAGACGGAGAACCACGCCCGACGAAACACCTCCACTGCCCCCCCCCCCTGCGACGAGGCCGGAACGGTGAAAGGAGGGGGAGGACGAAGCCCTAAATACCAGCAGTACCGCCACCGTCTTCGGAGACGCCATGTGGGCATGCACACCTAGAACCCTAGGACCTAAAACTACTCGCACGGACGGAGGCTCGGCTCCCCCCACCTCGCGGCGCCGAAAACGGCGATCGGAGGCGGAGGGGAGCAGCAGACTCGCCGGCAAAACTCTCGCCCTCACGGTCGCCTCATTTTCGCCTCAGAAGTACTGTAGCAGGGAGATAAGGAGAGGAGGCTGAACTGACCTGATTTGGCGTGTCCACACTTTCGTCTCCAGGATACCCAATACTTAGTTCTGTTTCATAAACATATCTAGATTCTCCAACAAGAAGGCTTTTTGCCTCTATCTCCACATCGACATGCACCCAAAGATGAACTAAAAGCTTCCTCAACCTACTGAGCTCGTCAGGGACTTCTTTCATCGAGGGCCTGTTGTCACTGAACATATGTAGACATTTCTTAGCAAGGTCTGCAAGTCCACTTAATAGCTCCATGCTCTCTTGGCCTTTCACATGGGTCACCAACACAGCATCCAAATTGTTCTCCTTCATTGCAGATAGGAAAATTAATGACAAGCTCTTTTGCTTCTCAGACCCATCGAGCTTGAGAGGCAACTGGCCTGTGAGGATCTCTAAGAGGATAACTCCGAAGCTATATACATCGCTTTTGTCTGTTAACTGACATGTTTGCCTGTATTCAGGATCAAGGTAGCCACAAGTACCTTGAACCATTGTGACAAACTGCTCTTTGTCAGTTGAGGCTAGTATGGAGGCTCCAAAGTCCGACACTTTGGCCATGTAGTTGTCATCAAGAAGGATGTTGGAACTTTTCACATCACCATGAATTATCGGGGGAGATGTGTATGAATGCAGGAAGTTGAGTCCTTCGGCCGCTTCATGAGCAATCCTTAAGAGAGTTCTAAAAGAGATTTGCAGTGCTCGGTTCTTGCCATGGATAAGCTCGAACAACGTACCGTTTGGGACAAACTCATATATCAAAATTGGAACTTCCACCTCAAGGCAACAGCCCAAAAGTTTAACAATGTTCTTGTGATTGATTTGGGACAAAATAATCATCTCCTTGCCAAACTCTTTCTTCTGCCTTTCATCAACCAGGAAACATCTTTTAATTGCAGCCGGCATGTTATTTTTTACTATCCCTTTATAGACCATTCCGTGACCTCCTTTTCCAAGTATTCTGCTATTATCAAAGTTATCAGTGACTTGTATGAGTTCAGCTTCTGAAAAGACAGTGAAAGCAAGACCTTGCTCTGATTTCATCCTGTCAAATAAAAGCATGCCTCCATGCTCACGAAAATACTCCTGCTTAACTTTGTTCAATTTTTTCTTCTGAATTAGCATTTGTCCCCGGAAGACAATGATAACGATGATAACCATTAGACCAAATGATCCCATTGTAACACCTACATGAAGACATCATGTGAGACAATTATTTTTCAGAGAGAGAGAGAGAGAGTAAACATGATATGTTGGTATTCTTTGGCCAATGTTAGATCCGATATTGGTTTTACATTTATATTCTTGACATTGCACAAGATGAGATAAAGTAACAGTCTTACTAGGTGATCAGATTTCTTGGGTTTTACCTATTATTAAGCTGGTGTCAGGGTTGCATGTATTGCTTTTCTTGCTATATTTTTTCCCTGCTCGGCAGGAACACTTGTGTCCTCCCGCAGTATTGCGGCAAAAACCATCTGAAGGGCACGGGTTTTGATTGCATTCATTAATATCTGCAGCAAAAGTTGCAAAACCAAATGTCATAGTTTCAAATAAAAATGGCCGTCTATATCCAGAGTGAAATTTGATTGCCGTATTAGTGTATATACACATTGACATTCAAATTAAGCTAATTAGTACCTTTGCATCCGTCTCGAAGATAAGGGTTGCCTTCATACCCATGGGTGCAATTGCACATGTACCCTAGATCATTCATAGAATCCACACACATGCTATTGCTGCTCAGGCATGCGTAAGTAACTGTGGTGGTATTCTGTTTTGCGACATCACACGATTTGGCATCTCTTATAGCCCAGTCAAATACCATAGGCACCCGCCCATCATATGTGTCATTGAACTTTCTGGTGTTTATGTACGAAGCGCTAAATCTGAATTGAGCTGCGTCCATCAGTACTGCATAGCTGCACCGGTTGAACTTCCAGGTCTGACTCGTGTTGACCGAGTTCAAGAAGGCAGTTTCATAGTAGTAGATCTTCTTCGGTATCGTAGTCTGGGAGCAACCTATACCGGAGCAGGACCCATCCACTAAGTCTGACAGGTTGCGGCATGAGGCGACGCCATAACCTCGGTAGCCTGTGAGCTCGAAGTCGGACATCAAGGCGAGGGCGCTGCATCCGATGACAGTGAACCTGTTTTGGACGTCAGAGACACGGTACGGGGAAGAAGGGCTTCCTTCGTTCACCCCGCCGTAGCGGCCAAAATACTCCATGCTCCTAGTAGAGGTGTTGTAGCAGTACCCCACTATGTAATTGAGCGCCCGAAGAGTGCCATCAGTCAAGGAAATATTAAGCACCTCAAAGGCAGTCTTGAATGGCTTGGAGATGCCCCCTTGCACCTCACAACTGAGGTCGAAGCCTTCTGCGAGTGAGCAGTTCGGATCAATACCGAATGGATACGGTATCTCAACATCGCCACATTTCCTTCGGCATTCTGAACTAGGAACCGCAGTTCCTGGGCCATATTGTGCTGCAAGCCTGCAACCAATATGAGACCGACGCCAAGCTGCAAGAACATTGGCATATCCTTCGGCTGGAGAGCAAGTAAGCATAACACTGTCAACTAAATGGGGACACTAGCTCGTTTCAGAAAACTTGATATAGGGGTGTCATGCCTTAGAAAATGGAGGCCACATGCTAATGGTAGTTCAATTTCTGGCATCTAGCTAGACCGGTATAGCATCCAAAGGGAATTTTATTGCAGAACTGTTTCGAGAAAAGTAAATACAAAAAATAAGAAATACAAACTCCATATGAAGGGAGAGAAGATCCGTGTAATACATAGCTAAAATTTTCTCTGAGGTCCAGACTCACGTTAGGATCCTCCAAAGGACCACATAGGTAGTTTTTCCCTATAAGGTTCTAGTCCTTCAAAGTTTCTTTAAAATGTATAGGAAAAATGCCTGTACGTTGCACCGGGAGAGAAAATTCCATGTAGTGTACTGTAGTCACACTTGACTTCCTCAAGTTTTTCTTACCTCACATATAAACATAATTCATGAGCATTGCAAGAATAGACACATAATATCACAAAAAAAACTGATTGTACTTTGTTTAATTGAAATGTAATTCGTTAAAAAAATATACCAATAAGCTTACATGGGATGAACAAACTGTCCCTTTTATCCCTTTGGGGACGACGAACACATTGTTTGGGGACGGTCGGGAGAGGCTGAATACATCAACAGTATGATCGTCAAAAATTCTGAAGGAAGCTGTGATCTCTGTCCTGCTCTCAAAACAGTTAACCGTATTACACTGCATTGCACAAATTTAACCTGGCCGGGTCTGGGAATCGGGCTGAACATTTTCTGAATACTCTAGTGAATGTTTTTCTTTCCTTCCCGCCGACCTGATTGTAAATCTTGTCATCCCTGTGCATTAGAGCATAGGTTGCATTTAGAAGTGTAACAAAAAAGATATTAGTCTCAGGCTTTAAAATTAAAATGCTGAGAATTGCATTCAGAAGGAAAAATACTACGGCCAAATAAGTAACCGCCTCTAGCCCAATACCTTTACCGAAACCTGGAAACACATGTATCAGAATTTTTAAAGTAATCCCAGGTTAATGATTGGCCAACTACCTCAAACAATCTTTCTTTGTCGACGACATTGTATAAAGTTAGTATAATTTAATTTTCTTGAAAATAAAAGTGAGTATAAAGTTATTTTGTTGATGAACAAAGCTAGAAGCCTGAAAATGGCATACCTATTCAAGCAAAAGCTAAATGGATCGGAAGGATTGTCCACATAAGCCACATGGTCCATGCCCTCACTCGGCTCCATCACAGCATGCTGGTTCTCCAGAGAAGCATCAGGCTCGCCACCCTCGCCGTCCACCGGTAGGGATCCAAAGTCAGTGCCGCTGACATTCGCGTAAGAAGACATCTGGCCGCTCGTCACCGCGTTGCTACGCGCAGTGGAGCATGACTTGTCGCTCCCAACGCTCGCGGCGGACGGTGATGGGCTCAACACCGGGCTTGACGGCTGGGAGATGTCCCTCCGCGCCGCCGTTTGCTCTTCCAGCCAGCGCTTAAAGCAGTAATTGCAGACCCTGATCCGTTTGCCGTCCTCCCGCGCGGCGTCCCCCGGCGTGCGCGGCACAGAGTTGGCCGTGCAGCGGGCGCAGAACACGCGGCCACAGTGGCGGCAGTGGTGGCGCCGATTCAGTATGGTGAACTGCGTATCGCAGTCGTAGCACACCCGACAACTCTGGTCGGGCATCCCGCATCCAGAAATCCCTGGACCCAAATTTGCAACTGAATCCGTAGACACACACAGGCAGAACACAGGCAGCACATGCGGACAGAGCATCTGTTGCTGAATCTGACGTTACCGCTCGGTGGTGGTACTGCGGGTAGGAGGAGACGCCGGGGACGTGTCTTGGGAAGGTCGACGCACCAGCGGAGCTCGTCAAGATCCAGTTCGAGGAGCTCTTGGTCGGCGAGCTCGGGGAGCAAACCACGCTATCTCGTGGCCGTGATTGGAAGTTCGAGGATGGGAAGAGGCCTCTCCTCGACGACGAGCGGTGGCGGGTGGCCTATCGCGCGGGAAGGTGCAGGAGAGCACTGCTGAGAGAGCTCATCTGGCAGACGTACGATCTCGCAATCCTCGGCCAGAGCTGCCATGGGAAACGGTTTCCCCACCGCTTCCTTGGTCACCCCGATTCGATTCGGTTCGATTTGTAGAAGCGTGCGGGGTGGTAGGAGCAGGGATTGGTTCACCATCCTGTGACGCACCACATGGCCATCCTGGTCTAGGGAGCGGCGGTTTCCACCTCCTTCGGTGCAGGGGTGGTGACGGTGGAGGAGGTCCCCGCGGCCTGGCCCTTGGCGCCGTCGGCGCCGATATCCTCCCAGCCGCTACACAACTTGGATGAGCTGAGGAATGACAACATCGCTCCGTGAAATCTTTTTTTTCCTACTCGAAACGTTATGTGACTTATGGGTGGCAGTGGTGGGTAATTTATATGAACTTTAGGGATATTTTCAACGACGTACGAGAAGAAGCCTTAATGATTTTATTATTAGGTATAGATATAGGAAATTTGCCCGTGCGTTGCTACGGTTTGATTTTAGAGATATAGGAAATATGCCCATGCGTTGTAACGGGAGAAGCGAGACGGACTTCGTGGAAATTTCAAACGATGGAATTAAGTAGGCATAAATAACGAACTACTCTGAACAAGTTAGAAAATCCATTTGTAAATATAGGACTTTGTTTTGTATTAATATTGGAATCAATATGAGAGGAATGACGGGGCATATTTGGAACAATGAATGCAATTTCATAATTTGAAAAGAATAAGGCCGCGTGGATGGGCGAGGTGGACATAAGCATGTGGCATGTCGAAACATATTGTGATTTGTATGTAGCCCAAAATCACCCAAAAAATGTAACCCAAAATCACCCTAAAAGCAGACCATGCAAAACTTTGCATATGCACATATTATATACCATTATTTATCCACACGCTCATAATATTATAATATTTTGAAATTCTTAAATATTTTGTTTCGTTTTTTAAATGGCTCCAGTGAGCCTCGCCCTCGCCTTAGATATCCTTTTCAGCGTAAACGCACCAACCTATTACCTTCGGATGCAGCTCATTCCTTTCCACAGCAGAACACCATGGCGTGCCTTATCCATTAGCTTTGTCAATTCCAGATCCCAACTCTCAAATCGTTAGTCTAAGGAAGAAAATTAACGAAATCGTTGTGACGAGTGAAGACGATGGACAGGCTGCGGGCTGCCGTCTCTCTCCACTCTTCTGCTCGTCTGCCCACCACAATCCAAATCCACTGCACCTCCACCATCCATCCACCTCACCATGGATGAACCTCCCATGTCCTGACTACTCTGCGCCGTAGGAGACCACTTGGGGACGGTGGTGGGCCACGGCTCCCCGGAGAATCGAAGACGGTGCTTCTTCCCCAGCTTCCCTTTGCAACAGCGCGGGGCACGGGGCAGTGGGCAGGGCTGAGTCCATGCCGACATGGCTCGATGGCACCCTGCCGCGAGGTATTCTTTGCAAATTGTACGAAGCGAATGAAGGTCGACGCTTCCACAGGCTAACGTAGCACACGATGGGGCCAAGCTGGGTGGCGCGCGGGTGAGTTTGCAGCACAGGAGGTAGGCCGAGGGCCGCGCAGGAGGAAGGTCAGATGAGGTCGGCGGGGTCGCGACCGAGGAGCACCTGGCAGAGGAAGCCGAAGGCGGCGGCGTCGTTCTGGTTGCCGAAGTCGGCCTTCCCCGCGCGCGCATCAGGACGGGTCCAAAATTTCCGATCGAAACCGAGCCTCTACACCACGTCGGGCCGATTCAGAAATTTCAGATCGAAAACCAGCCTCTACACGGCGCACGGTCAAGACGGCTCGAAAATATCCGATCGAATTCGAGCCTATACACGGCGCACGTTGGGGCGACTCGAAAAATTCCGATCGAAATCGAGGGAAAGAAAGAAGAAACAGAACGGAGGGAGAGCTTGACGGGGCGCGCGTGTATAAAAGTCGAGAGTCCAGATGGAGTAGCGTGCGGAGGCCGGAGGGAGAAGAGATTGGGTCGGATCAGAGCCGGTTATGATCAGGACAAGCGTACGGGGTAGGTGTGGCCGTGTGGGATGCAATCTCCCAAATCAATTTTTTTCACGCACTAACAAGTCGAACCGTTTTTTTTTTGACTTACCGGTGGCATAGGTGGGTAATATGTGATTTGGTGGGAGGGTAAAATCGGAAAGAAAAATGACGTACCGCAAGAAAACTTAATACTTTTATTATTAGGTATAGATACAATCCAAAGAAAAAAAATCCTAGAGCTAGGGGAGAGATACAGGAAAACATCTTTCTGCTATAGCATGCTTAACCAAAGCAGAATCTGCTAATTGAGCACAAAATCATTCACACAGGCCCCAGATAGAGCTTGAACAACTGAATCATCCTTTGGCAACTGCCTGGCCTCAGCAATTCAGAGTATAACATCCAACCTTTAAACTGACCAGAAAAACGAACTGAAAGCTGGTTAAAGACAAGTTATATAGAATTCACCTGAAATAACGAGGGCGTTGAGTTGTGGCAGAATTGAAGAAGTATCCGAGAGGGGGGATTTTCGTTTGCTGCAGGATCTGTCTTTCCTACACCAAAGTACCCCAGTACCTGACCTCTAGATATTATTTCAGTAGTTGCTTTCTGAAGAACAGCCAACAGAGGGCGTGCGTTATGTATACATGGTGAGCTCTTGTGGCCAACGGTCCATCAGGAACTAGTCAAAACACAGTAACATGAGCACATGGCAGACTTCGTTAGAGCAAATTCTTGATCAAGTCTTTGTAGTACATGATTTCACACGAGGACAGCATCTCCAAAACTTGTCCTTACAAAAATCCAACTGGAACCAATCAAGTAACGTCCACGCTGCACACTTGCAGTTAACTTTATGACGTTGAGTCCAAGAGCAATGCATGCTTACGGTGCGGATTTTCAGTGCTTCCATAGGATCCACCAGCCAACTAAACAATTAGAGTATTTGGTGTGAGGAGTACGGATCTGAATTCTGAAACTCTGCAACTCGTACTTATTTTGCTTGACGTCGCTGTAGTATTTGGTAGAAAAAATCGCTCAAATGATCCTAGTTGTATTTGGGTAGAATTTCGCTTCACTTAAAAATTATACACTTGGAGTATCACGATTTGCTCATTGTTGCATCTCGATGAGTGGATAAACTTTCACTTCGCTTCAAAATTGTACACTTTGAGCGTTGCGATAAACAAAATTATGCATTTGGAGTCGAAATCAATAGCCAGGGCAATGACGTGGTGGCAAGTGGTATTGGTTTTAAAAATATTTGTTCATTGCCGAAACCAAATTTCGGTTTGCAATTGGGACCTTTTTTTTGAAATATTCACCCAAAATATTCAAAAAATTGAAGAATAACAAATTAAATTCATGCACTGCTGAAATGTCTGCAATTTTGTTGACAAAAAAGATAATTATTTTGGTATCTAATGAAATTCGGTGAATTTCAATGAAATTTCATTAAAAGTGATTTCCATTAGCTTGCTAGTCTCTCTGATGTGCCACAAACAATACATAAAGCCTCATTTCTTAGGAAAGGAACACTTCAACAAGAGGTAGTTTGCCCTTGTAAAGAGCAAACAGACCGATCATGCATCTAAAACAGTTTTTCTGTGGATAGCATGTTGGAGGACGGGTTCCATTGAGATTTTTTGAAATCGATATTTTGAAGTTTCGAAAAAATCCCCAAAAATGAATTGGGGCGGACGGGTTCCATTGAGATTTTTTGAAATCGATATTTTGAAGTTTTGAAATACGGAGTAATTTGTATTCCTATATGCCAATAAAATACCATGTTTTTATATGTTGTACTTTGTAAAAATGAATTGGGGCGGACAAAGGCAGATTTTGTACTGGATAAACGTAAGGTTGGCGTGGTTGAGATCAAGCCATAGCTTGGGAGGGGATGGCGGTTATGCAACGCCATTGATCTAGGCACCAAATCGATATATAGGACTTGATAGCAAGAAATTATGGGATCAATTTGGGCCGTAGCTCTGAGATTCTAATGCCAGGTTGTCGCGCACAGGAGTTCGTCCAGTGAACTTGGCTGTACGACCAGGGCAAACAAGATTTTCTACCCAGCACACATTGTGGCCGCACACACGTACATATATGGATCATGGATGCTGCTTCTTTACGAAAAGGAATTTTAAATCCCAAGTTTCTCTGCATCACAATGATGCATATATGTCCTAAAAACTATCTTATCGTGCACTATGAGCGCATATATTGTTCACTAAAGTGTTACAAGAAAAATACACCTATCAAGGTGAAACTACCTCTTGGTGAAATGTGTCACTACACCTACCAATTTTGATGATGATGAGGGTGACCATGATCATAGTTGTCTGTCCAGACCTTACACCTACGCGCATTATTTAAAGCCAGAGCACCGGCCTGCAGACTTTCAGCGTGCACCATAAGCGCATGTCCCCGAAGGCGCCGCCGGCATCTTCCAGGAAACATCTCCAAAATAGGGATCAACACATTGACCTTGGACCGGCCTGTCATGACGCAAGACAATGCCACTGCTCTGCGTGCGTCTATCAGCACGAGTCCACCGCCGACAGCTCGTTGTGCCACGCCGCCGAGCGTCCCCGCTATCAACTTTTCCCCTGGAGCAGCCTGTGAAGATGAGTGATGCAACAAGGATGACTTTGACAAGGTAATGGCACAAATACGCCACAATCGCCCACCATGACTAAAGTCAATGCGGTTTTCAGCGGCTATCGTGCCTCCTGAACCTGCAGTCGGCTAGATCGCCACCAACCGCGAGCTCGGTGACACGATCATCTCTCGCATCTAGGGTTGACAGATCCGGAGAAAGTTCTGGTCCACGTGCCTCCTGCGACGAACCTGGGTTCATGATCCCGTGATCCTCCGCCCCGGCACCGCCACAAGGAGCCAGCTCCAGACCAGACATCCCGACGGAGGGAACGCCTTCACCGCCGTGTCCGGGATCCTTGCACCGCTGGTCGGACGATGCCCCCTGCTGAGCCAGCCCTCCACGCAAAACCATCAGTGCTCCGCCGCGCTATTAAGAGAATCACCCGTAGAAGAGGACGTGTCGCCGATCCAATCAATGGCCAACCGCTGCCTCCCCTAGCCACGCCATGGCCGCGAGATGCTAGGGCCTCGCCGGCCCTGCACCAGTGGCCCGCGGGGTTTCTGGCGGCCGCCTCTGGGGACGACAAGGTAAAAGAGAGGGAGGAGGGGTGTGGCGGCTGGTTGCGACTAGGGTTTCCCTCATTCTCCCTGTGGGAGGTTACGCAAAGTGAGTAGGTCGCATGGATGCTACTTTTCTTTCGCTTTATACATGGATCATGGGACTGGGGTCTGCACGGCGGGAGGAGGAATGAAGTGGGGAGGAGAGTATTGTCGTGAAGATGAGTTGCATGTAGCGAAAAATATGTGAGGCCACAAAAAGGACGTACACGGAACTAAGGAGATAAGCCGTCATAAATACCGCCGCCACCGCAGAATGGGGGAATGCCACTTATAGTATCGCATAAACTAGTTATTTATTTCATTTGTAGCCGTGGACGGCTCTACTAACTATCTTTCTTTGCTCTTTCTTTCGCTTTGTACATGGATCATTGATGCTACTTTCCTTTCGTTGTGTACATGGATCATGGATGCTACTTTGTGACTATTTGTTCCGTTATGAGAAAATGGAACCAGGCCCTGTGTGGCGTCATATGGAGAAAAATCACGAAATAACTTGAAAGCATAAGCTCCGGCCATCGCAAGCGAGCAACGGAGACGGATCATACTTGCTAGCTCGTCGTCGGGAAAGGCGACGTCGATTGGTCGCCTTCCGTTTGGCCACCCTGCATTGGGAATTTACCGGCGGATGCAGTCAGATGGAACCCTCCAAACCAAGCCGCGCCAAGCCTCCTTCTTAGGTCAAACCCAAAGGAACCGTGTGCAGCTCCCATAGGCTCACACAGCTCTAGATTTGGTTAATTACCCCGGAAAATATAGCTGGTCACTCAATTTGGTGTGTGTTAGATAGATAAGAGTAGGGTTGGGCGCGCGTGCGGGGTGCCGCATCGAGATTGTCGATGGATCGTTGGATTCTGGGGAAGACAAGGGAGAACTGACACGGAGATGCAAGGCAAGGCCCGACAGCGAGAAGGCCTCACGCTGAAGACCAACTCCCAGGTTGTGGTGCGCGCGTAGATAAAAGAATCGGCGGTGATCAGATTGAGGAGCTCGAATCTGTTTTGGACGAACGAGTCAGGACAATATATGTCTTAGACTCTTGATTCATCCCTCCCATAGTCAATTATAGACGGGCACTGTTAGAGAGTACTGTCAACCATCAGCGGGTACCGATAAACCTTGTGAGTATACATGCATATCTGTCTTGCGCATCATATTGTTTTTGACAAATTGTACGTGTATGCTTAGGTGTCTCTTAATCAGCAGTACTGCTCTTGCAGCACCTGCTTAGCAGTACAAACAACATGTTCATTCATTCATTTGGAGTATTCCACATACCAAACAATAACAGCAGGTCCATTCATTGATTCGGAACAGGTTTTCATTAAATTTTATAGAAAGAGGTAGAATTCCCTTTTTCTCTGGGATTTCGGCGAAAGAGTCAATGGCAATGACAATGGGAAGCAAGGCATTAAGACGGAGCGAATGCAGAAAGATTGCCTAAGTTCAGATTGTTCTCTGCAAACCGGTAACACGAATGAATTCTCTATTGTAATCATGACTTTTCTTTTTATCTTTTTTTTATTTAAGATTGGCGAACGACCTTCAACAAGAGAGGGTGCCTGTAAAAACTCGGCAAAATAGCCCTGTAACTTTGAAAGAAGGGGTGCTTCTAGAGGACTATGTATATATGCTAGAAGTAAATTCTCAGCTTCCTTTTAAATCCTAAAATTCGGTTAGAAGGATGAAAATGCCATAAGTGGGAAAAGAAAAATTGATCAAATCTTGTTAATTAGTTCTCTTTCTTAGCCAGGAAGTTTATAAACTATACGTCCCTTGATTGAATCATAACGAATTTAATTTTCACCAACTCCTTTGGTAGTTTTGGTGTACATAAAATTCGCATGTCCCGCGTCGGCATGCCCGGATATGTTATCATGTTTAAGGCTAACCACACGAACCAGTTATGATGTTTCATACGCGCTCACTCGATTAATCTCCACAAATACCAATTTTACTTTTACCCTTTATATGCTGTTTTTGTCGGGAAAAAGCAGTCTTGGTGGTCTTTTTGGTTAGCAAAGTAGTACTAACCCTAAAAACGTAGGGCACGTACCGACCAAATACAGCAAAACTGCAACTCATCCAGGTCCATGATAATTAGCCCCAAACAAGTTGGCACTTTAACTCCTCGAGCCTGTCCATGCATGCATGCACACTCACACCTGCCTGCGCATGATGAAATGGATCTCCCCATGCAGACCACGTCAATCACTTTTGCCACAAAAAGACGCACATGCACGTCGACGAGATCGATCAAGATTCAAGAGTAAGCCAATCATGTGCGAGTTCCTTCGTTCACCAAATCCAATCAATTCGTCACGCGAGATAGGATTACTACGAAAGAGTTGTTCTGCGACTGCAATGAACATTACGAGATAGAGACTCAGCTATACTAATCCCGGCATGCCGGCCGGCCGGCCGGCTCGGCCTCGATCGGCATAGCATGTCTCTTTAGCCTAGCTGTGGACCACGCCATAGCTGGTCAGGCGACGATCTCCCAAAGCCATAGCCGAAGGGCCGAAAGATCGGCCGCTGGATCGTTGATCGATCGCCTCGGGAATTGGCTCCCACGCAGCACGGATTTCCCGTGCACGGCGCGCTCGGGAACGCCCAAAGGCCGGAAAGCCGGCGTCACGACCGACGCGAGCAACGACCGCGCGCCATGCAACGCGACGGGCGATGGCGAGACTCGATCACCGGCGGTGGGAGCCATTATTCAAACCGCCCGGCATGCAGGGGGGGCCATTAGAACCCGCGGGAAAGCAAAGGGAATGAGGGTTGCCTTGCCGTCGCTTTCCGGAGCCGCCGCTCGCGATCTCACTCCGGCTGCCGGGCAGTGTGGCCGGATCATTGGTATCCGCCTGTGGACGCCCCAAAGGCATGACATCTTCCTCAACTTTTCAGGAGTTCTCGCTCGTCGGAAAGTTCTGATCTCCGCGGACTTAACGGCTGTTTAGGTTGATCATCGATGGTGTATGCATGCATGGTGGCTGGAGGCGCCCATGAACAGGCCGGATCGATCATGCGATGTGATGGCATTGATTTACGGAGGGCACGGCACTGGCCGCTCAGCTTAATTAGGTGGTGCCGTGCGTACGGTTTTGGATGGACACTGTCACCCTTTTCCTGCTGATGAGAGTGTTTAGCAAGGAAAGCAGACAGGAATTCAGCCGAATCGAGTGTCAACTGCCATACACGTACGGTGTTTGCGTTTTGCATCAACCTGTATGCATATGTCTTCATGCATGATCAGGGCCACGCAAAGAAGGGCGACTACCCTGGCCCCGAAAAGAGAAGGGATCAAAAGTACATAGCACTACGGTTTACTCATTACTTCCCTGTAAAAATATTTTAAACATGAATGACTTTTCTGGACAACAACGCACAATATGTCTAAAACAGAATATAAATACATATGAAAAAAAGTATTCCATCAAATAAAACGCAACAATGCCATTTATACATGCTCAATCTATATGGTTTGGTAATAGTAGTGGTCAAAAACATGAACTAAAGATAGTGAAAAATTATGCACATTACATTTCGGGACGGATGGAGTATCTTAACATAATAATGGTTAATTTGCGTAAGAAAAATACACAGTACAGAACAAACCAATGTGATCGACCGCAATAAGTTTAGTTAATGTGACATTCTCTTTCCGGTGAGTCATGGGCTTTTAAGGATTTCTACGTAACTAGATTTTTATTTTCCATTTCGTGCAACAAATTTTATTTTATAAATTGGCGGGGGACTTTTCTACAACATATGATAACAATCACATAAATAAGAGCATATCAAATAGTAAAAGTTACGTGCCCAAACATTCTAGAGTCCAAACTATTTTTTTCATTGATGATTGCTCTAAACAATATTATTTCGATACCAAGTACAAAGCATGCACATTTGTTAAATTTGACTTGCTAGACAATTTTGACGAAAAAGTAGTGTCATTGGTTTAGTTTATAATATACAAGTTTCTATGAAGATGCTTACTTAATCATACACTAGAAACTCTATTGAGCCATTTGTTAGATCGTACCTTTTCTTTATCTTTACTATAAATACTTATAAGTTATATAGATTATGCGAACAAACAAAAACTTATATACTTGCAATACTATAACATGCTAAACATAAGAAATAGAGAAATATAAAAGTTCAATATAAATTGTATTCATTTTTATTTGGCTCGGATCCAAATTTGTATTGGACAGACCACGTGCATGATTGGGCGTGTCTAGTTGGTGCGAGGAACAGTTGTGTAACGAATGAAAATGAAGTAGCGTGGTACATGATAATCGGTCTAGATGAATCGGTGGGGGCTCTCATTTCTCGCTGATCTTTCTCTATCTTCTATATATTTGAGAGTCTCTATTGATTCTCCGTCGCCTCTCCCATATCGCTTTATAAGCGTTGCCGCCGCAGTTAGGGAAGGAGAGGGGGACCGGGCCTCCTGTACATAGTAATTTTACGTTCCTTTTTGTTTACGCCATGACGGTGTGGAATTATGCCGCTTGGAGATGCTATTCAAACCTGAACGGGTGCAGGATAGTAGTCGGAGCGCTATGCCGATGATCCCTCGATGTGGGGGAGGTGGGAAAGCGGCGGATCTGGCGATTCCCTTTTAAATAAGCGTGGAGGTTCTTCGGCATTTGTTCATCCGGAGCTGGTTCCCTTCTCTCACTGGTGTCGTGGCGGCACAAAAGTAGGGGGTGGCGTCTCTATGGTGGCTTGAGTCGGTGCGCGTCAGGATCCTGGAGCTCTTACTGGGGATGCGGTCCTCTTTCCACGATGGAAGGAAATAATATAGTTTTGAGTTACTTTGCAAAATAGAAGTTCACATAAGTTTATCAACAACGACGACGAGTTCACATCGATGTTACCTTTGACTATCTGAGTCAGTCCAAGCGAGAGCACTGGTGGTGCTCCAGGTTCTTCCTCCTCCCGTGGAGGATCTTAGGAACCCTGTTATGGTGTTCTTCGTCCCATATTTGTCTGTCCTTGGCGAGGACGTTGATGGCCTCAACATCAAGCTCAGCTTTGCCGGCGGTATTCAATGACCCGATGTCGTTTCTTCGGGCCGTCTGAGGGTGCTAGCTTGGTGTAAAAGTTTGGGTCGTGTTTTTATTTCTTTCTTTCATTGGGCCTCTTTGTAATTTTGACCATTGTATAATGCAGCAGCGGACCCTTCGGGGGTTTTTCTCTTGTTCCAAAAAAAACTACATGAATCGGTGCTACTGTTTGTCAAGAACAGAGAAGCCGGTGTACGCAGCATGTTACAACCCTGGCATCGGTTTTGAATTTCATGCCTGATCACGTTCACGTTGAACTTAGCAAGCACGTACTACTGACAGGTTTGACTACACCCACATATAGCAAATCCCCACGCGCACAGCTACAAAATATAATTAAGTAACGTGCGAGTAGTGTAACAGTGGAGTAAAATATACGAAATAAATTTGCGGGAATTGGCGTCCGTCTTGGTGGCACTACGGGAAACCCACGATACGCCGACAGCCAGAAGCCGTCGGCGTAGGCACGTTTGCCGTCGGCGTATCGCCGTCGGTGTAGCAGCCCGTCGGCGTATATGAATAACCGTCGGCGTATTCGTAACCGTCGGCGACGCTACAGTGGGACCCACAAAACGGCATCCTTCCGTCTCCGTCTGCTACACCCATACGCCGACGGCAGTGCCGTCGGCCTCTGCGTGCCACGTGGAGTGATCCTGTGCGTCTGGGAAGCGCTCTACGCCGACGACATTGCCGTCGGCGTATCCTTGACCATTTGGTCCTTTTTAGGCGACGTGGCATCATCATGTGCGCTGGGAGTTGCCCTACGCCGACGGCACCTTGACCATAATTTCCAGTTTTAGCTGCTTGTTGCTGCTGGTTTCTAGCACATTTTAAATACAATTAAAATTGCACAAATTATAAAACATACAGAAACATCACATAGATATCCAAAATGACACAAACATGATTCAAATTCATCCAAGCATTCATACAAACTCCAAACAAGTTCGAATTCACACACGCTACACCCGAACACATCCTACACCTCCCGAGAGCCCGAGGCCGATGATTCCTTGCCTTGGCTCATCTTGGTCAATCACCTGCATTGAGAAAGGATAAACTTTTAAGCATGTTGAAAAATGTAGTAAATAAGAATAAAGACGTAATGCAATTAAGAAGAAGCATGTTGAAAGACTAAGCATGTTAACATGTTGAAAAGTAAATAGTACGCAAAAGGACATAAAAGACCCTCACCCCTAATCATCACTCTCATAGTTAAGTCCTGGGTTCTCATCATCACTATCAACATCACTATCACGAGTGTTGTATATTGGAACCTCCTCGCACGATGGAGGCTCATCATCGTCATCACTATCACTCTGTAACTTGTTGAGCATATCTATATCCTTTAGATTCACCACTACGTCACCACCTGTTTGTGCATTGTCCTCGCGGTCCTCAAGACCTTGTATGCCAAAGTCCCCAAAGGTTTGTTCCTCTTGATAGAAAATCCCCTCGTATGTTTTAGGGTCAATGTTGTTGTAATCGTCTTCGGAGGGCATGGGTAGCTTACCACGTGGCGATACATGGAACACGACTTCCCAACCAATGAGTCCCTCTTTCTTGCATGGGTAGGGCAAATAATAAACTTGAAAGGCTTGGTGAGCCACAACAAAGACATCGGATCCATGTAGGTGGTTGAAGGCTTAACTTCAACTAACCCAATGGAAGGGGTACTTTTGGTTCCATGCTCAGGGTCGAACCAGTGGCATTTGAACACAACAAGCTTGAGTTATGTTCGTGTTATTGAACGTCAGCTCATATACGTTCTGTAACCTTCCGTAGTAATCATAATTACCGGCTCCTTTGGTGAAGACCCCGGTATTTATAGTCTTTGCATTAGGCCGACTGTTCTGGTGATGCTCTGTATGGAAGCGGTACCCATTCACATCATACTTCTCATACTTCTCGACTCTACGGTTACAACCTTGGGAGACACATCTCAACTCATCTGACATCACAACGTTGGATCAGCTCCCTACAAGTACAAATTGTTTTGTGCATTAGTAAGAGGGATAAGACACGAATTGCAAGGTAGAAGGGACAGGTTTGAAATTACCTTTTCCCTGAACCAAACCGTGAATTTTTTCTTTCCGGGGGCAGGCTCTTTCAAAAGAGTGTCCAACGCGGCTTCATTGGGTCCATCTGATGTTCCCGACCACATTTCATCCGTGAATTGACTAAAAGGAGAAAATACGTATTAGAACGAAATCATGTAGTAGTTGCAAAGTAATTTGTTCCCCATTTTACCTAAGGAAACTGCCCTCTTCTCCCTGCTCGTCGTGGGTCACTTCCTTCATGTTCATAAGCACATAGAGCATTATGCACTCCAGCTCATCATTGGTCAAGTTATACCTTGTTGGGCCACCGCTCTTGCCACCGGGACACTGGAAGAGGACGAGCTTGGGGTCTCGCTTGGGCTCGTCGACATTGTACCGAGAGGCCTGGTTATGCATAGTGGGAACATCATCGGGGTAGTACGTTAGCCTGGCGTCTGCCATCTCCTGAGGATAGTTGCCTCGGCTATGCATGACTCAATCTTATTTTTGTTTCCACATTTGGTTCGAATATACTTAAACTCTCTCTCAATACAAAACTGCCAACGAAACTGCACCGGTCCACCCAAGAGTACCTCATTCGCAAGATGCACAACAAGATGTGCCATCGGAGTAAAGAAGCCTGGCGGAAATATCGTCTCTAAGTTGCACAGCAACTCCGGCACTAGTTCATGCAGCTTCTGAATAATCAGGGGACATACTTGCTTAGCACAGAGCGTGCGGAAGAAATGGCTCAACTCCGCGAGCACTCGCCAGACACGGTCGGGGAGATACCCTCGAACCATCACCGGTAGCAGCCGCTCAATCCATATATGATAGTCGTGACTCTTGAGCCCGGTGACTTTTCCGATTGTATATTGACTCCCTTACTTATATTCGAACAATAGCCATCAGGGAACATCACGACGAATTTGAGCCAATGGAATGCCTCAGACTTTGCATACTATTAAGGCAGAAGTCAGCATGCGGCTTGAACCAGTTCTTTTGACGGCCTTCAGGAGGCTTCATGTGCATTCTCTCCCTATCACAGAGCTTCTTAACATCAACTCTAGCCTTAACATTATCCTTCGACTTCTCAGGAATGTTCAGGATGTGTGAAAGAGGGACTCTCCAACATTCTTTTCGGTGTGCATCACATCGATGCTATGGGGAAGTTCGAGGTCCTTGTAATATTCGAGTTGCGTCAAGCCTGCCACGTGAGTCCAGTTGTGCGCCACACCATATCCCACATATCGTGGGCCTTTTCCCTCAGCAGGCACGAGAGCACTTAGCTCGGCGTCAACAGCTGCACCATCGAAAGTTGGTATCGCTTTTTCTTCACGCTCAACTCTGCCCTTCTTGAAGTTCTTTTTGTCTTCTCTAAACGATGCCCTCTTTTGAGGAACTTTCGATGTGTGTCAAACGCGGAATACTTCCGTCCCGCCGTTAGCCACATGAACTCAAGTCGGTTCCTGCACACTGGGCATGGCCACTTACCAGCTGTACACCATCCGCAGAATAGGGCGTACCCGGGCATGTCATGCATGGAATTGTGATACCAAACTTTCATCAAGAAGTTTGTCTTCGATGCACGATCATATGTCAACGTCCCGTGGTGCCAAGAGTGGTTCAGATCATCCACAATTGGCTGCATGTACACACTTAAATTCTTCCCCGGATATTCAGGACCTGGAATGATCAGCGAGAGGAATATGGTCTTCTTTGCATTAGGGCTCCAGGAGGGAGATTGAGCGGAATAACAAACACGGGCCAGCAGCTGTACGAGGTAGTCGACAAACCATATGGATTGAATCCATCGGTTGCTATCGCGATTCTCACGTTTCGAGCATCTGCTGCCTCATCGGGGTGGTTCGCATCAAAGTTCTTCCATGCCGTACCATCAGATGGATGTCCCATCAATTCCCGGTCGTGCTCATCCTTGTATCTCTTCCCCGTTTTGTGCCATTGCATCTGTGTGGCAGACTCTTTGTTCATGTAAAGCCGCTTGATTCTTTGTATGAATGGGAGGTAACGAAGAATCTTAATGGCGACATTTGACTGCGTCTTCGTACCATCGGCTCCTTTTACCACATGATACCTAGAGGCCTTACACAAGATACAGTACTTGTCATTGGCAAACTGTTTCCAAAACAAAAGGCATCCTTTTGGACAACAATCTATCTTCTGATAATCCATGCTGAGATCTCGCAGGATTTTCTTCGTTTCGTACATGCTTTGAGGCAGACAATGCCCTTCAGGCAACAGGTTACCAGTTGTTTGCAGATGCGCTTCAAAGCATGAACGGGTGCTGCCATACTGGAGCTTGTTGGCTAGTGCTTGCGAGATGGCATCGAGCTGAGAAACTTTTGCACCCTCGTACAGAGGCCTCTGAGACGAGGCCATCATATCAAAGAAGGCCTTCGCGGTTGGCTCTGGGTCCTCTGGTTCACGCGGTTCCTCCGTTCACGCGGTTCCTCCGGTTCTGGAGGTTCCTCCGGTTCCTCCTGTGATGGTGGCGAATCTGGCATGTCGCCAGCACGGAGATCATCTAGCCAGTTTCTAATCCCATCATCTTCATTGCCATTGATCCGCTGCCGCATCACCCTGCCACTCTCGCGCTCGTACTCATCAAAGTTGACTGTCGTCACGAAGTTCGGCATATACCCACGAGAGAAGAGGTGTTTAATCATATCATCCTTTCCCTGACGTGTACGAAACTTGCAACGAGGGCAAGGGCACTGTCCACGAGCGCCTGACTCTGAACCCTTACGCGCTAACTCCTTCACTAACAAATGCGTCTTCCATACCCACTCATCTGTTTTGTCAACCAAACTAGTTCGGCCACTGTACATCCACCCATTATCTGCCATCCTCTGCTGCTTTACTGTGAGCCAAATAATAATAACATGAAATTAAATGCATCATATTTTTATTTTCTTGCATGCAATGTCACCATTTTATTACGGCCAAATTTTATCTTTTACAACATGCAAGGGTTCACATACACTTCTAATAGGTAGGGGCCTATCCCGCCCGAGTACGTGTAGATCGAGTCGTGTCCCATGTTCTACCCCGACCCGAGACGGAATTTCGGCAGCACCTCCCCGCTGTTCTTCAGAATACACGTCTCGAGCTTGTCAAGCCGAGAGGGTGTGCATCCGAAGAACAACAGGGAGGTGCTGCCGAAATTCCGTCTCAGGAAGGGGTAGAACGTGGAACACGACCCGATCTACACGTACTCGGACTGTCCAACAGGACAACCCGGAAGTGTTACGGTTATAAATATGCAAAGATGGACAATCCTGCATATTTATAAATTTGTAACCCTTCCGGATGGGATCTGACTCGGGTTACGCGACTGACTTGGTGATCTAGACCAAAGTAAACCTATGCAGCAAGAGAGGCAAAGATTTATACCCTTGAAGCGTGATCGGTGGCCGGAGAAGGTCGGGGACGCTCTCAGGAGGGGGCACCGAACAAGGGCACCGAGGCAGCCCTCCTCAGCTGGAGAAGAAGCCCCGTACACTACGACATCTGAAACCACAAAAACAACATATATATAAGAACATATGTACAACATAACTATTCATGTATTACTTAATGCTTCTAGGCATAACACCAAAACTCTTATGAAAAAGTTTGAACAATTATGACAGCTAGACATACACCATATTTGTAAACCACACATAGAACAATTAGTCAGAATCAATCCATTAAACTAAACCTAGCCAAACACATAATTAGTACCAATTTATTTCCTACAGGGAACCAATCCACTACTTGCTGCCATGACACACATTACATCTACCAACTAGAAAATTAAACTACTCGTGCTCGTGCCCGTGGACATGCTTGTGTGCATGAGATGGCTAGGGCAGAAGAGCTCGTGCTCGTGCCCGTGGATGTGGTTGACACGGCGGTTGACGGTGAGAATGATGCGCACGACGGCGGCATCCAGAGCATGTGGGGGTGGGAAGGAGAGGGTAGCCCAGCGGCGGTGGTGCTCACCAAGGGGCAGCCGGTGTCGTGGGTCAGTCTGAGACGTGGACGGCGACCGGTCGATGTCGGGGAAGACGGGAAGTAGACGGCGGCCGTGGAAGTGCTCCTCCGCGCTAACCCGGCGCAGCGGGAAGCAGAGGAGGGAGGCGACGTGGGGGCTCTCGGGACGCAGAGGAGGGAGGCGGCGTGGGGCTCTCGGGCAGCGTGGGGGCGTGGGGGCTCAGAGCAGAGGTGGGCGGAGCGGGGGTTGCCGGCGCCGGCGTTGTGGCGGCGCGGGGGCTGCCGGCGGAGGGGCGGCGGATCGGGTGGAGGTGAGGTCGAAGACGGGTGGGGATGAGATGCGGGCTGGGTGTTGTGTGGTTGGGGACGACCGTGCGGGCCGCGCGTTTGGTTAAGTGGATAAGCATACGCCGACGGTATTGCCGTCGGCATATGGGTTTTGAATTTCTTCCTTTTAAAAAAACAAATCAAATAATATTTTCTAAAACAATTGTAATTAATTTATATAACGTTTTATACATATAATAGGACATATGCATGGTTAAGTGGGGTTCCGCGGCCCCGCTTCGGTGAAACTCTAGATCCGTAGGAAAAAAGTCAAACTTCCGGTCTACCCCGTTGAACGACGTTGAAAGGGGTAGGACAGTGGAATTATTTACTTGATTGTGTTAGGTTAGGCCATCGGGACACGTGAAACCAACTTTTATCAAAAGTTCTCACTTGATTTCCGCCGGTCGTCCGAGACGGGAGTTTCCACCTCTAAGTGCAGAAACTCACCAGAGAGAAAGTGAAGTCGGTGAAGACGGTCACACCCCGGAGTAGTATAATGGACATTTAAAACACACAACATACTTGTATACGTATGACATAGCACAACCTAGGTTTTGGTGGGGTTTCGACGCTCCGATGCCCCGCTTCGGCGAAACCCTGAAACCGCTGGAAAAACCTTAACGTTTTCGTCTACCCCTTGAACTACGTCGAAAGGTGGTAGGCCAGTGGACTTTTTGGCTTGGTTGTGTTAGGTTAGGCCGTAGGAAGGCGGGAAACCAAAGTCTAACCCAAATAAACACAATGTTCCATCCGGTTCGTCCGAAACAGGAGTTTCCACCTCTAAGTGCAGGAAGTCACTAGAGAGAAAGTGAAGTCGGTGAAGACGGTCACACCCCGGAGTAGGATATTGCACATTTACAACACACAACACACTTGTGTACATATGGTATGGCACAACCTAGGTTTTGGTGGGGTTCCGACGCTCTGGGGCCCCGCTTCGGCGAAACCCTTAATCCGCTGGAAAAACCCTAACGTTTTCGTCTACCCCCATAGACTTGCGTCGAAATGGGGTAGGCCAGTGGACTTTTTTGCTTGGTTGTGTTAGGTTAGGCCATAGGAAGGTGAGAAACCAAAGTCTAACCCAAATCAACACAAGATTCCATCTGGTTCGCCCGAAACGGGAGTTTTCACCTCTAAGTGCAGAAACTCACTAGAGAGAAAGTGAAGCCGGTGAAGCCGGTCACACCCCGGAGTAGGATATTGCACATTTACAACACACAACACACTTGTATACATATGGTATGGCACAACCTAGGTTTTGGTGGGGTTCCGACTCTCCGGGGCCCCGCTTCGGCGAAACCCTTAATCCGCTGGAAAAACCCTAACGTTTTCGTCTACCCCCATAGACGTGCGTCGAAAGGGGTAGGCCATTGGACTTTTTTTCTTGGTCGTGTTAGGTTAAGCCATAGGAAGGTGAGAAACCAAAGTCTACCCCAAATCAACACAAGATTCCATCCGGTTCGCCCGAAACGGGAGTTTTCACCTCTAACTGCAGAAACTCACTAGAGAGAAAGTGAAGCCGGTGAAGCCGGTCACACCCCGGAGTAGGATATTGCACATTTACAACACACAACACACTTGTATACATATGGTATGGCACAACCTAGGTTTTGGCGGGGTTCCGACGCTCCGGGGCCCCGCTTCGGCGAAACCCTTAATCCGCTGGAAAAACCATAACGTTTTCGTCTACCCCCATAGACGTGCGTCGAAAGGGGTAAGCCAGTGGAATTTTTTGCTTGGTTGTGTTAGGTTAGGCCATAGGAAGGTGAGAAACCAAAGTCTACCCCAAATCAACACAAGATTCCATCCGGTTCTCCCGAAAAATTCCGGAAAATTCATTTTATTTTACATGTATGTGTTATAGGTCGGGTTCCGGAAAATTCAAACCGTTATTTTATGCGAGTGGGATACCGAAATTGGGAGGGAAATTATAGATCCAATTTATGTATAAATTATACCTATATTAAATATTATATAGATAAATAAATAAATATTATATAGAGAAATAAATAAAAAAGCAACATATATACGCCGACGGCATTACCGTCGGCGTATGAATAAAAAAGGAACATAAATACGCCGACGGTATTGCCGTCGGCGTATGAACACAGCGACAACGTCCGCCCCTTCTCCGTCACGGCGGGCGTGGGTACACCGACGGCCTACGGTACGCCGACGGCGGCCGTCGGGCCCGGGATGGCTACGCCGACGGCCCTTCGTACGCCGACGGCCGGTGTCGCGGCTGCCCTAGCTCGGTTTGTACGCCGACGGCCCGACATTTGGCCATCGGCGTACAATCCGGCCGTCGGCGTTTTGAGCGATTCCCGTAGTGTGGTAGTTATGAGAAAAATGTAATCTGTCTTGTTGCCGTTTAACTTGTTCATAAGCTACCCAAGAAATCTACACCTTCTTTATTGAATTCGGCCGGCCTTGGATCGATTGGGTTACAGTACTAGACCAGATGAGCGAGCCCCAAAACAAGATTGTCGACGCACCACGAGCCTGGTCCTCACCACGAATCTCTTCGGCCAGTCACGACCCATGCAAGGAGCCAGAGAGATCTCCATGGAATAATGAACCCCAAATCAGCCGCACTATTGTAATCTCTTTGGTAACTCGGCAAGCAGGGCTAATCGATCTCATGCATTCTAAGACATGATGCTAGGCGACACGATGGCACTTAGATTTGCATGCATGGGCGACCAAACCTCATTATTAATTGGGAGCTTAAGGATGTCGGGCACGGTGCACTAGAGAGCTAATGCTAGTGCTAGCAGCGTTTTGCAAAACAGTGGCAGCTTTCGCGCATGTCTCCTCCTCCCTTTGCTCTCCCTAGCTCTCTCTGTGCTCGAGAAAAAACAATGGAAAGAAACCACGCACTGAGACCTTCGAATCCGCTACTGCCACTGCCACGACCACCGCCTCGATCGGCCCTAACTGGCCCTGCCCAATTATATAAGGGGCCCCTCTGCGCATCTATTGATTTCAGCATTGCTTCTGACCAGAAGAAGATCCCGGAAGAAACAAGATCAGAGCCAGGAACTAGCTACCCACAAAGTGGAAGTCAGATCATACTAGAGAGCGTTCATGCACCAGAGTGATCGTCTGCACTGTGTAGCTCGCATAGGTAGCGAGGTGGTGTCAATGGAGATGCTGAGCGGGCGGGTAGGCGTGAAGTGCGGGCGGTGGAACCCGACGGCGGAGCAAGTGAAGGTGCTGACGGAGCTGTTCCGGGCGGGGCTGCGGACGCCGACCACGGAGCAGATCCAGCGGATCTCCACCCACCTCAGCGCCTTCGGCAAGGTGGAGAGCAAGAACGTCTTCTACTGGTTCCAGAACCACAAGGCCCGCGAGCGCCACCACCACAAGAAGCGCCGCCGCGTCGCCTCCTGCTCCCCGGACAGCAGCAGCAACAAGGAAGAGAGCGTCCTTCGTGCGGCCGCCCGCGATGCCGAGCCCACGGACTTCCTCCTCCAGCCTCCCGAGAGCAAGCGCGAGGCCAGAAGCTACAACCACCACCGGATCATGACATGTAAGCGTCTAAATCATCCTTGTTCATCCACTACTTCACACTTCACAGTAGCTCGTGTGCAAGTTTTTTCCTAATGTAACAGTGTCATACGTAGTGCTCCTTATCAAGAGCATTAGGGTGCTGATCCGTTGCTTGCATGCAGGCTATGGCTATGTGAGGGACGTAGTGGAGCAGGAGGCGATGTGGGAGCGGCCGACGAGGGAGGTGGAGACGCTGGAGCTGTTCCCGCTCAAGGCCTACGACCTGGAGGTGGACAGGGTCCGCTACGTCAGGGGAGGCGAGCAGCAGTGCAGGGAGATCTCCTTCTTCGACGTGGCCACCGGACGGGATCCGCCGCTGGAACTCAGGCTCTGCAGCTTCGATATCTAGCTAGATCGACGGACGCATGCATGCATGCAGCTGTTAGCGTTAGCTAGATGCTTGTTACTGACCATGACACACACATCATTGCCTTCTAGAGCTATCCACATTAAAAGGTGTACGCCAGGGACCGTAGCCTAGTCGCAGGCAGAATCTGAGGGATAACAAAAGAGCACGCAAATGAGATTTCCACCCCTTTTCAGTTGTATTTTCATCATGAGATGTAGTCCTGTTTCTTTTGTTCCTCCTTGCCTTCCTGCCTGCTTCATGGTCTACTAAAATCAATACATGTCTGCTGATGGAAGGAGTACACATGTTGTGGCATTTTTCTAACTTGTTGTGTTGAAATTCAAACTCAAGGCGTTAGGTGAGAAGATGCAGGAGTATGAAGTATGAACACATGATTGGACATAGTACATAGAATTCAAAATGTCGTCCTAAATAATTAATTAAGCCCCCACCTAATATTTATTCGTTGCGCTGTTTGTACCGGGAGTACGTACTTCTTGTCCCTGGCCTTTTGAGAAAAGAATTCTGACCTGCTCAGTGCAAGTGATAGTCAACCGCGCATGCTTCCCTCTAGGAACTTGCTGTCTGATCGGCTCGACTGCTTTGGGGGCTTGCCGTTGGACCTAGAATTTCAATGTTTGCAGCTAACTTTCCGGCGATCTGACCCATGTCTTCTTGTTTGTTGACTTTCACACGGTGACTAGTGTGGATGAAGAATGTGCATACCCAACACGTACTGTAATATATGGCAAACATTCGATGCGCATATATGTACCCTAGGCAAGTATTTGCATACCGGTATGAAAAAAACTCGGAGGCGGCCGGGATTTCCGGTAATCGTGATTAATGGAAAATTAGCAGTCGGATACCGGACGAGATTCTCAAACAAAAATTAAAATTCATACTTGAAACGGTTCAAAAAAATAAAAATCGATTTTGTTAGGAAGAATATAGTCCAAATTCAAACGGTTCAGGACTTTGGCCTGATAAAATCATAACTGTGGGGACCGAGAATTCCGATTATGGCCTGTAACCGCGGTATTTTAACCGGTAACCAAATCCCTAACCCTAGTTAGCAGAACCAGTGCATACATTCTGCATAATGTCGAATTAGTTGGCGCCAAAGGCAGCCGAAGACAAAGACGGTTGGTGGAGATAACTTGAAATTATCCCATCAAATACCGGCTTGGTAAATGACTATAATTATGCGGGATTTGGGATAATCTCCTCGAATCCACTAAAATACCTCCAAATACACTAAAATAAACAAGGTTCGAAGAGTTTCACAAGTGAGAAATGCTATCGTTGCGTTACAAAATAGATTAGTTAAAAAATAGTACGTGGGATGTTAAAATCATTGCACATACGACAACTTGAGAGCCATGTACATATTTTAATCTTGTGTCAGCGGGAGCAAAGATTGCCGGAGTACTTGTATTTACTACAATTATCAGAATAGACATACATGTTGTGCGTATGTTTTTTCTAGGGAAACTTAATGCTTTTTGTATGAGAGTAAAAACAACTGCGGAGATTAGGAGAACAGATGTAAGGGGTGAGCATAAAATGTATTCGAAACTAGCCAACGGCCCATTTTTCTTCTTTGACAGCCTAGACACAGGGTGATGAATCAAGTCAAAAGTAAGGAAAACGTTACCTACAGCCCAAAACATGGTGCATCACCGCATGCACTATGAATCGCCTGTAGCGAGTAGGTGTACGACTCGCTCAAAGCGATTGCAGGATGGGCCAGCCCATCTTCGTTCTGCGTTTCATTTTCCACTTTACTCTTTTTCGTTTTTCTCTTCTGTTTTCTTTTCTTGTTTATTTTTTGGTTTTTTATTTTATTTTTTAGTTTCTTATTTTCGTCATTATTTTATTATTTGTAAAATATGTAAATTAAATTTTTTGAAATCCTGAACATTTTTTTAGCCACATAAATAATTTTAAAAATCTCGTGAGCAATTTTTTCAACTCATGTGAACCGTTTTAACATGTACGAACACTTTTTTTATATAGGTGAACCTTTTTTTGAACCTGCGAACATTTTTTTAACCACATGATAAAAATATTCAAACCTCGTGAACAATTTTTTTAATGCCTTGTGAACCATTCTAAAAACTATATGAATATTTTTTATATAGGTGAACAATTTTTGAACTAGTGAAGTTTTTAAACATTTTTTAGATAATTAAATTTTTAGCAACCATGTAACTATTTGTATATTTATCAATAATTGCCGGCCAAAAAAGAAATGGAAAAAGCAAAATGGTTGCATTAATTTAATTAGTTAAATGGAAAAAGCAAAATATTTTTCAAGATTAATAGAAAAAATAATTATACTTATTCATGGTCCAAACAAAATGCTGCCCAAAAGAGCAGCGTTGGGACGATCAGGTGGGCTAGGTGACCGCTACGCCTCGCTGGGAGCGACACATAGGGGGTCTCGTGCATCACACACAATCACTTGCACACGGGAGGGAAATGGCTCAGTCGGGCGATTCCTACCGAGCAGAGCTGCACTGTACCTGCGTGTCCTGCCGGCCCAATAAACCCAATAAGTGCTGCGTGACCGATGGACACACACCACGTCGCTGATCCGCGTCACACTATCTATTTCTCCCTAATTTCACTCTCTAAAAAAAATTTCTCCCATCTCCACATCCAATCGTATGTTTTCTCCATGTTCAGTCATTATTTTCATCCCTTTTTTCCTATTTTTATATTCTTATTTTTTTTCTTAGTTTAGTTTCTTACGGTTCAACTTTTGAGTTAAGTTTTTTCTATGATTTTTAAAGTTTTATTTCATTTAATCTAAATTTTGTTCTCCAATAGCGGGTATCTATTCCACTGGCTCTATCTTTTCTACTTACAGTCGTGCTTTGTTCTATGAATGTTAATTTTCTGCTCCTCTTAGTATAGTATTGTGTTTCTCTATTGGTCGTGATTTGTTGCACGGTCGCTAAAATCAGTTACATTTGGCTAAAGTTTGTTTCGCTTGTAGTCGGGATTAATGTATTCTTCGCTTGTTATTATTTTGTTTCATCTAGTCTATCCTTCTTGTTCCTTTTAATTTTTAAATTATGGCTCTATTTTAAACCAATTTTCTATTGCTTCCTTGATTTTTCAGATTTTTGTTCCATTTAATATAAAATTTTGTTCCCGTGGGGATGTGTTCCGCTAATATTCGTGATTTGTTCCTCACGATTTTAGACTTTGTTTTGTTTGGTATAAATATATATTTTTACTTGTGATTTGTTCCATGCGATCTTAAAATTGAAGTTCCAATTTTGTTCTCATTGCAAATGTAATTTTGTCCTTCGAAACTAAACTATTGTTTCGAAATTTTATTCCGTCATTGGAAGTCGTGATTTATTCCATGTGCTCTATTTTTTTACTTCGTCTAAAATTTTGTTCCACTCACAATCATGAATATTCCATGGGTGCTAAAATACTTTTCTAGCTAACGTAAATTAGGTTCTGTTAAATTATCTAATATTCCATGGGTGCTAAAATATATGAGTATCTGTTAAATTACGAGATTTGATCTGAAAAGTTTCTTCTAATCTCACACCATATTGTTTTTCAGTGGAATCAGTTGCCCCCAGAACCGACGAAGGTGTTGCCTCTAATCTTACACCATCTTGTTTTTCTCTAACCAGCTTTTCAGGGCCGGGACACGTCTCTAATGGTTGGTCAGAAGATTTATCGCTGGAGCACTTGAGCATGCTTTCCGCTACAGCTCTTTTCCTCAAACTTGTAGAGGACGAAATGTACAATATCGATTAGAACTCCCGCCTCTATTTCTGTTTGACTACAATGTATGTACGGTGGACAGTTTGAACTTTGAGCAGGGCGGCTGCTACCGATCGGTTACTATCGTAAAAGAAAAATCCTCTGTTATTATCTTAAAAAAAAATTGTCTCGATATTACATAGTATAGTTCAGTTTTTTAAGAAAATCTACGGCGCGCATTAGTCCGCCTTAACCATTTTCAATTGAAAGATATAACCAGATACAACACGACGGCTACACATCACAACACACAACACTCGCACAAGAGAGAACGGGAAAAAGAAGAAAACCCGCAGAAACGAACAATGATCAAGACAGTACCACCAAGCCTAACACTACACAACACCACAAATCAGACTAGGAAGACCAAGAGGAGTGTTGGTGACTCGGTCAAAAGGTTTCCTCCTCTTGGCCTTGTAGAACAAGGAGAGCCGCAAATGTCATCGAAAGGTATCACATCACCGAGGTGACGCCATGACACCGAACCGAACGCCAACAACACCGAAGGACGATAATCAACCGAGACAACCACTGCACCTCCTCTTGGCCTTAAGCTTGCCACCCATCTTCACAAGAGCAAACTTGAGCACTATGCAAGACGACAATAACCTCATGTGCCATCGAAGACCTCGATCAACCGAGATCTCGCCGCCAACACGAACATCCTTGAGAGAAGGTCAACCATCACGGCGGGGTGACCATTCATTCATCAAGTATAGTCATCGCGTGAACCGAGGCCTAGCCCGGATGGCTAGGAGTTTTTTTTTTTTGACTTGATGGTTAGGAGGTGTTGATACCTACACTGACGGCGAGATCCCGAGCTCGAGCGCTACGGCCTGCTCTCTCATGTGTACACACCCAAAAAAAATCTATTAAACTGATTGGATGGCCGTCTAACCCGCCAAGTCGCATTTCTTTTCCAAGTAGTCATCGTCTCATCTGTTTGGGATTTTTTTTTCTGTTTTATGCTATTGTCGTAACTGGATATAGGATTCAAATCATCAAGAGATTTAAAATTAACAGCACGAAATTCGAAATATATCACAGAAAAATAGCCTTTGTCGATGGCAGGGCTAGCAAGGATAAGGTGACAAATATTGACAAGCACAAATGCTGAAGGGAACCGAGACATATTTCAGAGCACGCAAAGATGAAAGAAGCAGCCGCCCGTACGTATGATATTCCACAAGAAGGTTAGATCAAATGCGCACATAGATGAAAGGCCAAAAAGGGGAGGAAAATTACAAGGGAAGGCGCTAGCATCCGCGCAGAGGGTGCAGATCGATCGAATCACACAACACACAACTACCGGTACTTCCGGGACGAGGAGTTCATGAACCTGATGCATTCCTCCACCGCTTCGCTCTTGTGGGAGTCATCGGCGACGGCCACAGGGCCGGACTGCCGCCTGCTACTGTTCCTCGCCGGCGTGCATTCCGGTGAGCGCGAAGCGGCGCTGGAACCAGGAGAACCTTTCTTGCTCGGCGCCGACCAGAACGCCGTCACGACCTTCGCCCGCAGGCAGAACCTTGCGGCCGTCCACCGTGCGCTCCTCAGGAGGCGGCAGCCGCCGCGCGGCCGATCCCGGGCCGACTGCGCCATCCGACCGTGGTCGGACCTGCTGGCCTGGCGGGAGAACATAGGATTGCCGCCACTGGTGGTGATCTCTGGGCTGATCCTCGTACACTCGCTGCCCTTCCTCATCGCCGTGAGATGGAGATGATGTCTAGCTAGCTAGCCCAAGATGGCGGGTTTAGTGTCTAGTACGTATCACCAGGGTGGCCTAGGCTCGCTCCGTTTTATACGGGGCAGGCAGAGTATCCCGGAAGAAAAGCAGACCGGTGGTACAAGTATGTGACAAGAGCATGAAAGGCATACCGCAGGAAAAGAAAAAGAGGGCAAAGGGAGGAGAGACAAGCTACTCCAGTGAGTGAAAGAAAAGTTTGGTCCAATTGACCACCAAAATGGCAGTACTAGATCACGCAACCCGATGAGAAGTGTACGCATCATCGTTCAGTATGACCAGCCAAGGCTAGGTTGCAGCTTTAGTGAAGAGGAAACATGCTGGAGAAGAGAGAGAGAGAAGACGATGGACATGTGTATGTGGGGCGCAGTATATTCTTGTTGTCTAGCAATGGTGGTGGTGGCCGGAGGATATCTCGCGTGGAAGCCGGCAATGCAAGCAAGCAAGCAGATCTCCGAGGTGCCCTGAATGGGGAGAGGAAAGGGAAAGGGTGAAAAGGACGTGGTCGATGGATGCAGCGAGAGAACACTGGACCGGGCAGCTCTTTTGAGGCCGGCAGGCCGGACCCCTTCCCGTCGCAACACAATTACACAAGCCGACGACGGCGCGGCTGGGGGGGACATGGAATTGACCGGACGAGGCGGCCAGGACAAACGGGATCGACGGTGATCGCCGCGAGGGACAGGGTGGGGGCCGGACCGGCGTGCGCGCTGTTCGAGGCACGGCGACATGGGGCGCGACGTGGACGGCATGGCATGGCCGCCGCGGACACCAATCATTGAGCGACGTTTTCTGGGGAAACGGGACGCTGCATGCATCGCCGCCGATCGACGGGCTGTCAGGCAGCAGACAGATCGCTGCCGGACTGCAGTACGGCGGGGTGCCGGCAGCTCCGGCTCTGCATGCAGTCATCTTTCGCGCGCGCGCTTGCTTTTGCTTTCCTTCTTTCTCCAGTTCGTTGTCGTTGCTTCTTCTTCGGATACCGATTGTTCCTGCTGAGTTGTCTTGATACAGGTTTCGTGGTGTGATGGGTCGCCCTTGGAAAATGGGGAGGTGCGCGCGGTTTTTCTTGGCGTTTTGAGAATCCATCCCTGCGCTTTGACTTGACTGGACTGGATCCGGCGCCGTTTGGGACGAATTCATGTTTGCATGATTGCTCTGTTGTGAAAATTAGAAAGATTAACATGTGATGTGTAGTATTTCTTGGGAATGGGCAGGACTGTTTTCAAAGGGAATCGGCGAATGTCGGGCGCCTTTGCATGGTTGACGACTAAACTTTATAAACTCGCGCTCTTCGGAAACACATTTTGCTTACAACTGCTCGGACCAAAGGAGCACGACGTGCGGGCCGTCAAGAACCACATCACCAGCGGCGAAGCAAGTTTATTGAGACTAAAACTTTAGGGTTTGAGACAGCAAAAAATAGGATTGAATCCAAAAAGGTTGCAGCTTATTTAAAAGATCAAAACCGAATCGGAGGCGAAGCAAGTTGATAATGTATTGTTGGTTGATTAGGCCCAAATCTTCACCACAGACATACGCACCATGGACCCAAAGACGAAGGGCTTGGTTGTCGCCCACGGATCTTGGGTCGCACGCCCGAATGATGTTTGTGATCATGGCCGAACTTGTTTTCGTTGCAAACTTAATTTTTATTCGCACATACTTGTAGGCTTTTAGTTTGAAATTGTGTTCTCGGCAACAATGGCCGAACTGGCATAAAGATAGACAAAATGGTAAATAAATTAAGATAGTGACAAGTAAGTTGGGGTCTATCTTTGGAAGCACCACCCTATCTATCCGAATGTTGTGTCTGTGACGCTGTCAAACAGACAGATTATGGAAACATCTGCGTATAATCAAGGGGAACGCTGCTAGAAATAGCTTTTCTAAACTGACCGGATGAAAATGATAAAACTGTTTGAATCGTACCTCCGAAATCTTTGCGTTGCTGGACTGGTTGTGTGTATTCTACCGGAGACGTTATATGGCTAAAGGATTTTTACCGTTGATTTTTCTTTTATTATTCGTGAAACTTCGATGAAACATTGTAATTTATTTTATAATGGTGTTGTGCAACTTCTATGGAACCTCTCTTGTGAATAGGTCCCGGCAGGTAGCGGCACCGGTAAGAAAGCATGCTCCTTGTCTCCATCTGAATATACAAGACCAGAACCATTCATTTAGTTCCAATCGTGACGCCCACACAAGAAGTGGATCTAGCGTCATATTTTACATGTGGGGTATTTCTTTTTTTTCAAAGCACTAGTTGCTTTGCACGTGCAAAGCACGTCTCCAAAATATAACACTACATTCTTTTTTTAATATCATTCATCTTTTTCATGATTTTTATGTAGTTTAATATGTTGTATAACTCCGACAATTCAAGTGTTGAACAAATTAAGCATAGCAATGTGAAAACAACTTCTAGAAAAATGAAAACCAATATGCTGATACACAAATTTTTGTACCTACTTACGTGCATCTATCTATCAATATATCAAAGTTCACCGTTTCAACCCCCCACCGAAACGGCCACGTCGCCCCGATTCTTCTCGGCCGTCCGATCGGCCGGCAACGGTCCACATTCGCAGATAGCCCGATTCTTCTCGGCCGTCCGATCGGCCGGCAACGGTCCACATTCGCAGATAATCACACTTCTACAGTGCTCGGTGGGAGGACCGAATTGCAATTAGCGAGAAGATCAGGGGGTCCCGTGGAAAAACGTCACTGCATCGCAACAATTTGCAAAAGAGTCCCCGCAAAAAACAGAAACTGCGCCACATTCCACACTTTCCCGTGGGGAAGGACGTACTTGCAATTTTCCCAAACCTCAGGGGCCCCGCTGAAAAACCGGCCGCACACCTTCCCCTTCTCCTTCTCTCTCCCGCGCTGCTACGGCGCCGCCGCCGCCGCCGACGTTCGCCGCCGCCCCTGCACTGCTCCCCACCCAGATCGACGACTATGGACAGATCCGCCGCCGCTTGCCCTTCCACCTCGCCGAAGATCGGCCGCCGCGCCGTCGCGGCCGTGCGGGAATCGCCGCCGACGCGTGCGTCGTCCTCTGGCGACCCAAATTGGGCGGCGCCGCCTCCTACGTGCTCCCGCGACGGAGCGCGTCGAACGCGCCCAGAAACGCGTCCTGGGACGCCGCGCCGCGCCGCCGGCAAGCCTCGCGCCGCCGCGGCCATTTCTGGGGACTGTGACGTCATAATGACGTCACATTGGCCCACACGTCAGATTTTTTATTTTTTTTTTAAAAGGCCAACTTATTAAACAATTATGAAAAATTTATAAATGTCAGAAATTCTCTTTCTTAAAATTCCCCCCCCCCCCCCCAAAATTTTTATTTTCCCTAATTATTTAGCTAAATTATACATCTATTATAAAATCAATACTTTTCCAAGTTTCCACACTCCAAAAAAAAAATCCCAAAATTTAAATTTACCAACAGCCAAAATTCAAAATTTGAACAATACTCCGAACGTACGTTTCCTTCGCATTTCAATGATTTCCAAAATTTCCACACCTTTTCCAAAATCGAATTTAATTGCACAAGCACAACTCCGTAAAATTTAAAAATCGCCAATTCAAAAAATTCCAGCTGATTTCTGAAATTATCAAAATGTTGGCTACCTGACAGGCACGACATAATTCTCAATTTTTTGAACATCTTTTCAACGGGGTCATTCGAAAATTTATATTTCCAACTCCACACTAATCATAAACATAACAGCAAAACAAACAGGAACACAAAGAAAGGAAATATATATATATATATATATATATATATATATACATCTCAGCTATTCTACAACCACTTGTAGAATAACTATTCTACAATCTTTTCTGAACTTCGCCTGCCATGTAAGTTAACTTCGACTGTCACATAAGTGAACTTCACATAAATTTTGCAGATGAACTTCTCGGCTGACCATAGATTTTTCTGAACTTCGCTCGTCAGATAAGTGAACTTCAGAAAAAAAAATTGACAAGAACTTCTTCATCATTTTTTCTGAACTCCACAAAAATTTCAGACATGAACTTCTCCGTTGGGCATCATTTTTTTGAACTTCGCTAGTCACATAAATGAACTTCATAATAATTTCGCCAAACAACTTCTCGGTTGAACATATTTTTTCTGAACGTCACATGAGTTAACTTCAGATAAATGTCGTGATGAAGTCCTCACGCACCATTATTTTCTCACAACTTCTCAGAATACGCAAGTGAGCTTCTCGACAGATATATTAACCCTATGCCTCGACAGCGATTTTTACATATAAACAAAAGTAAACTTCGAGAGCATTCGAACTGATCTTCAAGACAAAGTAAAAACGAACTGCAGGTTTAGATCTCGTTCATGCTTGTGGTGTGGCCACACATTAGCAAGCGCTCCTGGCCGTGAGAGGAGCAGCAGTCGCACGCTTGGACCTTGGAGCGGCGCACTCCACGGTTCAGAGTGGTGCCCATGGGAATTAACCTCTGCGTGCGAGCAGCAGTTTGCATCTGTCAGTGCGGCGGATCTGGAAGAAGCGATGCGACGGCCGCGCCCAACAGTTGCCCCGTAGCTGGAAGAGCCCACTGTTGATTCGGTAGTTCAGAGTGGTGGCACACAGTGCGCAGGGGTGGCGCGCGTCAGAGTCCATGGCTGCGCGCGTTGCAGTCCATCGCGGTCGTCGGGGTAGTCCAGATCGTCCGTGTGGTGGGGTTCGTCTGGTAGGGCCGGAGGGGAGGAGGGGAATCGGCAGTGCAGAAGGTCCGGGTGGCCAGCTGCGACGTTCTGGACTCCATCTCCTTCTCCGACGAGCAGGGGCGTGTTGGGAGCAGAGCTCGCCAGCCTGGCGCGACGTCAGACGTAGCGAGTCCTGGAGTGGGGCGAGCGGAGCTCCAGCCCGGCGGCGCACGCGTGGAGCAAAGTTGCCGCGCCGGGAGCAGGGCCGCTGCGGGCCAGCGCGCTGTCTATCAAGGGGCAAGCACGCCGTGGAGACGGGCTGCGGTGAGGCGCTTGACCGCTCCGGGGATTGAAGGATGGGCGGACCACGATCGGGGCAGGGCGGCTTCCGGCCGGATTCCCCTCCGTGCGTTGCTTCCCTGGCATCGAGGGGCTCCACCGTATTGGTGACGGGGAGCCAGGAACACACCGGCGGCGTGGGTTCACGGGGCGCATCGACGGTAGAGCGCGGTGCCGGAGCTCGAAGGGAACCTAGGCTGGACGGCGCCGCGGGAGCACGATGCGATCGGGTGGGTGGGACGAGAAGGTGTTTAGGTTTGGTCGGGTTCGAGTTTAGAAGGTGTTTAGGTGGGATTGTAGAATAGGTATTCTACAATCTTTTAAGAGTGGGTTGTAGAATAGTCTCGCCCTATATATATAGGTAAATTAACAGGGACTCCTAGGTGCCCAGGCTCCTAGATCATGAACCGTTGGATTTCTTGATCATGATTGTGAGGAAAGGGACAAACCCGGGTATGTGATATTGAGAATACCCGTTAGTAAACCCGTTTTTAGCTTTTATGGTGCAGGATGTTTGAATTTTTGAACCGTGGTCTACTTTCCAAACATGGAGCCAATCGGCAATTAATGATGATTTTCCTTTTTTATGTACGTGTGCGTCAATCATGCTGATTTAATGGCAGCGTCAGCTTATTGCAAAAAATTAGGTATCCTGGATCCATGCTACTTATATATGCGTCTTAATCATTCCGGAATCATAGCTTCACCCCATTTTTGAAACACTTGAATCGCACCATCACGCCATGAGGTAGCGGGAGGTGAGCTTGGCTGAGTTTCCCAATCCGTCCGATCCATTTGTTGCTTCAGGTATGAACTTCTTCCGCACGTAAATCCTGGATAATTTTGGGGTATACATATCGTGGCCACTGTCACCACCGTCTACTTGCACTGATCTGTAGTTTATAGATTTGATTTTAGTGCCATACGCATGAATGAGTGATGTGTTGCAGATAGTACTTCTTAACTCCATCACTTGCACTGATCTGTAGTTTATAGATTTGATTTAGGGCCATACGCATGAATGAGTGTTGTGTTGCAGATAGTACTTCTTAACTCCATCACATGTTGTGTACTAATTTCTTCGGCTCTACTTCATACTCGATTAGTATAATTTGAGTACTCTTGTTGCATCCTGTACTGCTTACTAGATTAGTATAATATAAGTACTCTTGTTGCATCCGGCACTGCATAACGCATGAATGAGTGGTGTGTTGCAGATAGTACTTCTTAACTCCATCACATGTTTGTGTACTAATTTCTTCGGCTCTACTTCATTCTCGATTAGTATAATTTGAGTACTCTTGTTGCATCCTGTACTTCTTACTAGATTAGTATAATATAAGTACTCTTGTTGCATCCGGTACTGCATATTCTTTTTGCAGTACGAGTTTGAGTATTATTTTGTCGCAGCTAGTACTTTCAAACATCCCTGAAATTTTGGATTCTTCATCACAAATTTGGTTTATGTTCTTAGTACTATACTTCATACTCATAGTTGGTTTATTTTAAATGTAGACATCTAAATGCCCAGGCTGCAGAAGTGTGCTAGGGCAAGAAGGAAACGCGCATCTCTTGCCGTCCGAGTCAATATGTCTCTCCATCGAGAACACGACGATGACGACGACGACTTCATGGATCATCAACCGTTACTCCGATATGAATACTCGATGGCTTCGAGATGTGACATCGAGAACTGGCCAGTGAAATACTACTCAAATACAAGAGACGATATCGCCCGAGTGGCCGCCAAATCGTTTGCGGGGCTCCTCCAACAAGACGGCGAGACGAGCGGATATCGCATACCCATGATGTAGCATCGCTTACGTGATATCGTTAACCCTGTACCATATAATGAGTATGCTATGCTCAATACCTCGTTTAATTGGGTATCGCGTACCATGGGTATCGCATACCCTAGGTATCGCATACCTAGCATGTGATATTGCTTACTTAATATCGTTAACTCATACAATATAATGATTATGCGCTAATTCATACCTTGTTTCTTGGGTATGATACATCGATACCTCAGGTACCATATATTTGTGTACATGATTCTCTAGACCTTGTTCGTCGCATACCTATTTTTGGCGTGTGAGACTTAAAACCTCGTTGGATGGACGAGTGAAGAGGGAATAGTCTCATCGCCCAAACGTCACTAGGCTCTGCGCCGCCAGATGTTGACGTCGGGGTCTTCCCGTGTCGAGGTCCTTGACGACGTCGACACGAGCTCACTCGTGTCGTCTCGCCTCTTTGCCGACGTGAATGACGACCCCGCCAAAATGCTACTCTTGAAGGTTGTGGACAGGGTAACGTATCCAAACATACCCAAGTTTTTGTATACCTAGTACCCATTTAAACTCCCCACATACCTAGTTTTGATGGCAAACCATATTAGGTATAATACCATGTTCCGTCTCACATACCATGTTTATTGGCATGACCTTTTTATTGGAGCTGAATTTCATTTTTAAGTAGATATCGTATGCCATGAGTATGCAATACCGATACCCCACATAACATTTTTGGCGGCGACATCCAAACGTGCTATTGCACGATACCCGCAACTTAGGGTATCAGGTGTTTTCATATACCCAGTCATAATTAAATTTTATACAAGCATGTAAAAGAAGTACGCACACACGATCAAATGCCCAAGTTCAAAATAATCAACCACTATTAATTATGACAGTGTATGCCAACTTTACCTGGCGCGTCCACGATTTTTGGGTAAAAAATATTCTGTGAAAATTGCTAGTAAAAACAGACACTAGTTAGGCTCGAATTATGGGCATAATTTTTGGACCAGAAAAATATGCACAATTAGGAAAATGTATGCCAACTTTGCATGGCGCGTCCATGATTTTTTGTGTATAAAATATCAGGTGCAAATTACTCAACGCATAGATGAATCTTGGGGTATCCAGTGCACACGATGAATATACTCAACGCATAGATGAATATACTCAACGCATAGGGTATCACACACTGGTTAGTCTCGAATTTTGGAATATATTTTGAACCGGATGAATATATTCAACACAGAGATGAATCTTTGGGGTATCCAGTGCACACGATCTTAATGCTAGATCTTGGACCGGATGAATATACTCAACGCATATAAAAACTACAGGAATCAATCCGGCCATTAATGCTAGACAGCGATTTCTGGGTATGCACAATTTAGTCAAGGTTCTCCACCAGCATCACGATTAATCACTTTTTAGTAGCTGTCGTCAATTAAATGCTCCGAAATTCAACCCATATCACATACCTTAAATAACCTTCGGTAAACATGGAAATATGGGTATCATCCTCTTAGTGCTGGTCAAACAAGGCAACATATATTTTGGATTTTGAAATTCCGCTCTCCCTCTCTCCTCACGTATTTAATGCATAATTTTTCTTTAATGTCCTATGCTAACGGGTCAGATCTGGCAAACCAATATCCACTAAAGAGGATCTATCCAGATACCTAATCCGACGGTCATGAGGCATGGTGCCCAGGCTTCTAGGTGCCCCAAATGAGCTTCCTATATATATATATATATATATATATATATATATATATATATATATATATATATATATATATATACAGGAAACCAATGCATGTCCCAAAATCAGCACCTTGGAAACTACGAATCGAAAAAAAAATGAAAAGATTTCAGAAATCTTAAAAACAAAAATTTCAACATATTCACTGCCAGCAAACAGACAAATTCCAATACATTTAAACATTTCCCAAATGGAATGATGTTCGAAATCTGAAGAAATTTAACCACAACCTTTCTTTCCATCCCATTTCCATCCCAACGATACTCAAATCTACACACTTCAAATTTTCGAACATTTCACAATTCTCGAACGCTAAAAGACGGCATATTTTTTTTTGAATATTTTACCATTACAAATGCCTCTCAAATTTTACAATTTTTTCCTACATGAAAAAAAAGAAATACCTTCCCTATTTGACTCATTTTCGAAATCTAATCAACGTTCAAAAAAAAAACTCTCTTTGCATTCCAACAATTCTCTAATCTATACAAATTTATAAATGTCGAAAAAACAATTTCCAAATACAGACTCTCTTTACATTCGAACGATTCTCAAATATACATAATTTTTTAACAACGCTGATTTCGACTTTGAATTTTACCACACGGGTGCGGCGGTGCCGCCGCACCAAATTTCCCTAGTTGTCTCTTGAAAGAGAAAGAATGTGGCTACACCACATAAAGGAACGCATGGTGCATATTCAACGCGGTCGAAATTGAACGGAAACCAAATCCACGGACTTGCGACAAGCGAGAGATCGAGGTGGTGCCGGCGTCGGTGTCTTCTGTCCTGTTCGGGAGGAGGGGATTTTTCCGGCCTTGCTAGTCCCCGACCACCACGCCGCTGCCTCGTCCCGTGCCTCCTCTAATCCTCTCCAATCGTCTTGCACGCGCGGGGCCGGCCGGCGAGCCAGGCCCCGATCTCGACGACCTCCATGGCCAGGGCGCCTCCAAGGTTCGCCCCCCGGCGCCACCCTTCTCCACCTCTTCCGGCCATGGCTGTCCCCGCGTCGCCGTCGCTCCGAGCTTCCTCCTGCCTCGCCGTCCCTGCTGCTACTCCCGCCGGCGCTGGCCCTGCCTCCGCTCGTCCCCGGAAGCTCCTACCTCAAGTCCTCCTCGGGAAGCAAGCCATAATATTTTTTGCCTATTTCTTGTAAACTGAACAGCAGGCCCGTAAATTTAGTCCCTTCCTAGCTGCTCGTGCGAGGGGAAACTTTTCGTTCGCTCGTCTGTGGTCCGCCTGCTGAAATTGCTAGATCACTACTAGATATCCCCATATAGCCGAGGGTCCAATTACCGTCGGAGATTTGAGTTCACCGTCGGATAAGCCAATGACCGACGGGACACCGTCGGATATCCACCGTCGGGGATGCTCGGTCGGCCATTACTATATTGGCCGACGGTACGCTCGGCTAATAGGCTTTCCGACGGTATATGACCGACGGTGCCCCGTCAGTTCTATGTTTGCCGCTCGCAGACTTCATGACCGTCGTAGTAACCATATCCGAGGGGTTGTGGAGACCGTCGGTTATAATATACCCGAAAGGTTTATTTGGCTGCCGGCCCTGTGTTAATACGAGAAATTTGTGTCCAACATATATGCTATTTCTAGAATATGCTCACGTCAATTACCAGCTGGTTAATATTCTATTCTCCATTGAATTGGGTATTTTATAACTGAAACACATAGATATAACTCCAGAATTATGACAAAAGACATGTATTCATGATCCATACCATTAGTAATATTTATTTCATCATACAAAAGAGTACACACTAGAAATTAAACTGCCAAACATTTTCTCACTAGTTCACCGAACTCTACTTTGAAAATTTCAACATCACTAGTTTATGACTCTTCCAAACGGGTAAACTATGAAGGTCTTGTTTTGTACTCCTTCCCATGGATAGCATCAGCCAGATGACTGATGGCACCATCTTCATCAATTTTGTCAAGATATGAAGAGCCTGCATAATCACAAAAGAATTAGAGCTGAACTTGCTATAAGTTTCAGCAACAGCTAGCTTAGACAAAGACAAAACACAGCAAATCACGTATCAAGTTTTAGAATATTTTCATCAACGGTACATGAGCCAACAGGTGAAGTTAGCATTATAACTTATAAGTAATAAGAAATATAGTGATGCAGGACTTACCAGCTCATGCGGACATTGATGATTTAACGCATAAAAGTTCAAACATTTTTTGGTCGCCAATTCCTGAAAGTATTACCAATTCACAGAGTTATATTATCCTACAGGAATCAGGTCGGCATAAAAAGTACAGTAAGAGAAAAGAATCAATTGCCTGCAAGACATGCTTGAAGCCACAAAAAGGCATCGTTTCCCTAACAGGAACTTACATGTTCTGTACGCAGATGCTCCTCCGTACCAATCTGCCATAGCTTCCAGACTCAATCTATCACTAGCAGGCATATTCGTTGACCAACTAGCAGTTAACATCCTCAACCTGAATATGTCAAAAAGAACTAATTATGAATCTGTTATGTTTCCTTACGGAATAAATTGCCGTTAGCAAACTAGACAAATTACAGTAGCTAACTCGAGAGACCATCATAGAGTAATTAACAATGATTCAAAATTCCATATCATTCAGACAAAAAAAACAAAGAAATGCAGTAGGATGTTGTGGAGCCGAGCAAATGAATTCGAGATTAACCTGTTGTGTAAACCTGCAGAGATGCAACGCGCAAGCGCATCAGCGCCCAAACTCGTGGCTGCAGGCCGGCGGCCACGCTCGGCCCTGCACCTCGAGCACAAGAGATTTATTTCAATCTGGTACTATCCTTCGTGCAACACTGGCTTTGGCGAATCTGGATCGGGTAGGAGCGCCAACCACTGTAGCCCCACGATCTGGAGCCCGTGACACATCAACATGGCCTTCAACGGCATGATTTTGGGTGACCTGGTGATATACAGGGGAGGAGGAGGTAGACGGGCACGAGGGCCGACGATGGCTAGATGCGGTAGAGCAGCGGCGGCGAGCCGGCGACTACACAGTTATGGGAGGGTGGAGACTGGAGAAGGGAATGGAGGCGAAGGTTGTGGAAGCAGATATCGTGAGAATGCGGGAGTTACGGGATTAATAGGTGGGCGTGGGCGGCAGCAGCGTGGGAATATTTTGGGCTGCGCCAAAATTCTAGGGCAAATTATAATCGTCCAGCAGCAAAACAACCCTACCGCGCGCACCGTGTGGTGTCGGTTAGATCTTTTTCAGTCGAGATTTTCGCCAATTGAATGGTAACCGCAATTGTCGTTCTTTCCTTGAAAAAAAATTCTTATACAACATCTCTCCAGTGGTCTTCCTCGTCTACTGAACCAATCCACGATACAAGAACTGCACTGCAATGGCTCAAGTCATAGTCACAATACCCCCTCCATTATCCCCATCGACTATTGAATAAATTAGCCGAGGAGCCCTTAACCGTCGGTTATCACTATTCACCCTCAGATAATTTCAAATATAGCCAAGAGTTGTGTTTGAGCCGTCGGATATTACGAAAACCGTAGGCTATTACACGGTAATACCCGAGCGGTGTTTCATCCTCTTCGGCCATTTGAAACACTGTCGGTTATAGGAGGTAATAACCGAGGGTTCGACCAAAGCCGTTGGCAATTAGTGGCACCGTCGGCCATTAGTTTAATAGCCGACCGGCCGTCGGTTATTAAAACACACCGTCGGAAATAAGGTGATTTCTAGTAGTGGATGTACCCGGCATATGGGTTGGGCAATTCTGGACGGTTGGATCTATGTTTTGTGGGCCTGATGGTTAGGTGGAAAGGGTTCTGTGTAGTTTTTGCTGGGAGACTTTAGCGGAACTCCAGTTCGCTTGTTTTTAAAACACAGTACAACGCATGCGCTCATATACACGCGCATACACTCACCCCTATGAAGGTACACACGCACATCCTACTCCTATGAGCACTTCCGAGAGACTGAGCCGACGGATCAGGTCTTGAGATTGACGAAGTCACCACGTGCGCCTCGCTGTCGACGGGAACGTCGTCTCCCACTGAAGAATATTCCGTCTAAATGAGAAACACCAGCGTCAAACCTAGGGTTTGAATTCTGGTGGGCTAGGGGTACAACCACCCTCCTAACTATCTTGACACATGCAAGTTCTCTCCAGTTCGCTTGTTTATTAGTAGTGGAGATAAAATTCAGTAGTCTTTTGTATGGTTCAAAGAAACATCTTTTCAATATTTCGATTCTCAAATAGAGTAGCCACGTAAGATCTCTTATTGAACAACTCAAATGTGTTATAAACTTCAACATGCTTAAGTTTACCTGTCTCTTGGTTGCATCAAAACCACTTTACAAAATTGGCAATAAATTCAACTAAATAACTATTCTACAACTATAGTATCACTGTCGTAAAAAAAACCCAACATAATAGAGGGTTTTGTTTCGTTCTTATCCTAACACAATATGAGTAGAGGCCATGTGTAATGGACTTACCAACAAGGTTTGACACAATGATTGTTTTAATAGTTTTGGTCCTCATTAGAGTGTGACTTAATCCTATGTTCTCCAAGGCACTCGTGCACAACGTCGATATGAGCCATACGAGTCTTTTCGGTTTCAGCCCTAAACTCCCAGAATGAATATTGGAACTCTAGTGCTATCCCCTTAATTTATTCAAGTGAGATGAATGGATTACATGCCCATGGAGGTTATTTATCGCCTAACGTCTCTGGACAATGACCAAGACTATATTTAATATGGTAGGTGGAAGTAATAGTAGAGGTACCAATGGTTTTTGATTACCCATTTATTTTCCGGATTTGAACCTATTGAACCAATTTGTGTACAAGCCCAGCCCATAGGCCGGCCAAACAGGGCAACTGCCCCGGGACCAGATAAGAGAAGGTTGCAAAATATAAAAAGGTACTAATAACCACTATTTAATATCAGTTATGTCTGGAAGACTATTGATCAATTAAAAAGCTAAATTTTAAAAAGAAAGTCCATGCAACTAACCAATAGTGTGTATCACATATGTAAGAATAAACTAATCTAATCAACTGAAAGGAGTTCAGTTAGCCTGATAGTCGAGCTCCGATGAAGTTAGTAGTTTGTACCACAAACTGAAATACATGTCAACTAGATTTCATGTTTAATTTTGTGCATGAATATTTATTTACGAAAACATCCACGAGTGCTTGTATAGATATGATACCGAGTGGATTGCATACGACCATATAAAACAACGCAATCGTAATACGAAAAAAATAGCATAATCTATTTAGTTTATTTACTCGTGGTAATTATTATTAGCGATGCAATTTGAATATCAAGTATGCATCATGCATACCTTGTCATGTCATTAGTGTACCCACTATAACTTGCAAGACCTACTTGACCAAGAAAAAATAGGGGTAAAGAATCATGCCAACGTTAAGTTTATAATCCTGAAGTTTCTATAAATATAAATGGCCAATCGTACACTAAACACACTTTTTAGATATTTTTAGACCATATCCTTATATATATCCACCATAAATAAACTATATAATTTATGAAATCGTCCAAGATTAGTTGACAAATAAAACTATGGTACAAAAATAGTTTAAATCTAGCACAATAAAATGTATTTTTCAACCATGTAAGTTACGACTATATACAAAGAATGCCAAATAAGAAATAGAACATTATACAACATTTCCTAATAATGCCAAATAAGAAATAGAACATTATACTAATTTAAGATAAGATAGTTGCATGCAAAAAAGTATAAGTGTTTAATATAAATTATATTATGATTAATCCACACCGGTTAAAAATAATCTTGTGGGGCGATCGGGCAACATTTTTTGTGTAAAGGGACAAAATAGATTACATTATTAGGGTTGTGATTGATTAACCATTGGTTATTTAGCATATAACCACTTTTAACATTACACAACTATAGTAAATTACTCGTAAGGCTCCGCTTGTCAATTCGAACACTAGGTCCAAGAAAATTGTCATGACCTTTTGTACCTTACCTCTATATTTATCTATTTGACTATTGAGTTGCATCTTGTCAGAACATTAAGATAAAGATTCTTCGAACTAGAAATACCTTTTATGTAGCAATTTCCACATTTTTTTCTTTCTGATCTGCATTAACACCGTGATGAACTTGAAAGTCTTACAGATATTGGTCAAGATGTGATTTAGATAATCAAAGAGAGCTTGGCATACAAAATTTAGGATATGGGTTACGCACCGTCGATGCAAGAATTTTTCTCCCCAAGTAATATATACTTGCAACCAAACTTTCCCTCGACATTTGCACCATTATGCCATTGTTAGAAGCATTATCAAATGTTTTTGCAAACAACTTGTCCTCAAAGTTCAAGTCACTAATGCATTTTAGAACCACATTGAACTTGATTAGTATTCTCTACTCCAACTTCCAACATTCATTAATGAAGTGTGTTGTAATGACCATGTAACCAATTGTGTGGTTTGAAGTCCATATGTCCATGGTAATGATATCCAAGACTTGCACCAAGTAGCTCATCAGAAGACTTTTTGTGCTCATCAAATTATTTATAATATCACTCTTCAAAGCCCATCTTGGTTTCACGTTAAAGGATGGATTCAAACTAGAGAGAAAATTTTGAACACCCTCATACTCAACAGTTAATAAAGGGAATTCATGGAGCACAACCATCCTCGCTAGAGATTTTGTTGTAGTATCAGAGTCCCATTTCCTCACTATGGATGTGTGTAGGAGGTGCTCGAAGGTCGGGACTCGAGAGGCACCCGGTAGTTGGGAGCGTCGTACATGGAATTTTTTTGGTCAAAAGGAAATCAAACCATTTCGACCTAGATTGTTTTGGGGTTCTTCCCATTGGGTCATTATTGGGTTTGGTTAGCCGAACCATTGAATAGGAATAAAGTCCCAATTTTAAGTGGAGGTAATCTTTGATCTACGAGTCCATTCTGCATGAGAGAGAGAGAGAGAGGTGTAAGGTCCAAGGTGGACTAGCACACAATTCCCTCCATGTACTGGCCTTATTTGTTTGGGCCTTCATGTCTTCACTTATTCTTTTTATCTCTCTCCTTTCTTTGACTTTTTGGCTAAACTTTTTTTTGATTTATCTTGACTTTGTAAACTTGTCATATAGGATTTGGGTCGAACCCCGAGTAGAATGATTTATTCCACAACAAGAAACCCTTGAGTCATGGTCACAAAGTTGTATCTTGTTGATGTAGATCACAAATGTTGATTCTTATTTGGATGTATACATTGTGGATGCAATTATTTCACAAAGGTGTAATTTGGATGTATACATTGAGGCTTGTAATTCATAATTGACATTCCACCACCATGAATATGTGCGTTGAGCTAGTCGTGGCATTCAGACCCTAAATGGGGCATCAATATCGAACCTGCCTCTAGGACACTTGCACGACCTCCAGCCCATGGAGCCCGCATCCTCGACCTATCTTGTAGTTCACTCACTCAAGGAAGCACACCCTTTTGGCTTCGCACAAGGAGGAGCCAGAGCATTGCTCGATGTGGCAGTGTAGGTATAATCCTCCCTCTCGTCCGCCTTCCTCCTCCCCCAAACATCTCGCACCCATCACATCTCTCTTGTGGTGCCACATTCCCAACTCGAGCGCTTTGTCCCATCTCATCTTCCTTGGTGGTGCATGGCGATCATATCGTCACCCCCATCTGAATGCTCCCTCTCCCGCACCTCTGCTTACGTCATTGTGAAACACATCTCCACACCGCCATCCTCGGTGTTCTTACCTCTTCCCACGAGCCATGCATCTCCGATGCACGCTGAGGACTACCACCAGCATCCAATGTGTAGTTGAGGGCTTCTGAGCGGCGCCACGTCGAGCGGCTTGGTTGCATGTGACATCTCCATAAACTCGTTTGAAGCACCATCACGGTGGACCTCGCCAAGAATGGGGAAGTGTTTAGGTGAAGGCGCAACCGAACTTGAAGAAGTTGTGAATTAATGGAGGTCACGTCATAGGAGTTCTAAAGGGCACTGGATGATCGAGAAAATGGCCCGTGAGCTCACGGATAACCAAAAGTTCCCTAAAGCTCTCTCGACACCCCTAGGCAGAGATATACTACAACTTTCCTTCCAAGATTAAGACATGATTCCCCAATTTGTACAGCCGAGTACGACATGTAACCATTTGACCATTCAAATAAGAATTGCAGTTGGTCTCGATATGACTGCCAAATACATAAATCCAAACACTATATGTCGCATAGTGTGGTATTGGTGCCAGAGCAAATTTAGCGCCAAACTCTTAAACTACATCCAAACGGACCCTAAAAAGAATAGAACATTTAGTCCAATAGGTATCTAACCTCAACTATTTTCAAAAATGGTTGATGATGTTTCATAAAGTTGTCACTTAAGTTTGATCTAGTTGCCCGCACACTAATATGGCATCTGAAAACATAAGTGTATACTGGGGTCTAGGGTAATTCCCTTTGTGAGGCGATGCCCAACACAGAAAAAAGGTTTTACTCATAAGTTACTTGCACCATACGGTCCAATAGACCCTAAAGCATGGCGTGGTAGGTAGGAAAACATTTCACTCCAGTAGGTGATCTTTCTTCCGGTTGGATCTTCCACGATGCTACATGCAGAAACTCGCAGCACGTTGCAGAAGTTGCATTATTACAGCAGTAGTAGCAGAAAGAAAAAAAGAAAGCATTTTAGCACAAAACTGAGCTCCCGTCTTTCCCCTCCCTCGGTACTGTTTGAGAGAGGCGAAAGGACTCTTCCCTTCTCCCCGAGCTCCGCCGACGGCCGATTCGCCGGTCTCCTCCCTCTCCGGCCGCCGCTGTGGCGGTGGGAGAGTGGGGAAACCCCGGATCTGTGCCTGAGGCCTGTGGATAGTAGGTTAGGGTCTTCCGGCGTCGCTGGAGAGGTGGTGTCTGCGGCAGCATGCTGGAATAATGGTGCGGGAGGTCGATCTCCACCTCGGCGGTGCTCTGCGGGGCGGCGTCGGCGACCTCCTGGCGTGGTTTCCTCTCAGGTTCGCGAATCTGGTGAGGACAGTTTCTCCTTTGGCGGTCGGCGTGGCGGAGGTGTCGATCGCCTTCTGGAGTTTTGTTCCTCGCTCCCTTCTTCGTCTCGGCGTGGCGCCTCTTGGCCACGGTGTGGGGATGCTGGGGATGGTGTGGCGGGGAGCTGGTGCCTGCTGCTAGCTCCCTTCGCCGCCTGTACAGGAGCTGAACTGCTGGGATCTACGTGGTGGCTGCTGACTTTCGGTGTGGCGTGCTGCTCTCTTCTTCCGGCCATGGTGGTGTGGGGAAGAGCGCTTCTTGCACCGCACCCTGTTTTGACACGGTTTGGTCTTCTCCGTTCTCCAGCCGGCCGGGGTGGCGAGGGGAGATGCTGGGATCATGACGTGCAAGCAGTGGCGACTCCGGCGAGCTGTGTCTGGGCTCAGAGCAGGGTGCGATGGATGAAGGGTGAATGCGGGGAGAGCGCGCCATGGCCGTGCGCGTTCAGAGGTCTTCAGTTCCGTCACTTACGGCGGACGGCCCATGCGGTCTCCTTCATGAGTGGGGTGCTCCTCTTCCCAGGGTTGGAGGCGGCCTGGGGTCTTCTTCTCCGGCGTTGCTCGGCGACGGAGTCCTTCTTCAGGCGTTGGGGAGGTCCAGCGACGTTTGTTGCTGTTGCTTTGGGTTTCGACGGCTTGTTACGCTGTGTATTTCTGCTCTTTCGTTGTATTCTTGGTTGAATATGCAGTGTAAGATCCTTTCAAAAAAAATAAAAAAAAGAATAAAAACAAAGCCGCTATGAGGTGCCTGACGCCTTGACCGGTTCACCGTCGTGGTGAAAAGCTGCTGTGGGTTTTCTCTCTGTGTTTCGGCCCATGATGACGAGCCTTTTCCTTTTTCTTATTGGATGGGCCGGACTATTATCGGGTAGAGCATTTCATTCACCTTGATCCAATAGAAACATCTACACTGGATGTGTCATGTGTGTAGCCTCCAGCCCAAATATGTCGATTGCTTTTGCAGAAGATCCAAAGATCCAGAACTGGTTGTAACCGATAGACCAAAATGTTTGCTTCAAAAAAAGAAAAGAAAAAACAGTATAAGAAATGTCTAGAGACTAAGAACCGTAGCTACCCTAAAACAAAGGAAGAAGAACCGTGGCGCACTCGTTGACCCTTTTTCTCATGTTTTTCGTGCCCACCACCACCAGCTCTATCGGCTACTCCATTTGTCAACACCAAGCGCTTTTGAATTATCGATGACATGTGGGGGCTTCATGACATGTGCAGCTGTTCTATATACTGCAGACAAGTGTCAGTCGATAAAAGAAAACAACCACATAAAAAAGAGTACAAAAATGTTATATAGGAATTATTGAGTTGACCACATGAATAAACAATACCAAATATTGTCCAAGTTTCTAGGTGTCCTTTTTTATCCATACTAGTCAAATATTTTTTTTTAACGATCACCTGCCCAATAATGTAGACAATATACACTCGAAAAAAAGTGGACATATTTTTATCAAGAAAAATATTAGTTAATGGGCAGTTTGAACTATACTATATAAGTTCAATTGCATCAAATCCCTCGCAAAATACCTCTTAAGACTGTTAAATACTATCTCATTCCACTCATTAGCTTTTCAATCTTTTGAACCAAATCGACCCTGGTGGTCAGTGCCCGAGAGAATATACTAGTTGTAACAAACATTGTTTTCATATATGTATGGTGAAATTTCTCTCTTATTTTGTTTAAAATTAGAGTACATCATACAATTGAACTGTTAGCTGGAGTATTATTGTGTTAATATGCGGTATGTGTAGTGTTCTAGATAAGAATTATTTTTAGGGTAAAGAGTGGGAGTCTTTCCCACTTTCTATAGACAAATTTAGTGGCATTAATATATGTCACATAAACTAATAATAATTTTTAAAATTGGTCAAACATTTTGTTTAAAGGGTGTCACTTAATTTTAGTCGAATGAGAATTAATTTAGTTCTTGATCAGGTGACGTCATCGAATGTCGGTTGCAACCCATGTTGTAACTCATGACTTATACGAACCAAGAAGCAAACCTATCGGTTAAGAGAAATTTTCTCAGTTGCAAACCCACTTGTAACTGAAAAAAATCTCAGTTTATAACACAATTTGCAACTTATAGGTGCATGAACCGCAATGAAAATCCAAATGTATAGGACTCGACTGAGTGCTAAGATAATTCTACACTAGCTAAAAACTTAGAATTTGTTTCTTTGAACAAATATATTGTGAAATGGACGAATCATATTACTAGATTTAGACCAAAGATGGCTCTGAACCTTGTTGGTGAATACACCACATATGGTTGATGAATCAACAACATTTTTACTTTGCTCATGCCTGAGCAATAGCTATTCCTAAGTCGACGCTATAATAACCTTCCAATCAAACACTCCAATAGGCACAACAATAAGAAATCAAAATCCGGTGATTATTAACACGACTAAGGATAAAAAAGTCTCCCTTCTACCCAACAATACGAGCAACTAATTCTTTAAAAAATTGAGTAACCCGTGAAAATTTAGTAGAGATTTGCTGCTCCCGAACTTCAATGATATCGCATTTTTTCAAAAAATCGAAAATATATTTAAAAGTTTCGAACAAATGTGAAATAAATCACTCACCTTCTCAATGATATTTTTTTTAGATAAAGGGCTTTATTACTTAAATTTTAAGCATTACACCCGGCATCTGCATAACAATGCACACAGCCGCAATCCAAAGTGACGAAAAACAATAGTGACTAGCACTAGGCAAATTACAATCATGAAGTGAATACAGTAACTCGCCAGCGTTGAAGATGAACGCAACCGTCACCTATGGAGGACCAATCCGGCGATCAAGCGGCCATCCATGTTGTGAAAAAATGTCCCTCGCCACCTGTTCCAGTCGTGCACATGCCTCCGTAAAGAGTTCTCGATGTCCCACTCGTTGTAAGGTGGACCACAAACGGATAATACTTGTGCAACGGTAGAGTACCTGCATAGGAGACACATTTTTATCGTTGAAAACCTTGTCATTTCTACTAAGCCAAAGCGACCAAATAACGGCAATCGCTCCCACCCTAATAATCGTTCTAAGCTTCTTATCTATCCCATGTAGCCAGTTGCCAAACACATTTGCAACAGACTTGGGTGGATATAAGTTAGACGCTATTTGGATAGATAACCATATAGAACGTGCGAAACTACACTCGAAGAATAAGTGTTTTATTGTCTCTTGATGTGGACAAAACACACACTTAGTACTTCCATGCCAGTTCCATTTGACAAGGTTATCCTTGGTTAAAATGACACCCCTACGAAGATACCACGAAAATACTTTTATTTTTAGTGGAATCTTCATGTGCCATATTTTTTTATTATCATCGACTGGAATATCAGAATGAACAAGCGCCCTATACATAGAATCTACCGAGAATTTTCCATTCCTGCATAAATTCCATCGAAATTCATCGGGACCTTGTGTAAGTTGGACCGAGTCCAACCGTACCAGCAAGGCATTCCAAGAAGTTAATCTCGGACCAAATAAATCTCGTCTGAACGTCACATTGGGTGGTGAGCACTGCATAACAGTGGCTATAGTATCCCCCTTGTGTCGAACAATGTTGTATAGAGCCGGATATTGCTCCCGGAGGGTGGTGTTTCCTAACCATTTGTCCTCCCAGAATCTAATCTCCGTGCCATCCTTAATATTAAATACGCCAAAGCGAAAGAAATGTTTCTTAGTCGCCATTAGGCCAGCCCAAAAGTGGGAGTCACCAGGTTTCCAATACACGTGTGATACTGCCTTCATGCCGATGTATTTTCTTTTAAGGAGTGTTTGCCAAATTCCATCTTCGGTTAGCAACTTAAACAGCCACTTTCCTACGAGGGCTGATATATCCTACAAGCATAACAAATCTCAATGCAAAATACTTTATGTTTTGAGTTACACAAAAATGACAAATATATGGATCTGAGTATAGTGAACAATCGTAGTTCCAAATTCCAACTTTTATCATTTTTTGTGTAGCTCAAAACGTATTGTATTTTTCAATGAGATTTTTTACGTCTGTAGAATATATCATTGAGAACATGCAGAATTTGTTTCAAATTTCTCGGAACTTTTAAATATTTATTTTGATTTTTTGAAAAAAAGTGAGATCACTGGAACTCGGCAGCCAAAATGACTTTATGGTTGAAAATTGTGCAATCGAACACTTCACAACATTACTTCCTTGTTTTAGAACTTCACAACATTATTTCTGGTTACCAGTTCCACAACCCATCTCCTTAGCAGAAGTTGGTGTCTAAACTAGTCAATCCAAGTACTACGAGTACTAGGCAAGTTACAGCGCACCACCATATTGCTGGGTAAATGACACGTCGGACCACATGTCAGTCAACCAAAGTCAAGGTGGCAAAGTCAGGGATCCGGCTCGACATGTCACGGCGTCCCCACTTGTTCACGCACGCACGCACCGGTAGGAGTACGTCCATCCATCACAACAGATGCGACGGGCACGACACGTACTGCATGAACTCTTCGTCGCGGAGCAGCGCCGCCATGGTGTCCGGGGCGAGGCACACCTCGATGTCCACGCTGCCGTCGCCGGGGCGGCCCGGGAACGCAGACATCTTGCCGTCGAACTTGTTTGCGCGGCCGCTGCGCACCGCCAGGGGCCGGCCCCACCCGAAGTCGTTGCCTTCGTACATCGGGAACCGGTTCGAGCTCCCCATGGTGACCACCGCGCCGTCGGGGTTGCCCAGCGGGAAGCACTGGGGCGCGGCCTGCCACGCCGCCGCGGCGCCGCGGATCGCGCCGTCGCCGTACGCCGCCAGGCTCGCGTTCAGCTTCGACGCCGCCCACCGCAGGTCGTTGGACGCCAGCTCCGCCACCGTCGCCGTCGTCACCGCGCTCTGGATGGCGTTGCCGAAGTAGGCCGGGGAGATCGCCGGGCGCACCCGGTGACGGCAGTTCACCGCCAGCCGTAACGTCGTCGTCGCGTCGGCCGCGAGCCGCTTCCGCGCGCGCGTCGTGGAGACCCATATCTGTGCGCACAGCGACTGGAAGGACGAGATCTCGCCGCGCACTTCGGGATGATTCTTCGGGTCATGCGCCATCTTCCCGTAAACCTCGGCATCTTGACCAGCGCTCGACCGACGGTTGGCCATCGCCTTCAGCTCGCGAATCGCGTCGCTGCTGAAGTGGAAGATTCGTTCACGAACAGGCGCGTCCGGGTCAAAGGTCACCGCAGGGCCCACGCCGCCGGCAAAACGGAGGACGGCCGTTGACTCGCCAAAGAAGTTGCGACGGAAGTCCGGCAGCATGGGTGACGCGCCGCGGCAAAGAGCAGCCCAGGTGTTGAAGAAGTGCCAGAAGGAGGTGCCGTCCACGACGGCGTGGTTGGCGACGATGCCGATGAAGACGACGCCGTCCCCGAGCACGGTGAGCTGGAACGACGTGAGAGGGCGGCGGTGCCCGTCGTAGCTCACGGTACGGTCCATGGGGAACAGGTCCTTTGTCAGCTTGGTCGGCACGTCGGCGTTAGGCACGAGGAAGTCGTCCAGCGACAGGGCCGGCGCCACGGCGTGGTGGAACTCGACGCCGGCGTCGTTGCAGCGGATGGCGACGCGGTCGTCGGGGAGAGTGACGAGGCGGCCGGCGAGGGCCGGGACGATGGCGAGCGCGCGGGAGAGCGTCGACACGAGCAGCGAGACGAGTGAAGCCATGGGAATGTCGGGGGCAGGGAAGAAGAGGCCCTTCTGGATGTAGTGGCACGACAGCATGGGCAAGTCGGAGACGGACAGCGTGAGGTCCCCGATCGCCGACGGCGGGCCGTCCGGGCGCACCGCCTGCCTCGACAGGACCGTGATGCCCGATGCCGGCGCCTCCACGCAGATGGGCTGCTGCTTCGGCATAATGGCGGAGCCGGCATCCAGCATGGTCATGGTGGAAACCATCTGAGCCATGTGTGCGCGATCGATCGCTCGCTGGGGTGTCTGAGGAGCTCACCGGGAGCTTGCCGCCACTGCAAGCTGCTAATGGCGCGTTGTGCAGTAGAGGGCCAAATGGGTGGTTTGGGAAGTGCTGCCGTGTGCTGGACAGTGAGCAATGTTGGGCGGTTTATATAGGACACGAGGAGGAGTTGGATGCATGCACCTGAGCGCCAGTACCTTCCATACCAGTAATACTACTGTATTGTTCTGGATATTCTCTGGACAGGTCTGGTGGTTGTCTGATACAGAGATATGATATCAGATAAAGGAGCGGCTAGAGATGTGTTCTACTATCGAAAAAACAAATTCCACGGAAAGGTGGGCGTCCCGGGCTTATCCCGGACGTTCAATACTGCTTTGAGATTTGTGCAACCATCTTTGCACATTGCACAAAACACTCTAAATTTGTCTTCCTTTTTTTCCAAGAATGCACCCCATGTGTTTTTCAATATCTCATTTTCACCTATGTTTGTGTCCATGACTAATTCTTTTTCTCAAATTCCTGCATATTTTTACACAGTGGTCAAACATTTTTCATTTCACCATATGTACATGATCCAAAAGATTTTCTTGGCACCATTCCTTACACGAGATCTAGAGCATTTATTCGTGATTAAAAACATGAAAGAAAACCATTTAGGAAACTATTTATTTTGGCTAGAATTTATTCTAGAAAACCATTTATTTTAGGAAACCGTTTATTTTAGGAAAACATTTATATTCTAGAAAAAGGAAGTTAATTAAATAAAAATTTATTGTGTTTAGAATTAGGGACGACACCCGCAGGTTATAGACCAGTTCACCTAGAGCTTATCTGTAATATGTACCCATTCCCGCTAATGAGTACAACTTTTTTCCAATTCCGTCAGCCCAAATATCCGTGTTTGCATCATATCAAATTGAGCAGAAAATAGTCATGAACAACAACATATAACCATAATTTATAAACAACACCACCTACTTATGAACAACAACATTTCGTGACCTTGTGGGGTTGACCTTGCAGGATTAGGAAAAAATAGATCAGGTCACTTCGTTTTATACAAAGCCCCACTTGTCGGATTTCATATGGGTATATAGGTACGTGGGGATGGATTATACAATATGATACCCATACGCCGCCAGCCGCGGCTCGTCACATACCATGACGGGGGAGAGATGGAAGGTCCTGGTCGCGAAGTGTACATGTACACTTCGGCTCCTATAGGGTGTGAAGATGTACTTGCAGGGCAAAACCGACTAACACGAATCTTGGAACAACGTACACAGTTGGATAAGGTAGGTACCCCAACAAGATAGTGAAAAAACTGCGTTGGTGCTACTTCTGGTGTGGTTGTGTGATGCAGATATGTATATCAGATGAAGGAGCAGCTATATGCTTGTCAAGGGTTCAGCACTTGAGCCACAAAAGAAAAAGGCACCGTTCTTTTTATAACAAGGAAGGATGATAGTGACTAGGATTATATATCAGCATAGATCACTTTGTTGCATATATAAAAATCAAACTGTTTTGTTGTGTGCTGATGTATTCTAGCACAAGTACGTGTCCAGCGCTATTGCTGATCCATCAAAGATATTTTTGATCAACTGATTAATTCTCCTGATTCCTTCCTAGTCCTTGCATGTTCATGATATTCCTGCAGCGGCACGCTAGAAACTGAAGATCACATGCATGAAGGAAAGAAAGACAACGTTCGAGATCTCTTAACCGCTGTACCTGTAGAAGAAAGTCTTTAATTAGCTATCCATCCGGCCGGTAACTGGTCTCAGAACAGTACGAAAGACTGGTATAGCGTTCACTCATTGAGGCGATATTATAGAGTAGTACGTTGATCGAATATGTTTTTGAGCGCGGATTCACTGAACGTGTACCGGCCTTTGCATATTAAATGAAGATGTAAGGTCAAAAAGTATTTGGTGTCATGCTAATAGCCTGAATATATATGTCCCATTTTTATTATTCTTTTGAAATCCCTGGCCACGCATCATCTAGCAACGTATGTAGGCACTAGCTAGGGCAGGGAGCATCTAGTTCATGGCGTCTACATCCACCTCACAATTAAGCGGATTAGCTCTCAGTCCTCCTATCATCACCCGTTACGTGGTCGACGTCTCCGTTACTTGTTAGTTTGGTTTTCTTTCATGTATATCGACGTATGATCTGTGATTACTCGATGCATCATGCTTAGTTCTTTGCATCTTACGTATATGCTCGTCTGGAACCTTGTAACAACCACTCTTTAATCGCGTCATGACCCCTAATTAAGTTAGTTGTGCTATCAGTCAAGTATACACGTCAGTATTTAAGCATGCTTTGCTACCGGACATGAGAATTAATCATTGTTGCAGCCTTGCAGGTACTACGTACACTGCCGTAGTGCACATTTCAGTACTGACAACTTGGCTAGCTAGTATCTTTTGTCCTAAATGACTCTTAAGCAAACTTTCAGTCACTAATGGACACTCTAAACTTTCTGCTAGATTTGGCCGCTCCCCAAAATCGCCATTCGCATTGGCGTTCTGAAAAATACGGAGGCTCTAAATCTCAGAAAACGGCATCAACTTTTGCTTGTCTGAGATTACGAATCTGGGTTATATGAAATAAGCCATTTGATATGACGTTTTTAAATCTCAGAGTCGTTGAGAATCTCAGAATACGCCATTCGTGTAGGTGTTTCTGACAAATCTCAGAGGTTCTGATATTGAAAAACGTCATATCAATTGGCGTATTCTGAGATTTACTGAGGCTCTAAGATTGAAAAATGTTCCAAATGATCTACTAGAACTTTTTACGTTTCGCAGCCAGAGTGAATGACGTTTTCTGAGATTCTCACATTCTGTGAGGTGTATAGTATGGTGTATTTGGGGAGGGACCATGTTTGATTGGAAGTTTTTTAGTGGCCATTAGTATTGATAGTTTGGTAAAAAGTCATTTAGGACAAAATATACAGCTAGATATATGTTGTCTTCCGGCAGGGGGTCGCTAGCCATTCGTGCCATCATCGGCACAGCGCGCGCGCTGGGACCGTCGATCGCAACGGCGTACTACCTACTTGTGCAGCCACAGGACGGACCCGCAGCACCGTACCGAACTTGGGGTTTCCTGTCTCAAGGCGGTTGTTAGACTGGGCGCGCCGTCATCGCTCTAACCTCTGGCCGATACATGCACGCAGGAGGATGTATTCATGAACCTGCCGCCTACTAGCTCGTGCCCGTCTAGCTGTCGCCCGCCGCCCTTGCCGAGAATCTTCTTCGCTAGGTTGGGGGAGGCAAGGAAATTGAATTGCTGCTGTACCATTTTCGATCGACACACATGCATGCATTCGCTCGGACAAGGAATTAGGCCAATGAGATCTGATCGTGCGTGTGTGTAGTGTAGCTAGGAATGCGGTAACTAGTCTGCCGTCGCTGCCGCCCCGGGGCTAGCAGTGAGCTGGAGCTGGATCATTCGATCCGTCAGACACTGAACCTGAGCAGCGTCGGTTTCTTAACCGCGATCCAGCTCGTGTTTAGGACCCTCCGGTCGCGTCTCGGGGGTGGCCGGTTAGGCTTAAGATAATCGCGGCCGCGGATCCCAAGAGCGCTCGGGCGGTGGCAGCGCCGTACCGCGGCCATAGTATAATGGCCGGGTGCCGCGCGCACGATCGATCGACGACAGTGTAGCTCGGCGGAGGCGGGCATGGCTGAGGACAATAAACAAACGGCAAGGTGGGCTGCACCGGCCGGCGCGTCCTCGCTGGCGAGACACCGTCGATCGAATGTCAAACCCCAGCGTACAGCTCAGACGTGTGGGACGGTGGAGCAAGTTGGGCGCTCTCCCTCGTTCATGCATGGCGGATGGCGCCCGCCGGCCGGCACCGGCAGCCTTTGGGTGGCTGTCCGGCCGGGGTCCGGGTTGGAGTGACAGCCTTGATTTCTTCGGTTTCAACGTTCACGATCATGGAGGTGCAGTGTGTTGGCAATAATAATCTTTCCTAAGTGTGTTGAGTCTAATTAGGAATTAGTGTTTGGAAAGTGTTTGGCTTGCATGCCATGTATCAGTCCGGTTGTGTTTGGATCGTACTTGGAGCTGTCAAGTACGTAGTAGTCTACTAGCTAAATTAGGTATGTTCAACGGTAGTACTAGTCCGGCTAGGATTAGTAGGTTTAGGAGTTATACGTGGAGTCGGTTCTAGGATTAGGTCGGTCTGGTCGTGCGTGTATATAAGCACGACCATGGGGCTGCGTTTAAATCATCGAGTCGTACCGAGAAAAGAGAAATAAAGAAAAAAGAACGGGCGCGACAAGCACCCTTGGCTAAAAGTTTTTTGTGCGGTGTGTTCGTCTAAATTTATGTGAGTGATCCTGTGGACGAAACCCAACACAGTGTCCTGGAGCGCGGAGCCCCACACTGCGCCCTTTCTCCCCACCGGCACTGAACCCCACTAATGAACATTGCACCTGAAAGAACGACCTTACTCGGTAACACGTCCGCGACAACGTTACCAAATCGTGCGCCAATGAACAGCATGCTGTTGCGCCTCCTAGGGACTACGGTCGTGCGGTTGATGTGGATAGCTCTGTTTTCTTCATTATAGAAGCTTTGAATAAGAGTGTTTATTCAACGTGTAGGAGTAGAATAAGATTTGAGTGCAAAAGGTGTATGTGTACTCTTAGCTCTTGCCAAACGTCTCATTTCTTGCTCTGCAAATTTTAAAACAACCGAATATATTTCATCAATTATCCTACTGAAAAGAGGTTTCGACGATGAGTCAATGCATGACATACCAAGGTTTTACACGAAAATCGTATCTAGGTCGGTGCTCCAATGATCTATTTTTTTAAGTCAATTTTCAGGTCTCCAATTTTATGAGTAAGGCATACAAGTGCATATACATGTCTAATATGTACGAATAAATTTGTAACAAAATATTTTTCATATCTGATCTGCACAAAGCGGACAAATGTTAGAAGGAAAAGGAGTTTTGTTCACCTATTTTTTACGAAACCGGCAGGAGCACCGCCTCAATGCACTATAGAAAGAAGAGGAACCAACAGAGTTACAGGATTACAGAAGCAATGGCATAGCCAATTGCAGCAATCAGAAAACCAGAAAACAAATCACAGACCGTGATCAGATCAGCACATAGCCAACTCTGCCTTGGCTCTAACGACAACCTCATTCGCTTCTAAAAAATGTGTGTGTTACACTCAGTCCAAATGTTCCAGAGAACATAGGCACATAAAGCGGCTTCTTCTTGTTGTTGTTTAGAGTCACAATTTTGTGATTTTTGTGCAGCGTAAACTACGACGCATTATCCAGCAAAACTTTGCAGATTTCTAGATAACATGTGTATGTATTTGTTTTGGAATTTTATGAAACTTCACAATGTACTTTCAGATTTAAAAAAAATAAAGAAATCATAGGAGCTTGGGAGCCAAAACACCTCAATCGGTTTTAAATCATAACACCCCACTCTGCGTAAAATAAGAAAGTTGGGTCAGACAAATAATAAGATGACATATTTAAATTTGTTGTTCTAGAAAACACTGCCATTTTGAAAATCGGGAAGACAGATTTAGAAAATCCTAAATTTTGTATAAGTATGAAAAACCCCGAATAAATCATATGAAACATTAAGGAAAATCAGAGTAAAAACATTGCAACCAAAAATCAGAATAACCAGGGACAACCCAGGAATTTTGAAAAAAGGAAAATCAGGAAATTACTGAAAGTCTGAGAATTTTACAGAGAAACTTATAGTCATGAAATAGTCGAGAGATCAGAAATAGTTTTCTTGCTATTTTATATAGATGTCATCTAAGATGAGCTGATCAGAAACAAATTTCTTCCCATGACCGTCATGTCTAGTGTTGCACTGTTCCTACATTGGATTTTGGTGAAGGTTCGATGAATATGAGGGGTATGGCTGCGGGAAACGGAGGAAACGGGTGTTGACTTTTTTGGTTATTTGTGACTGGGAACATATGTGATGATCAGAGTTTCAATGCGTGATACAAGGGACTGGGAGAATAACGTTACATTTCGCATCAATAATTCGATCTTCATATTCTTCATGCATGCACTCAAGAAATTCCACTCAACGACGCATCAGCAGCCATTGTTACTCATCGGATAAGGATCTGCAACAGCAACCGAGCATCAAGACAAATCATCGGATCGATACTTTTTTAGTTTATTTTCTGTCAAGCAATAGCTGAGCAGGAACGGACAAAACCAGGTCCATTGAACAAATCTGCAGTCTAGATTAAGGGTTGCAATCGACAAGCACTTATTCATATAATAGTAATAATTAATCATGCTTTCCACGATGAAAGGATCAATCCACCGTAGACAAGGACGTGCACAAAATAGGAAAACGTGATATATCTTCTTTTTTTTTTTTTTTGCACAGGGGTCGGTCCTGAAGGACCGAGAGCTTCATTCAAAGTCAACACTGGAGTTACAACTTACAGATAAGGTCGCACAGAACTTAGAAATTACAAACCGGCCCATAAAATTTGCAGAAAGGACCTCAGAACATAAAATGAGAAAGCAATCAGGTCATGCTCCTTCTCCAGCACGACGAACTCTGAGCTCGACACAGCCAATCTCCACCTCGCCGGGGACGCAGCACTTGGGATGAGGAGACGGGAGCATGATGTGCACGAGTCGAAGGGCCTCCGCAGCGGCAACAAGGCCGGGAGGTTGATACTTACCATCCAACGCCGACCAGGAATCCGTCGACGTCCGAGGCGGGAGTGGCCGCCTTTCGGCCATGAAGAACGACGACGAAAAAGGCGCCGCCGTGAGTAAACTCCCTAGAGAAGCACTAGCACTCTCCTGCTGCAGATCAAAGCAACGGTAGACTAGAGCATCAGATCCCACTTCCTTCTCATCACCGAGATAAGTAAGGAGAGAGGAATCCAATCCCCCAGCGACGATGCCCAATCTGCTGCAAAACACGAGCTTAAGCTTATTGGAGCTGCTGCCTTCGGCTTTGTGCCTCCAGTGCGTCTCCCACCGTGGGAGCTCGCCACCCAGAGTCAACGCCAAGGCATGGCCACCGCTCGCTAGTAGCCACACCAGACAACAAGAGGGAAGACGGCTTTATTTGCAGAGATGCCTCGGCCAGTCTCCTCCACCTGCCATGCCCACCGGAGCAAAGCAGAGCAGCAGGGCGAGGACACGCCAGATCCAGCCGATGAGGTCCGACGACCTACTCCAAGGCGCCACACGAGGACGCAGACGAAGCCTACTGTACATCCTACAACTACTAGCACCTCTCCTCCACCATCTCCGAGCGGCGGTGCCGCCGGAGAGGGCTTCGGATCGGTGCAGAATCTGGTGGAGAGCTCTCAAGCGAGGGGATGAGGAGAGAGAAAGAAAAGGGGAAAGTGAGCCCAAAACGTGATATATCTACAATTAACAAAGTGTCATGTAGGGCATACATGCCTGGCCCGTATTTTCAGGTGGAACTGGGAAAAGCCCCACACGCATAAAATGATTACGCTTTTATGCGGATGATACATCTCAAACGTATCTATAATTTCTGATGTTCCATGCTTATATTATGCCAATTGGTACATGTTTTATATACACTTCATATCATTTTTATGAATTTTCTGGGACACAGTGCCATTTCCTGTTTTCTGCTGTTTTGTATTCCAGAAAAGTTAGTCTGGAAATATTCTCGGAATTGGACGAAACTTGGACAGGGCCTCCTATTTTTCCAACACGTACACGGAGTCCAAAGGAGAGACGGAGGGGGCCACGAGCCAGCCACACCATGGGGCGGCGCGACCCCACCCTCTGCCGCCCCGTGGGGTGGTGTGGGCCCCACGGGCGTCTCCAGCCACCGCCCTTTCGCCTATATAATCTTCCCGACGCGTAAACCCTAAATACCCGAGCCATTATCCATGAAAAGTTTCAGAGACGCCGCCGCCGTTAAACCTAGCTCTGGAGGGTTCAGAAGCTCTTCCCGGCACCCTGCCGGAGAGGGGAATCATCACCGGAGGGCTCTACATCACCATGCCTGCCTCCGGAGTGATGCGTGAGTAGTCATCCTTGGACTACGGGTCCATAGCAGTAGTTAGATGGTTGTCTCTCCTCCTTGTGCTATCATGTTTAGATCTTGTGAGCTGCCTAACATGATCAAGATCATCTATTTGTAATGTTGCATGTTCTGTTTGCTGGGATCCGATGAATATTGAATACTATGACAAGTTGATTTTCAATCTATCTTATATGTTATTTATGATCTTGCATGCTCTCCATTACTAGTAGATGCTTTGGCCAAGTAGATGCTTTTTACTCCAAGAGAGAGTATTTATGCTAGATAGTGGGTTCAGTCTCCAGTAATCTGGTAGAGTGACAGCAAATTCTAAGGTTGTGGATGTGTTGTTGCCACTAGGGGTAAAACAACAATGCTTTGTCTAAGGATAATTGTGTTTTTTACATTACGCACTTTACTTAATGCAATAATCTATTGCTTGCAACTTAATACCAACGGGGGACACGGATGTTAACCTGGCGGTGGATTATTAGTCATAGATGCAGTTGGATAACGATCTATGTATTATGTCGTAATGCCCAATTGAATATCATAGTAGTCATCTTGTCATATATATGCATTGTTATGCGCTCAATATTTTATCAATTGCCCAGCTGTAATTTGTTCACCCAGCATGTTAGTTATCTTTTATGGAGAGACACCACTAGTGAACTGTGGACCCCGGTCCATTCTTTTACACTGATAATACAACCAACTGCAATCATTGTTCCTTTTCATTCTCTGCAATTTACTACTGTTTTCCACACCATACGTTTAATCCTTTGTTTTCAGCAAGCCGGTGAGATTGACAACCTCACTGTTTCGTTGGGGCAAAGTAGTTTGATTGTGTTGTGTGCAGGTTCCACGTCAGCGCGCCACTGACAACCTTCAGAAGTGATTTCTTGCTCCTACTGGTTCGATTAAACCTTGGTTTCATACTGAGGGAAACTGCTGCTACACTGCTTCATACCTTCCTCTTGGGGTCTCCCAACGAACGTGTGATCCACGTCATCAAGCAATTTTTCTGGCGCCGTTGCCGGGGAGCAAGAGGATTTCTGCAAGGGGAGTTTCACGCTTCCAATCTCTTTACTTTGTTATTGTCTTGCTTAGTTTATTTTTATCTTGTCTTGTTTGCTTTTTTTATCAAAAACAAAAAAAAAAGTTACTTGCATTGTTTATTTTCAGTCTTGTTATCATGTCTAGCCCTGTTCCTGTCATCATGTCGCCTGAGGAAGAGATCTTCACTTTCAAGCAAGGGAGTGAGGAGAGTTTTAAAGATGCTTGGTCTAGAATTTTTGAGTCCTATGCTAAAACTGAACCTAAAATGACTTTAAGCCTGCTCTTAGTAGCTTTTATTTTGGTCTTGTTCTTTGCTACAGATATGCTTTAGATGCTGTGGTAGGAGGAGATTTCCTTCGTTATGATGGGGATCAAGCTTTTAATGCTATAAAAAAATGATTACAATTTCTAGCCCTCCAATCAGTAAAATTGATTCGGCTTTGACAAGCATAAGTGATAGACTTAACACTCTTGAAACAAACATATCTGGTCTAAAAGAAGGGTATAATCAGATTCGTGAACACTATGATAATGTGCCAGTAAATTTTGAACCATCGGGATGGGTTCCCTCAGTAAAAGTTGTTATCAATGGTGAAACTTTCCATGCTCGCTGTGATATTATGTCTGAATTCTGTTTAATGCCCAAGGATATTTTTGATTCCTTAAATCTTTGGGAGCTTTCCAAATGCGAAGATTGTATAATTTTGGGTGATAATACTATTAAATTACCAAGAGGAGTAGCCGAAGGAGTATTTACAAAACTCCTGGGGATAACAATATCTATTGATTATCTTGTCATTGAATGTGCAGGAGTAGGACAAATTACGCTTGGAAGATCTCTGTTGAAACGCTTTGGAGCAATAATAGACGTGGGCCAAGGCACTATGAATTTCGCCTCTTCACCTATGTGTAACCAAGTATTTCCTAAAGATAAGGGTAAGGTAAGAGAGCTAAGCGTAAGATTGTTGATGCTTCTCACTTGGAAACACTTGATTCTTACTTTCTGCGCCTAGCTGAAAGGCGTTAAAGAAAAGCGCTTATGGGAGACAACCCATTTTTTTATTTCTGCAATTTTTCTTTTTTTGAGTCAAGGAGTTGTTTACTTCTGTAACAATTCCTTTGTATCTTTATTTTTTACATTGTTGTGCCAAGTATTGCCTCTAATAGGAAGATGATGCTAGATTTGGATTTCTGCGCAGGAACAGATTTCTGCTGTTCACCGTTTTCTTCTGTAAAATCACAGAAAAATTATTTAAATCTGAATTTTTTTGCGTGATCCTCAGATATGTACGCATCTTTCGTTAGTTTTAGTTTTTCGATCTGAGCAACGTAAGTGCCTCGAAAAAATTCGTCTTTACGGACTGTTCTGTTTAGACAGATTCTGTCTTTTATTTTGCATTCTCTCTTTTACTAGTGTTGAGTGGAATTCTTTTTTAGGTGAAGAGCTTCACATAACATCAGTGGCAGTAGCTAATGTTAAAAGTAACGGTCATGTTTGTGTCCTTATAGAACATGTGAGTTTTTGATTGTGCACTAACCCTCTAATGAGAATTACTGAGTTTGGTGTGGCGGAAGTTTTCAAGGGTCAAGAGAGAAGGATGATATAATGTGATCAAGAAGAGTGAAGAGCTTAAGCTTGGGGATGCTCCCATGGATCACCCCAGCATATTTCAAGAAGACTCAAGCGTCTAAGCTTGGGGATGCCCAAGGCATCCCCTTCTTCATCAGCAACTTATCAGGTCATCTCTAGTGAAACTATATTTTAATTCTTTCACATCATATGTGCTTTACTTGGAGCGTCTGTGTGCTTTTATTTTCGTTTTTATTTTATTTTCTGGTCAACTTGATTGGACCCTAGCATTCTTGATTGGGAGAGAGACACGCTCCGCTTTTTCATATGAATACTCCTATTCTTCACTTATACTTGTTGAGTATTCTTATTAGCTATTGCTATGCTTTTAGCTCCTGTTTTGCATGCATCTCTTATTCAGAGCTGTTAGTTCTTTTAAAGAAAGTACTCTCTTGCTTCACTTATAATTGTTTGGAGAGTTTGTGTTGAAATAAATTGATTGGTGTTTGGTTGGAACAGAAAATGTTGCATGTGGTAGATGGTATAATGGAAAAAGCTTACATATTCTTGTAGATCACTGTATTGGATAATTTGATACTTGTCAATTGTTTTGAGTTATCAAGTAGTTCATGTTTAAGCTTTTGTATCATGTAGTTAAAACCTATTAATGAAGAACTACCGTAAAGCTCGTTGAAATTTGGTTTGCATGATTGGTATCTCTAAGGTCTAGATATTTTCTAGTAAAAGGGTTTGGTTAACAAGGAAGACAGTGTAGAGTCTTATAATGCTTGCAATATGTTTTCATATAAGTCTTGTTGTCGGTTGATATCCTGTGTTTGCTTCAAATAACCTTGCTAGCCTAAACTCTGTACTGAGAGGGAATGCTTCTCGTGCATCCAAAACCTTGAGCCAAAATCCATGCCATCTGTGTCCACCATAACTACCTATATGTGGTATTTCCTTGCCATTCCAAGTAAATTTTTCATGTGCTACCTTTAAACTATTCAAAACTTTATTACTCCTTTTTGTGTCAATGTTTACCAAGCTCATGAGGACGGGGTGGATGTCTTTATGTCAACTGTCAAACAGACTTTACCACCGGACTAGCGGCATATACATCCGCTTATCCATTAATTTTGCAAAAAGAGCTGGCAAATGGGGTGCCCAGTCCCAATTAATTACAACTTTAACCGCTTAATTCTCTTCACATTTTTGCCCTGATTTATCAGTCAAGCAATGACAAACAGTGAAATATCTGCATGTGTAAACAAAAGAGAAAGAGGGATGATCTGCCTTGCTGGTAGAAATAACGTCCTTCATGGGAGCCGCTCTTAAAAGTCTGGTTGGCAGGGGTCATATTGTACTTTCCATTTTCTGATTCGTTGACAATTAACAAACACCTCTCAAAACTTATTTTTACTCTCTATATGATTTCAAAAACTTAAAAAGCTCTAGCACATGATTTAATCCCTGCTTCCCTCTGCGAAGGGCCTTTCTTTTACTTTTATGTTGAGTCAGTTTTCCTACTTCTTTCTATCTCAGAAGCAAACACTAGTGTCAACTTTGGTGCAACAATTTTTATATGCTGTATATTGCACTTATTATATTGCTTTGTGTTGACAAATATCCATGAGATATATATGTTGAAAGTTGAAAGCAATTGCTGAAGCTTAAATCTTCCTTTGTGTTGGTTAAATACCTTTTACTTAGAATCTATTGCTTTATGAGTTAACTCTTATGCAAAACTCTTTGATGCTTGTCTCGAAAGTACTATTCATGAAAAGTTTTTGCTTATATGATTCAGTTGTTTGCTCATTATCTACTTGCTAGCAAACTATAGACCATTGACCTGGATCACTTCATTCATAACATGTGCTTTACAATACTATTTGATCAAGATTATGATTGTAGCATGTCACCTCAGAAATTATTTTGTTTTTATCGTTTTACCTACTCGAGGACGAGTAGAACTAAGCTTGGGGATGCTTGATACGTCTCAAACGTATCTATAATTTCTGATGTTCCATGTTGATATTATACCAATTGTTACATGTTTTATATACACTTCATAGCATTTTTATGCATTTTCTGGGACTAACCTATTAACAAGATGCCACAGTGCCAGTTCCTGTTTTCTGCTGTTTTTGTATTCCAGAAAAGCTAGTTCTCGGAATTGGACGAAACTTGGACAGGACCTCCTATTTTTCCAACACGTACACGGAGTCCAAAGGAGAGACGGAGGGGGCCGCGAGCCAGCCACACCATGGGGGCGCGGCCCCACCCTCTGCCGCGCCGTGGGGTGGTGTGGGCCCCACGGGCGCTCCAGCCGCCGCCCTTTCGCCTATATAATCTTCCGACGCGAAAACCCTAAATACCCGAGCCATTATCCACGAAAAGTTCCAGAGACGCGCCGCCGTCAACCCTAGCTCGGGAGGGTTCAGAAGCTCTTCCCGGCACCCTGCCGGAGAGGGGAATCATCACCGGAGGGCTCTACATCACCATGCCTGCCTCCGGAGTGATGCGTGAGTAGTTCATCCTTGGACTACGGGTCCATAGCAGTAGCTAGATGGTTGTCTCTCCTCCTTGTGCTATCATGTTTAGATCTTGTGAGCTGCCTAACATGATCAAGATCATCTATTGTAATGCTACATGTTGTGTTTGCTGGGATCCGATGAATATTGAATACTATGTCAAGTTGATTATCAATCTATCTTATATGTTATTTATGATCTTGCATGCTCTCCGTTACTAGTAGATGCTTTTAACTCCAAGAGGAGTATTTATGCTAGATAGTGGGTTCAGTCTCCAGTAATCTGGGAGAGTGACAGCAACTTCTAAGGTTGTGGATGTGCTGTTGCCACTAGGGTAAAACAGCAATGCCTTGTCTAAGGATAATTGTGTTGTTTACATTACGCACTTTACTTAATGCAATAATCTGTTGTTTGCAACTTAATACCAACGGGGGACACGGATGTTAACCTGGCGGTGTATTATTAGTCATAGATGCAGTTGGATAACGGTCTATGTATTATGTCGTGATGCCCAATTGAATATCATAGTAGTCATCTTGTTATATATATGCATTGTTATGCGCTCAATATTTTATCAATTGCCCAGCTGTAATTTGTTCACCCAGCATGTTAGTTATCTTTTATGGAGAGAAACTACTAGTGAACTATGGACCCCGGTCCATTCTTTTACACTGATAATACAACCTACTGCAATCATTGTTCCTTTTCATTCTCTGCAATTTACTACTGTTTTCCACACCATACGTTTAATCCTTTGTTTTCAGTAAGCCGGTGAGATTGACAACCTCACTGTTTCGTTGGGCCAAAGTAGTTTGATTGTGTTGTGTGTAGGTTCCACGTCAGCGCGCCACTGACAACCTTCAGAAGTGATTTCTTACTCCTACTCGTTCGATTAAACCTTGGTTTCATACTGAGGGAAACTGCTGCTACACTGCTTCATACGTTCCTCTTGGGGTCTCCCAACGAACATGTGATCCACGTCATCAGCGGACCACCACATTTCTGTTGGTGAGCTAGCTTATAAAGATGGACCTTCCTTTTTTCGTCCAACCAAAGTGGACTTATGGTTACTGGATGCACTAGGTTGATGGCGGTTTCAATATATCTTTAACCGGGGTGGCTTGCAGCATGCTAGAAGATTACACTATGCAACAAACTTTTAAGATGAAGCACGGCCTTTTTTTCAAGAGAAACCTTCCAATTTATTTATCAACTGTCAAGATAGTACAGAGAATAGTTCACACAAAAAAGATAGCACAGGGAATAGAAGTAACAAAAATTGCATCTTGATCCGCAGACCAACAAGCTCCAATTACAATCATTGGAGCGAGCCGAAGGTAAAATGGAGTCGGACAAACCTTATTGTAGTAGAGAGTCAGTAAGTCGTCATGCTAAGTCCACACAAGACCACCTCGTCTTTCTAGTTTTTTTCGGTGGCTGATTTACGTAGCCAGTTTGACCGATCCTTGATTTGTTATACCTTTTTAAACTCTTAAACTATGCAATAAATGGTTGTGTGCATCACTCTGATGCAGAGGTTGGGACATTGTTTCCCATTTAAAAAAAAGACTAACCTAAGCTATATCTAGTGAAAATTGCACACATCAACTATGAACGCCTATTACTAATTGTCCATCTTGCTTGCTATCATCCCAAACTAGGATGGATTTCTCAGATGTATGCTTATGTTTTTTTACTAGTCTTGCCGTTGATTGTTTTGTTATTCACATTACACCACAAACTCTAAACAAATCCTTCCCTTTTATGAAAATCAACACACTCTTCATCTCTGGATAGTTTCATAAATGTTTAGTTGATGGTTCACACAAAGTGAGACAAAAACTAATTTCAACCTCCCAAAGTGAAACATATACCAATCTACTCCCATATCTTTTATAAAATACATTTATGAAGTCTCCCAGGGATGTGAACTTTTACAAAAGAATCGCGGAAGATTTTACAAAAGGATTAACATATACCAAGCCCATGAGAGTCAAGGTGAGAACGAAAACATTTTTTACTTTAACACCCATGTGTGCCCAAAATATTTTTTTGTTGGGCATTCGGACACCAAACTTAAATTTTTTTATAACAAACTTAAGTTTGAACATATATGGCCATATTTTATAAAATTTTAGGTTAATAGAGTAAATTTTAACTAAAATATTTAAATTTAATTAAAAACAACAAAATCTAACCCTAGCCTAGCCCTAATCAGAGTCGGAGTTGATGACGATGGGGAACAACCGTCACTCGACATCTATGAACCCTGACGTGTCTTCTGCATCGATGGGCTTGTGCTTGACCTCGCCGGCGGGGCAATTGGGCGTCCTCCTCCTTCTCATCGATGGAGAACAACTTGAAAGGACACGGATGTCGCCTAGTGGGGGGTGAATAGGCGATTAAAATTGTTTTACGGTTTAAGCTTGAATAAATGCGGAATAAAACAAGCGGTTAATTTATCAAGCACAAAACCTAAACAAAGCTAGGTTTACCTATGTGCACCAACAACTTATGCTAATCAAGATAAGCAAATATGTGATAGCAAGATATATTACTTCAAGCTCGATGGCTATCACAAAGTAAATTGCATAAGTAAGAAGTTCGGGTATAGAAATACCGAGGCACTTGGAGACGATGATTTATCCCGAAGTTTACTTCCCAATGGAAGCTACATCTCCGTTGGAGCGGTGCGGTGTCACAAAGTGATCTCCGAATAGCCGTCAAATGGCACACCGTAATCTCTTTCGTGCCTCTACCAATGTAGAGTACCACGAACCACTATGGGATGCTCGAGGGTGGTCACCGAACCGGTACAAGGATGCTCGAGGGTGGCTGCTCCCAAAGCCATAAGAAACACAAGGTTGAGGCACACTCCACAACTCAATTGGAGGCTCTCAACTATCCCGCGAGCCACCAAAACTCTGAGATCAACAAGGACCGTCTAGGGCACTCCAAGTACCCAAGAGGACAAGCTCCAGGGCACCCCAAATACCCAAGAGAAACAAGCTTCTCAACTTCACTTTCCACGTATCACCGTGGAGAACTCAAACTGATGCAACCGATGCAATGGGCAAGAACACAAGAAGTGCTCAAGTCCTTCTCTCTCAAATCCCACCAAATCAACTAATACTTATGGGGAAAGAAGAGAGGAAGAACAAGGAAGAACACAAAATCCCTCCAAGATCTAGATCCAAAAGCTTCCCCTCACTTAGAGGAGAGATTGATTGGTGGAATGGTAGATCTAGATCTCCTCTCTCTTTTCCCTCTAATTGGAGGCAAGAATCATGGAGGAATAGAGAGAAAGCAAAGCTTCAAAGAGTCAACAATGGAGGGAAAAACCGTGCTCTAGAGTTAGGGAACCTTCGGAGAAGAAGGCCCCATTTTATAGGTCCCTGAAAAACTAGCCGTTTTGGACAGAAAACATGCAGTCCGGAATGGATATGTTTTTCATCCGGAATTCAAAACCATCCAGAATATTTGGACATCTACCAATCTGATTCCGAACCGATCCAGTACCGAATCGTGCTGTCCCGGAATCAGTTCGGAATGAGTTCAGAATATTCTGAGTCACCCGGATTTCCAGAAACACACATATGAAAAACGTGATATCTTTTACATACGAACTTCGTTTTCGATGTTCTTGGACTCGTTGGAATCACCGCAACGAGCGTTACAAGATCATGCAGAGAAACATCATAGTCCAACATGGGAGGATAAAACCAAATGTAGAAATGTAAAACCTCTCTATAAATGAACAACCGGTCAAACCTCCAACATCAAAAACTCAACAAGTTTTTCATACGAAATCCATTTTTGATGAACTTGAGCTTGTTACGAAGATCACAACAAGCTCCAAAATCCCACACAGAGAAAAGCCAAATAAGAACCAAGAAAGATGATGAAGGCAAGTATGCAAATGTTTGATCTCTCTTCAACTGATACGCTAAAGCTCAATGAGAGCCCATGTTGATAGTACGGTATCTATCCTATAACCCGGTCTCCCACCTAGCACCATGTGACCGGTAAAATAGAAACCCTATCAAGATCATACCTTTGCCTTTGCGCATTCCACTTGAGCTAGATGATGTCGACCTTGATCTCTTCAAGTGGACCACCTTTCTTGATTGCGCTTCGCTTGGTGAAGTCTCACATATTGCTCCCCCATACTCCACCATGGGAGAGTCTCTCATATGCACATATTCACTTGACCATTATCCCAAGAGGGTGGCAAGCATCAAGCATCTGATATCTTCAAGATACTTCTCTTCAACACTTGCACTTCTCAAGTTTGATGACGATCACCACTTGACGTCATCCTTCATGGGTTATATGAAATCTTCATTTGATGCAAGCCCATAGAAAGATGCCTAACCCCACATAGAAATGCCACACACATAGCATGGGTTAGTTCATAAAGCTATATGGACAATTGCTTACCATACCAAGAGATACATGATCCCACTTGGTACATCTTGTAGCTTTATGTGTTGATCAATATCTTGATCAACCTTGTATCTTTTTTTCTCTTTTCAATAGATGATGTCTTAACGATAACCATGAATGATCACATAATCCTTTTCTTCAAGACATAATTACAATATGTTCAACTCGCATATGACCAATCATCGGATAACTCCTTGAGTAACAACTTGGTCATCACATGTTCTTCTTCTTGATCATATCAAATATATATCCATACACCTCGATGATCTTGATGCCAAATATTTCATTATATCAATATATTCATGGCATCATCCCTGAATCCAATCATATGGAGTTCAAGCATTGCTTATGGACAAACACTACAAGTATAACTCAATGCAACCATTAGTCCATAGGGATTGTCATTAATTACCAAAACCACACATGCGGGCGCCATGCCCTTTCACAACTTTTTGAAGCCGGGTTCTTTCTTGATCTCCAGCGCCTTCGCTTACGACACGGCGATGGTTCCACCAAGTCCAGCCACCCGGCTTGTGGGCTCGCTCATTGCCGGCGAGGCCACAATCCCGAAAGCACAATGCGCATGGGGAGCGGCGCCATCAGGTGGATGGTCAGCCCGAAAGCACAAAGACCTAGCGGGCCATATAGATGACGGGTGGGCCGACGTCTTAGGTGTAGGGTTGCAAGCGGGGCGGGCTGGCGGACAACGTGACAGTACAAATGTAGTGTTATTTTTTCATGAGTGATGGATAGATTTTGTGCTAGCTGAGAGGTCTTGCGGGCCGCCGCTTGCAACCCTACTTACGTGGCAGGCGTGTCCAAACACCCCTATCGAGCCTGAAAGGATAGCATATTGGGACGAGAGGGTCCGAAGAGAACGACCCTGCCCGGATTGAGCAGGGGTTTTGTTGAGGGACTATGTTGGAGATGCTCTTATTATCGCTCGCTAGTAAAACACGACACATGCATTGACCTCCTTGCCACCAATGGACGGTGCGACGTTGTGCGTCACAACTCACAAAAGTGCAGGAGTCTTTCTGCCGGCAGTGGCTAGCGCATTTGTCGGGTGCGCGACGCTGAAGCTCGATCTGCCTGCGCACCAACCTGGACCCCTGAAGCGCCGGCGGGGCATTGCCTGAGAGCACTAGTGCACCACCCGCGGTCAGTGCGTGCGTGCACCAGCGGCCACGTGTTGCTCGGATTCCCCTGTACTGTAGGGAGTTTTTTTCGAGTAACACCCTCTAGGCAGTTGCTGAGCAGGGTCTCGAGTCTCCTCCCCCGTTAATCTCCTCAAGTTTTCATCATCATACTGTCCGGGTCATCAATCATCACGGCAGAGCCAAATTGCTGCTGCCTCGACGCTGACAGCGACGTCTTCGTTGTCGAGACCGGCCCCTAATCCGCATACCGAAAACGAGGAACGCCTCCGCCTTATAAATCAATCACGATTAGCTAACAATCTACGTGAAACCTTAGGGTATATATAGTACTAGCTTCATAGCTAGCACGGGGTTAGTAGCATTAGCATATTATCATCGCAAACAAAAAAAGCGTTAGCATAGCAATGCTGCCGGTCGTGATTGCGATGGGAGCAGCAAAACCAACAGCCGGTGTTGCGACTACAACTAATTAAGTACTCCTATATAGAAACGCATCAGAATCAAGCACATGGTAGTAGCTAGAGAAACGCATCACCCATGCATGATTAATTGATTAACGGTTAATCTTTTTTTTTGCGATCACAAACTCCGATCCATTAGCCAAACACAGCAGTACAAAGGACTCCGATAAAATCGAAAATTACAACCTGGTCCTCGGAGACCCACACCTCTGCACCCACCGACGCGGAGCAAGGACGCGCCGCCGCACTGCCTCCGCCGCACCCTCCTGGCGCCGACGAGAACCTTGGATCTTCAGGCAGTTTCCACGCGCACGGGAAGTCGTCGCTCTCGGTCTCAGCGTACCCGCACGACGGTGAAGAAGAGGAGTGAAGCACCGCTACGAGAAGGTCGTCTCCTCCCTCGCAAACCTGCAAGAGAGAAGGAGATCGGGATCCCTCCGAACACACCTTACAAGCCCCACTTCGCCGACGGAGGAGACGGCGAAGCGTCGACATCTGGGCCGAAGGACCAAATCCCCACAACACGGGTTCGCCCTTCTCTTCGCCTGTGAGAACTGTAGCAGGGGAAGGGAAAAGGGTGACTAAAGATAACTATTAACGGTTAATCATTAACCTATACTCTACTTAGAAGAGTGAGGAGAGCTAAGCTAGCTCGAGCCTAGTGGCCTGCCACCTGACATAAACCGCGTAAACCATCCACTATGTGAGTGTAAAGCGAACCATACATGGTTTTGGTTCGATGCTACACACTGCAGGGCATCGGTGCATATTTTCTGACACAAGAAGCGAACCAATTATTTGGTTCGGTTCCTACTCGCATGCATGGAGTTAAATAAGATTTTTTTTCACCGACGTGTCAGTGCCCATCTACCTGGAATGATCGATCCGATCCGCGTCTTTTTTTTCTACTCCTAGCAGCAGTGGTACTGCTAGTGAGCATTTCATTTCGTCGACGGGATAAAAGAAAAGCGATCCATGGTGCGTGCGGCATATTTTCAGGCACGGTGCCGGGTCAACTCGCCGCGTGCGGTTGCAGCAAGCAACAGCATACGCAGCTCACACTAGTTCAGAGTAGGAGATTTTGGTGGTGCGCGTTTCAGCTCGTCAGGTTCACTGAACACTTGAGTTCGCCGTAGCCGTAGCTTGCATGAATGCAAAGGATGGTCGCGACGGGCGACGAAAAAGGCCGGCCTGAATGAATCTCGCCATGCATGGAAATAGGTCACGTGCGGCATCACATCAGTCGTGGGAGTGAAGGGGACGGCAACCGTTTTGGTGGGGCCACGGTGCCTGTCAGCCTCTCACCAACTTAGGGGCCGACGTGTCGGCACCAGCTAGAGTGTGCGTTCTGTGGACAGACCAGGCCGGACGAGTCGGCGTCAGCCGGCCCATACTTATTGGACCAGCTTGTAGCCTGGGCATATTTAAGTTGCTGATGGCCGCCCCGGGCCGAAATCTGCGACCGATGCACGCAAAGCAGTGGCAGGATAAACAACACGCGAATTCATGTGACACCATAGAACAGCAATCATGGCAATGGATGGGCCTTGCCTCGCATAAGAAAAATGGATAACTTTGCCGCGCCAATCCCAAGGCTCAACCCGCCGAATCAGTTTCTCAAATTTGCTCATAAGAGTAGAGTATGCATGAGTGCGTTCATAGGGGTGAGTTTGTACACGTGTATGTGAGCGTCTGCCTTTAGACTGTGTTTCACAACAAACAAAAAAACAGATAAACTTTGCAGTCGTCCATGTTAGCAGCAAAGAGTGTTTATTAAATGGTTTCATGAAAAAGATAATATATTAAATCAGAACCGACGAAGAAAGTCTAACGGCTTTATAACGAGAAGACGAAAGCAACGCCCCCACACAACCCAATAAGAAAACCGAGGATAAGAGCTCGTAAGATGGAATCTATTGAAACTCGTATATAATTTGAATACAAAAAAAAACAAGATTGTATTAAAGAAAGACCCTACAACAGACAGTTAGGTCAATAAACGTTGTAGAAATGCAGTAAAGAGTAACCTGATTATATGCAGTTACGGTTACCATGGTTTGTGTGAATTGTGATTGACCTGATAAGATAAGAGTTGGCAATACTAATGGTGGTGAGCTTCAGGACCATAATCTGACGCGCATGCTTAGCTTGAAAAATAAGAACTCAAGAGAACATGAGTGAAATTACTCCATGGATACACATTAAGGATGGCTGAAGCTTAAAAGATGCTACTATCCCTTTTCTTTAAAAAAAAGACGGCCGGCCTCAACAAGCTATATATGGGAAAGATGGTTGAACAGGGATAATACAAAACAGACATGTCAATATAGGATACTTTTGCGATACAAAAATACCATTATATGTAGTATTACACGCCCGACTTCATTGGCAAGGAAGCAAATGAATGCACTTCAGCACAATGACATCACACTAAAATGGATCATTCTTTCAGGCTGAAGCCCAGTTTCAGTAAAGGTATATTTTTCTGATAAGCCATAACAGAGGCATCCAAAAACAAGGGGCATAAACACACAGAAATCCATCATTGAGAACTTAGAAGAGTTTGGTGAAAAAAAGGAGTTCAATAGTGTCTTGAAGATTTTCAAGGCAGTCCAATACTAAGTTCTGTAATCTGTATAAACGTAAGTTTATCCAATAAAGCTGAGAACTGATGCCTTGCCCCTTAAGTAACCAAACCACAACAACAATAGACACTTATGATCATAGCCTTCCATCTAGACATCACTCAACAATTTTAACAATCTGTGTGTATGCAACATAAGTTTATTATGATCATAGCCTTCCATCTAGACATCACTCAACAATTTTAACAATCTGTGTGTATGCAACATAAGTTTATTCAATGCTACTGAATCATGTATTCCCTTGATAATCAAACTACAACAGCTATAGCTGCATACCATATTGAAGCCTCAAGAGATCTCAAACTGACAAACTGCTACTCCAGATAAATCCATAATTTTTGCAAAGATGTGTGCTACGGCTAACCCTTAATTCTTTTACATACACACTGACTGTTAGTGTTAAGGAAGACTAGGTTCAGAAAAGATTGATAGCCAATTCGAAGAAACAACAGTCCAATAAATAAACACCAACAGCTGCATATTTGGCTTATATGGGAAAGAAGCTACTACACATTTAGATCTACAGTTATCCATGGATATTCATGATTATACCACATAGTGTTCTGTGCTTAAGAAAACTGCTCCTGGAAAAAAAGGAATCTACACCACTAAGACCTCGCCTAGAGACAGTTACATAACTTAGTTTAACTAACTTCTGTGGCAATTTCTGTGCGGACTACAGCAGCAGCAAGAAAACATCATGGTTAAACTTAAGTAACTACTAACTCAATGTGACAGAGAGTAAATCATCTGTAGAATGAAGACTTTAAATACAGATAACTGAGATTGAGCCTTTTTTAACCTTTTCAGGAAGGTGGGATTCATAATTATGTCCCATATCCAAAGCCAACTTCAGTTGTGTGAACGTGTGGATTATTTCTAAGGCTGCACTTGGCTAACTAGTTTAGCCATCCCTGAGGTAACCATAGAACCAAGCCTCATCATAATATAAAGTGGCATATGATATTCCCAAGTTACCGATACTCCTAGTATTGACTACTAACTCCATAGATACTAGTTACTCAATAACCAGATCGGATACTCTAATTTGGCACTGCTGGACATACGTGCAAATTTATTGCCGCCCCAAACTTCTCATGCCAGTACATATAGTGACACCATCAAAATTACCATCCAGGGCACAACTCACATTTTGGCCATATAAAATGATGTCTGTGCTATTCCCGGTGCTCTCGTGCATTTTGTAACAAGCCAAGACATTATGTCGATTAAAACTGAAATACAGAATGTCAGGTCCGACTACTTTCTACCCTGTTTCAGCTTAACGCTTGGATATACTCCTTTACAGAGGTTGTCATTGTGTTGTAGTTTCACAACATAAGAGGTAAAATGTCGTGTGGGGCAGGCATTACTGCAGCCACCACAAAGTTCAGAGTCCAGATGAACCATCTCAGTCACCAGCAGTGGTATAAAGCTAGGCAATCTTCGTGAAACCAGGCATCAAAGAAATAAACAAAAAAGGGAGAGTTCACCTCCAGATCGATCTACCCCCACCCCCAGGCATCACAGGTGCACAGCCTTTGGGAGGTCACAAGTTTCCATATAACATCTCAATGGAAAAAAAAACTGTGCTAAGAAGAGCAAGTTGAAGCTGTATGCAGCACTGCACACTCGAGATATGTCTAGGTTGCAAGTCACGCAAGGATATCAGTGCATCACCGCTGAAAGAAGTTTGGGTGCAACCTAGCTTGAGGAGCTACATAACTAGGATTTTTTATGTTCGATATGTCCAAATGGTTCTTACATGAACACAAAATAGGTCGATATTTCTTGGCGTTTTAAAGGAAAATGGTGATGTTGAAGACACTCTGATCTACAAAAATGTAACATCACAACATACATGTATCTTAGCAAAATTGTGTGAGAGACTTTAGAAACACATTCAAACAATATGTTGTTCAGTTTACAATAAGCAAAGAAAAAAGTTCCTCCAACAACTATATAAAGGACAAATATATTACTATCGGACGCTCTAAGAATCCGTGTTTAATGCCAAGAGTTTCGTGACTGCTTGGAGAAAAGAGAAATAGATTTCAGAATGAACATAAGAGAGATCCTATATAGCACATAGGACACGTTGTGCAGTGGGTCAGGTCAAGTCTTGGAGGTGTACAAAGTAAGAAATACAGTCAGTTCGGAATGAACATTTTCTCTTAATACGGTAGATTTTATATGAATCAAATCCGTGCAACGTCAATCTACCTTTCTATGACAACGCCAATCTGATTCCCCTACAGAGCATTACCTAAAACATTACAAGACTGCAAGATAAACTGAACCATGACAACTCTGATCATATTCTGGCTTTTAAAGTGCCAAATACTTAGATCACAATGACAGGGTAATCACTGAAAAGTGAAAACAGCGCAGCATAATGTCATACTTGCGAATCATGTGTAGATATGAGTGTAGCAGCAAAAATTCAAATAAAATACGATATGCGGTTCCACAAAGCAATACAGTTGGAGTTCACAGCAATGTCAAGGGCCAGATATACAGAGACTAATGCAGCAGACATAAGACACAGCTTAGAGAATAGATGATTATACAGTGAGACATCTTACAAGTGCTTCAAAGTTAATCACAAAACCTTCATGATACAAACCAAATAGTGTGTTATAAGCACAAGCACCATGATAGTTCACATTGCTGAAGCAAATATATACATAAACAGAGCAAATAACGAAATCACAGCTTAACTTTATTCCCACATTGACAGGAACAGAGAGGAACCAACTCACAGTGCATCCTCACCCATGTGAACTCCCATCAATACTCGCCCCGATACTCGCTGTAATCGTCCCTTCCGGCAGGCACCACCTTCTCTCCAACTCTCTCTGCCGGCTTCTCCTCCTTGTACTTCACACCTTCCTCAATCGCAAGCCCTCCAACTGCTCCAGCAACTGCACCCACAGCAAGTCCAGTGCCTAGTCCGTACCTTCCGCTCGCTGTCCCACTCTCAGTCCTTCCTCTCTGCTCATACTGCGCAGCCACACTCTCAGTCCTTACTCTCTGCTCATACTGCCCAGTCACACCCTCAGTCCTTACTCTTTGATCATACTGCCCAGCCACACCCTCAGTCCTTCCTCCTTGCTCATACTGCCTGCCGTACTCCACAGGTGCAGAGGGCCCTCCGGTGTACTCGTACTGAGATGGAGGCGGCGGCGCGGAGTAGTACGCATTGGGACGGTAGTACTGGTCTAAGCCGTACTGTGGCGGGGCCGAGAAAGCGGGGGGTGGAGGGGATGGAAATAGTACGGGGAGGAGGAAGGAAGTGGGTACTGCGGCTCAGGAGGGGGAGGCGAGCGCTCGCGAAGGGCCACGCGGATGCGGAGCTTGCCCTGAGGCGGCCGGAGGGGCGGAGGAGGGGAAGCGTGATTATGGGTGAGGCGGGGGAGTCGGAGCTAGGGTTAGGGTTAGCGGGGAAGAGGAGGTCGCGGAGAGGCGAGCGGGCGGAGCCGACGAGCGGCTTGGGCGAGTCGGACGGCTTGGAGTGGAAGACGTCGAGGGAGAGGAGGAGCGAAGGGTCGTGCGGCGAGAGGTGGGGCGGGAGCGGGAGGACGATCCGCTCGTTCCACGCGGGCTTGCAGCCGCCGGCGTCGTCGGGGCGGGTGGCGGTGCGGCGGGAGGGGTCGAGGTAGGCGACGGCATAGGCGCGGAGGTCGCCGCGGCGCCAGTTGACGTTCTTCAGGTGCTTGCCCGAGACGACGGTGACCTCCAGATCGAGGGCTTTTGGCGGCGCCGATGCCGGCGGCGGGATCGAAGCAGGCGGGGCTTGGTACTGCGGGTGGGTGAGCTGGTGCGGGGGAAGCGGATGCTGCTGGTGCTGGTGCCCGTGGGGAGGGGGCGGGGAAGCCATGGCGCGGGCGAGCAGGTGCTCTGGTCTGGCTTTCGCGATTGCTGTTGGGGGTGGGTGCTGGGTCGCGCTGATCTGATTGATGACTCGTTGATGACAAGAAGTTAAATGTGGTGCGGCGACACGCCGCACTTGTGGTTATATTTTTTTTATGTTTGTAAAATGGGTAGTCTTGGAAGGCATTTAATTTTTTTGAAATATTGAAATGTGTTTGCTATGCATTTGTAATAAAATTCATATTTGGAAATGTTCACATTTGGGAAATGCGTAGGATTGGAAATTGTTGGAATGCAAATAAAATTTAATGATAAAAATTGTTTGTAATTTGAATTTATGTGTTGTTGTGTTAATTCTGATATATTTTTTCCCCGAGGTATATGATGCGCTCATGTGGTAAATTTCAATTTTGGAAACGTATGCATTAAAAAATATTTTGGAATTTTTTAATATTCATTTTTGAATTTTGATCATATGTCGTAAGTAGATAGCAATTTGTTTTCGTAATATGTTTGAGTTTTGATTTAAATATTTAATTTAACCCAACAATAGAGGGTAATGCGTTATATCACCATTTGCTAAGCTCAATTAAAATTCAATCCATATTTAAAGGAAATGAATTTGATTTTTTTTCCAAATATTTATTTATGTAAGCATTTTTTAAATTTAGCCTAATTGGAACGATGTAAGTTCTATTTTGCCATATTTTTTTTATGTAGCACTAAAATTAGAAGAATTATGATATAGTTGTCTATAAATATTAACCAATGTGGGCATTAGTTTTGATTTGCAAATGTACGCAATCAACATTTTTTTTGTGGCGTTATTTTGATATATATTTTTTCTTTTTAAGTGGGTAGAATTAAAGTTATTGGATTTATAATATTGTTTAGTTTTTGAAATTCGTATATAAAATGGTAGGGCCCATCTGTCATGGGAATATATATATATTTTGTATAGAAGAAAAAAGGATCTGTCAGCTGGGACCCACGCTGACGTCATAGTGACGTCAGCAATGCCCTGGATTTGGAACTGCCGCGCTGCCGCGGCGGCGTGGAGCTCGCTGCCGTCGCGCCGCCGCGATATGGGAGGCGTGGGTAGACTCGCTGGAGGTGCGTCGATGCGGGGGTCCCGGGAGCGGCGGCGCTGCCTGTTTTAGGTCGCCGGAGCGCCCCCCCCCCAGCCCGCGAATGCGGCGGTGGATGCCGACCGCGGTGGCGGCGATTCCGGCTAACTCGCGGTGTTCCAGCGCGTGGCTGTGGGCGAGGAGAAGCAGGACGTGACGGCGCATCTTCCCGTAGGCGTCGATCTATGCGGGGAGGAGCGGTGCGGCGGCGCGGCGACCTCGGCGTCGCGGGAGAAGAAGGAGGGGAGGGGGGCGCTCTGGGTGTTTTTTTAAAAAGTCCTTCGGGTTTGTCGTATTTGCGTGTAGGTCCTTATCCACGTGGAACGGTGGACTGCGGGTTTGTTTTGTGGTTTTGTGAAGGGCCTTTTTGCAAAAGCGTCAAGGGCGTGTTCTGTGGACCGGCCGATCGCGGATGAACGGGGCGGATCAAATACTGTAGAACACTGTTCATGTGAACAGTGTCTACTGTAGCTATCTACAGTAGCCGATCGCTCTCAGGCCGCGATTTGCGCCGGCTTTTATATAGTTAGTGATGGTGAGGCGACCTCTTTGTTCAGCCGGGGCGGCGTGAGGCGACTGACATAAAAATCTGCACTGGCAATCGAATAGAACCCCAATCGGCCCAAGTCTGAAGGCCCTCATTGCATAGATTTGAAAGCAGCTCATGAAAAAAGAAAGGGAACCCTCAAAAAAATGAAAAAAGAAAGGGAGCAACAGAATAACTTTTCCTGCATAATTGCCACTGGATCATCGACAGTGGATAATAATCCACAGTCACGTTCTCCCTCAGCTGAGAGTATTCCAAATGATGACAGCACCAGATCAAATGGATGCACAACAAGAAGGAACCGAATGAAACCTGGGGGATCTATAATACTCCCTCCGTTCCAAATTAATTGATTTGGCTTTGTCTAAATACATGACGAGGGGTTAACTCATCAAATCTCATGGTTAAGGACCTAGGGTTGAGATTACGAGGGAGAGAACATGGTAGAGCTGGTAGTTTCGTCGGCTGACAAGTAAAAGCAGGGATTTTACCCAGGTTCAGGCCTCCGGAGAGTAACACCCTACTTCCTGCTTGTCTGGTATTGATCGTGTGAGATTATGCGGGCTACAATGGGGTCCTGGCGAGATATCGATCTCGCTAGGGTTTATATAATAGGCTGGGTCTCGGGAGTTCGCAACTGACCCTGTTTACGTGTAAGGAAAGTCTAAACCGACTATGCCTATGTCTAATCTTGGAGTGTACTCCATCTTGTTGGGCCTTTCGTCATGGGCTTCATGTAGGTTCTTGATAGTTGGGATTTAGTCGACACGTGCACCAGGTACCCTTATGGTAGGGTACCCGGGATGTATATCCTTGTCAGTAGCCCCCGAGTACTTGTCTGACTCGAAGAATCGGGCATTGACTCGTTCGTAAGTACACGTCATATTCTTTGTACTTGTGTTTATAATTGGAATTCATGTATAAATAGCACATGTTGGCTATGTCGAGTATTTTCATCGACTTTGGTTTTTGCTTATGATAATCAAGAGATAATAGCTTAGTAGGCCTGGTACACTCGACGGATCGGGACCGGTTAACTACACATTCAGGTAAAACCTTACTAGCTTTCAATCAAACTCGAGTCCCCGGACTCGAATTTGGAACAAACTGGTCAGACTCGACTATGCCGCGGAGGTCTTACTGAATCGATCTGCAGTATAACTTTGAAATTTACCCAACGCGTCCGTCGGGATTTTTCATCATGTCTGCTGACACGGAAAGTTTTAAGGATTAACGTTGCTGGAACGATCCGTAGTCCAGCTCGAAAGTCTGGCGGGTCTTACCTTTGCACTTCGCATGCAGCATCCGAGGTTATTTGCGGCGGACGCAACTGGGGAAATTTTCGAGTATGATTTTGCATCAAATTTTGCATATGATCTAAGTCGAGTCTTTTGTCGACTGATACTTTGTCATTATTCTATCGGGTGCGCGACAGTGCTCCCGACGGGAGTAGCCCCCGAGATTGTGCTTTATTGCTTTGCAATGGAGGATAATCTCAAATCTTTTTATCCCATATATTCTTAGTCGAAAAAAAATTGATACGCTCCCGATGGGAGTAATATGCCTCAGTCGAAGGAACGGTCGAGTGACCGATATGCGTTGGGCGGACTCGAATGCTTTTCTGAACAGAGTGCTTGCAATGACGTCAGGGATGACGCTTACGGCGACTGCGCTGTTTGACACGCGGTGTCGTGCGTTATGTTGTGATGGATGCGACGTGACACGTGGGCCCCAAGCTGCAGTGTTGACTGAAGACAATGCCGTTTGGACTTGTTTTTGACCGTTTTGACGTGATTTTTACGGCGACGTGATAATGGGCTCCTCGTTTCTCGTGCGTAGTGGATGGAGTGGCCGTCGACGGTTGCTCTCCATGCTTGCCACGTGTACGGTAGGATTCCCCGCGGAATGCACAATTGTGGATTGACGGTGATGATTGATTTTGAGTTGAGGTAAATAGTAAGGGCAGTGCTGGCAGAATTTTTTACTAGCCATTTGCCTCCTGCGCCGCCCCTGTTTCATCTTCTTCCTCGCGCTCCTCCTCCATTGTTCTTGTGCCAGAGCTTTGTGCGCTTCACCACCCTCTCCTTGTCGATGAAGAAGGTAGCGGGCAACAAGCGTGCTGCCGCGACTGCTGCTGCCGCGACCGATGCGGTGGCGGTGAAGGGGAAGAAGGTTGCGGCCAGCGCATCTGCGTCCGCCGCCGACCTGAAGAAAAGCGACGGGGACTGGGTGAAGTCTTCGATCAAGGAGACGCACCTTGACAAGCTTCGCGAGGACGGGCTGCTACCTCCCGCGGACCAGCTGTTCGTCCGCGCGCCGTCGCCCAAGGAGGTACTCCCTAAACCTCGCGCCAATGAGCGCGTTTGTTTTGCGGAGTTCTTGACTAGGGGGTTCTCATTCTCCATCCACGATTTCGTGCGTGGTTTGATGTATGCCTATGGGGTGCAAATCCATGATTTCACCCCTAATGGCATACTGCACATTGCCTGTTTTATGGCTTTGTGCGAATGCTTTCTGGGGGTTTCCCCTAGCTGGCCGTTATGGAAGTCCATCTTCCTCGTCCGGCCGAACAAGAAGGGCGGCCGCACCTATCCTCTGGGCGGCTGCGGGATTCAAGTGCACAGCGATACGCGCTACTTCGCCCTGAAGCCAGTCGACTTGGCACAAGGGTGGAGGAAAAAATGGTTCTACGTCCGCGTCGACCAGGAAGGAATCCCGCCGTTCTCGATTGCCAGTTCTCTTGCGAGGACCAACGCCTGGGACCATCAACTGTCGACTGAAGAACAGGCGGAGGCAGAGCCTCTTTTGTCAAAGATTGGAAAACTGCTGGGCAACGTCACAGGTGCGCACCTGATTGCCACCTTTGTGAAGATGCGAGTGTGGCCAATTCGCGCCCGAGCTCACCCCATGTGGCAGTATGAGGATGTGCTCGACTCCAGTCGAATGAGCCAGGAGGAATTGTCAAAGAACGAGGTAGTGGTGCATGTGCGATCCATTACCAGCATTAAGTCAAGCGACCCCTGCAATGCGACTGCCATGTCACTCCATATGGGCCGGACAAGCCTTTGCCATAGGTTAGTACACCGTATGTATTGTTTGTCATCTGGCGTTACCAATCCTTGGTTTTGCATTCCTTGCTTTTACTGTAATTTGTGATATGCAGGGTCATTCGACTGCGTCAACTCTTCCTCCCCTTCCAGAGAATGGCCCAACCGAAGAAACGGAGGTGCAAGAGGTAGAAGCAAAGGGAGGGGATGAATCGCCTCTACCTTCGGCTACCACGTCTCCTATGGAAGAGGTTGAAGAGGAAGAGGTAGACGAGGTGCAGACTGAGGTCCCACCCGCGCCTAGGCATGAAATCGAGAACCCCCCTCCCAAGCGTCGTCGCGTGGTCAAAGGGGTGTCCTCTTCTATGAGTTCACCCGTGATGGAGTCAGATGTGAGGGATGATGGAGACTCGGGCTCCTTACCTTCTGCCAAAGCCAATCCTTTGGACGTGAGCCCGTTGAGCTCAGCTCCTCCTCCCAAGTCAGGTGAGGGGCTGTTGTTTGGAAGCCCAAACTTTGACGATCTCGACAGTGAGTAAGATGAAGAGCACAGGTTTGCTCCTATGCTTTTTGTACTGAGGTTTTGCTTTTTGATATTCTTGCTTACGTAGTCTTTCCTCTGTCTTTCATAGTGCTGAGACTGTGCGTCCTCCGACTCCTCCGTCCACTAGAGTTTTGACTCCGGATCACCCGGATACTTCTCTTGTTGCTCCTGAGGTTGTTCAACCAATAGCCACGGCGACTGCCATTGATGCGGCCAAGGTTACGAGTACTGCGACTCCAGCGGTCGGGAGATCTGCCGCCAAGCCTGCGCCTTGGAGTGAACACCTAAGTGTCCTTTGCCGAGTCCGCATAGGGGACTGGTTGTGTATCACTTACGCTGTCTTCATGTGCTTGCAGCCTTTCTACCTCAACCTGGTGGAATCAGGCAAAGCCTTTGTCCAGGTGGAACAGGAGAGGGATAACCTGCGTGCTAACATGGAGCAACTTAGTCGTAAGCTTGCTTGCCTTTTGCAGTCGAAATTCTTTTGCATTGCTTCATGTTGTCAATTTTGAACCGTGCCTTGCCATCTAATTTAGGTGGCAAGGAACCGGCTGAGTCCCGGGTGAAGGAGCTAGAAGAGGCACTTGCAGCCCAGCTTGCCGAGTCGAAGAAAGCTTCGGATGCCGCCAAGGACTCAGCCGCTGCGCGCGAGAGAGGATATGCTGAGCGACTGGCTGGCCTTGCTCGGGATGTGAGAGTAGGGGTGAAAACGGTATGGATAATTTCCGACCGACCGACCGGAGCCTCACGGAAGGCAAATACGGATACGGTCGGATAGTTGCAGGATATGGTCACGGATACGGATAGTAACTAACGGATACGGAAAAGGATGTGGTTTTACTAATATCCGCCCGTATCCGAAGATATACCATATTTCACGGTTATATCCGACAAATATCCGGCGTAATATCCGACAAGTAATACCTCGAACCTGAGTTGTTGGGCAAGATAAAACTTATGTACTTACACAACTCTTGAAAATTCTTTGCTCAAGTCACTAGCATATTTGTGAATCACATTTTTGGGAGGCACCCTTAGGTCATGCAAGGGCAAAATTAAGTAGCCACTTGGAAATGGAAATATGAGTATGAAAACATTATCTATCTTAGTATATCACAATACATAGGGTTAATTTGGAGTAAGTTATTTCATAGTATCTGCTATATACCAGTCCTATTTTCAATGCGACATCCGACGAAATGTTTATCCGCAACCGAACCGTATTCGTTCCGTATTCGATCCATATTCGTAACCGAAAAGATCCGATTCCGTATTCGTATCCGCACAGTATCCGCTCCGACTCCGTATCCGGAAAAAATATGGTCACGGACATGGTTTCACTACTATTCGACCGTATCCGCTCCGTTTTCACCCCTATGTGAGAGGTAAGTAACTTTCCCCTTTTTACGCTTTCGTGTAATCGCTTAGTGTTGTGTAATAATGTGTGCTCTATTTGATCTTTGTTGAAGGAGTTATTGGCACGCCAGCACCTTCGGACGTGGTCAGTGATGAATTGCCACTCGACCATGTTATAGGTGACCTTGGCGCCATGTTCGTCCAGGCGAAGCATGCTCTTGCCAAGTCCACTAGCACCCTCGATGCCGTGTACAAGAATGTGCTCCCATCAGGCGAGGTACCGGCGACTGTGGATGGCTTCGCCGACGTTCTGGGCCCAGGGACTTCGACTATGGTGAGCTTTGCTCGTGCCCTCACGGTACGCGGCTCGGAGTCCACCCTCAAGCTCATATTAGGTCATGGGATAGAGGGTAACTTCGAGGCAGCTATGTATGAGTTCCCTCGAAAGCCGAACGGGAAGATGGTGTCTCTGAAGCATGTTAGTGAGCCAGCCGCGTGACTGGCTAACATATTTATGGCCACTATGGAGCGCAGCGCAGCAGAGATCGCCACTCGCGAGAGCAGGGCTAGGTCGGAGTCTATGGGGTAGATATAGGGTAGCCGGACCTTTATTTATGCCCTGTAATTATACCTTATGATCACGCGAGTATGCGTGTACTTTTGCTACACTTTGTATGGATGTCACCTTCGATGCTTTTGTGGTTGTGCCTGAGCGGCTATGTGCGGTTTTAGCACACCCAAGTTATTCATTGGGTGTCCCCTTTCTGACTTGGGGTTTTTGTGTGCTTATGCTTTGAACAGCCACGGGACCCAATACATCAGTTGGTTCCTCGCGACCTCGTACTGCCACTCGGTCGAAGGCTCAGGTGGCAAACGATGCTAGAGTAATGCGTTATATGAAAGCTCGAGTCGTGCAACTGGAGCAAGAATTAAAGAGTGCCCAGAGCGATCTGGATATGATGAAAATGAGACCAGCTCCAGCCACCCAACAAGAGGATTATGTGCTTGGCGAGATGGACCTCGTGAACAGGCAACTCGAGTATGAGTACAATCCTTGCCTTGATTACAGGTCTTTTGCTTACTCCATTTGCTGACCTTTATACTTTGCAGGTTTTGTTCATGACCTCAAAGCAGAACAGGCTCACGTTGAGGAGCGTTTGGACAATGCGACTGACCCCACGTCAACTGGTCGTCAGCATTTTTGGCTTGATAGGTTTCGAGCGCGCACACTCGCCACTTTGATGGACCGTGCGTGGCGAAGCACTCAGCTACTCGAGTTATGCAGGTTGGCTTTCATTCGCATCAATCAGACCCTCTTTCCAACAGGACCACAACCACAAGGGATTCATGGTCTGCTAGAACTGTTCCGTCGCGCGGGTCCTATCCGGGAGGTGCTCACCCAGAAGCTTGTGGATGGAGCTAACGCGACGATGGCATTCGTGCGAAGTCAGTGTCCAAACTTGGTGTTGCCGCCACCCGCCGTTGGAGCGACTTTATCTCAGGAAGACCTTGATGGCACCATTCTATCTGCAAAGATGCTGGTCGAGCGATGCCATGACCAACTCTTTGGTCCTGTGCTACCCATCAAGGACGAGCCTGAGGACTAGAGGCTTTTTGTGTATGAACTTGTAGAGGGGGCAGCCCCCGAGTGTAAATTTGCCACTTGTATATAATATGCAGGATTTACTTTGTGTGTCCTCAGCCCCCGAGTCTATCGAGTGGGGTTTATGTAAATGGTTCGAGTGTGAACCAATAATTGTGCAGCCCCCGAGTGTTAAAGTGGGGCTGTGAATCTTTGTGATGTCTGAAGTTTCAACTTTTGCTTTGAGACTCAGCCCCCGAGCATGCGAGTGGGGTTGAGGTGTTATGCGTTCTTGCTTAAACTTTTGTGACCCAGCCCCCAAACTTTCGAGTGGGGTTGAGTTATTATTCTTGAAGGATTGAAAACTCGTGTCCTTGATGGCGCAACCCTTGAGCGTTTCGGGTGCGGCCAAGGTATGTACTAATGAGTTATGCAAATAGTAAATAGAGAGATAGAGGAACATTTTGATTATATTCCACTTTTGAATATTAAGCTGCAGGCCGCCTCATTAAAAACCTTCCAGCCCCCTTAGGTACCCTGGAAGGAAAAGAGCGCGTCTGAAACCTGTAGCCATCCGACATATGTGTCTATTACATTGTGCGACTGAGCAATCTAAGCATAGAAACGGCGCAGCTGCGCAACGTTCCAAGGATTGTGCGAGAGTTCGTCTGTCTTCGCGTGCTTCAGTCTGTATGCTCCACCACCAATGACCTCGGTGATGATGAAGGGTCCTTCCCATGGGGGAGCGAGTTTGTGCACCTTCTTTTGCTTCAGTCGAAGTACCAGGTTGCCAACCTCGAAGGACCTGGTGCGCAGTCGACGGTTGTGGTAGTTGCGGAGGTCTTGCTGATAGACAGCTGTGCGCGCTAGCGCCGTGTCGCGTGCTTCTTCAAGTAAGTCGACTGCATCTTCGAGTGCTTCATCTGCGTCTTCTTCATTGTATGCTTTGACTCTTGGTGCATTGAATTTACATCTGATGACAGGATTGCCTCTGCGCCGTAGACCATGAAAATGGGGTGAACTGTGTTGAAGCGTTAGGAGTTGTGCGTAGGCTCCATAGCACAGATGGGAGTTCTTCGACCCAAGCACCCGCGGCTCTTTTGAGTGGCACCAGGAGGCGTTTCTTGATTCCGCTTGTCACGAGTCCATTGGCTTTTCGACTTGGCCATTGGACTGCGGGTGTGCCACGGATGCATAATTGAGCGTGATGTCCTGCTCTTTGCAGAAGGATCGGAACTCTTCAGCCGTGAAGTTTGTACCGTTATCGTGATGATGCTGCTTGGTACACCGAAGCGGTATATGATGGATTTTATGAAATTGACTGTTGTAGTGGCAGTCGAACTTGTGATAGGGACTGCTTCAATCCACTTGGTGAACTTGTCGACCGCCACCAGAAGGTGAGTATGCCCTCCATGGGAGGATTTTCTGAGTGGCCCAACCATATCGAGCCCCCACTTGGCGAAGGGCCAGGCCAATGGTATTGTCTTCAACGCCGATGCGGGTGCGTGCGGTTTTGTGGCGAATTTTTGACAGCCTATGCACCTTTTGACTATGTCCTCCGCGTCTTTGAGTGTTGTGGCCAGTAAAAGCCTGCGCAAAAGGCTTTGGCTACGAGTGATCGACTGCTGGCGTGATGCCCGCAGGTACCTGCATGAATATCACGAAGGATGGCTGGCCATCTTCAAATGCTATGCATCGTTGGAACATACCTGATACGCTGCGCTTGTATAGTTCGTCGTTGATGACGGTGTATGCTTTAGATCATCGAGTGACGCGTCTTGACTCTATTATGTCTTCAGGTACCTAGCCGCGGAGTATGTATGCGAGGAAAGGTTGAGTCCAAGTTGGCTCAATGAGGAGTACCTCGACTGGCGGGTCCTCTGTGCTAGGTGCTTTGCTCTTGGCTGGTGCGGCTGATGTAGGAGATGTTCGTTTTTGCTTGATGGACCTATGCTCGATGCTCTCGAGGAAGACACCAGGTGGAACTTGTGCCTTGGTCGAGCCTAGGTTGGCTAGCATATCAGCCTCTTCGTTGCTTTCTCTCCCTATGTGCCGCAACTCGCAGCCTTCGAAGCTGCCCTCCATTAGGTTGTACAGGTCGCGGTAGGCGATCATGTTGTCTGCGATGGCATCGCAGGCCTTCATTGTTTGCTGCACCACCAGGTTCGAGTCACCATAGATCATCAGTCGAGTGCACCCGAGGGCTTTGGCCATCCGCATGCCATGGATCAGGGCCTCGTACTCAGCTTCGTTATTGGATGGTAACTCGAATCCCATCTGTAGGACATAGCGAAGCTTGTCGCCTTTTGGTGATATGAGGATGACACCTGTGCCTGCGCCTTCGTTTTTCTTCGAGCCGTCGAAGGACATAGTCCATGAGTTGGACACATCTGGTGCTCCTGGCAACTGAGCTTCGATCCACTCGGTATGGAAGTCAGGTAAGACTTGTTCTTTGATGGCCTTCGGGTAATCATACTTGATATCTCGTGGTCCTAGCTCGATGAGCCATTTTGTGACTCGCCCAGTTGCGTTGTGATTTGTGAGGATGTCCCCGATCTCTGAGGTGCTGATTACAGTGATCGGGTGCTCTGCGAAGTAGTGCGTCAGCTTCCTTGAGGACATGAACACGGCGTAGGCCAGCTTTTGATAATGCGGGTACCGCTGCTTTGATATGGAGAGGACTTCACTCAAGTAGTAGACTGGGCGTTGTATGCTTTGGGCGTGTCCCTCCTCCATGCGTTCGACCACTAGTACGGTACTTACCACCCTGTTAGTTGCGGAGACATACAGGTATAGTGGCTCACGTTCCCTTGGTGCGACGAGGATTGGAGGGCTTGTGAGGACTCGCTTGAGATCCATGAAGGCTACTTCGGCTTCTGGCGTCCACTCGAATTTGTCTGCTTTCTTCATCAGCCGATAGAACGGGAGTGCTTTTTCGCCCAGTTTGCTGATGAATCGGCTGAGTGCTGCCACTCGACCTGCTAATTTTTGTACGTCATGGTGATTTGAAGGCCTTTGCATTGTCAAGATGGCCTGTATTTTCTCCGGGCCCGCCTCGATTCCACGAGCTGAGACTAGATATCCCAAGAGCTGCCCTGCTGGTACACCGAACGTGCACTTCTTCGGGTTGAGCTTGATGTGGAAGCGTTTGAGGTTTGCGAACGTCTCTCGCAAGTCATCGAGTAGTGTGTTTTCCTCCCTTGTTGTTATGACGATGTCGTCTACGTAGACCTGGACGTTTCGCCCAATTTGCTTCTTGAGGCAGTCTTGCATCATGCGCTGGTAGGTTGCGCCTGCGTTCTTGAGCCCGAAAGGCACAGTTGTGTAGCAGTAGACCCCGAGTGGGGTTATGAACGCCGTTTTCTCTTCATCTTCTTCCTTCATCCTTATCTGTTGGTAACCTGAGTAAGCGTCCAGGAAAGACAGGCGAGCGCAACCGGCGGTGGAGTCGACGATCTGGTCGATTCGAGGTAGTGGAAAGTGATCATTTGGACAACATTTATTGAGTGTTGTGAAATCTACGCACATCCGGAGGATATCTGTGTGCTTCTTTTCTACAAGTACGGGGTTAGCCACCCATTGTGATTTCTTGATTTCTCTGATGAAACCTGCTGCGAATTCCCTGGGAATACCTGGCATGTCGGCTGGACACCACGCAAATATATCTCAGTTCTCACGGAGGAATTCGACGAGCGCGCTTTCCTATGCGATAGGAAGACTCGAATAGACATTGACTGTCTTGGTCGGATTAGTCGGGTGCACCTGATGCGGCCTTGTGTCATTGGCGGCATTGAATGCTCTGTCGACTGCCACCTTCTTGTGCTCCGGCATAAGTGTTCGATCGTTGGAAACCGCTAGATCGGCGAGTGTTGCTTCCATGCCGAACATCTCAGAGATTTTGCTAAACTCTCGGTCGCAAGAATCGGACTTTTGGAAGTTTTCCTTTGATTGTGATTACTCCATTTGGTCCAGGCATTTTCAGTTGAAGGTATGCGTAGTGTGGGACTGCCATGAATCGAGCGAACGTCGGGCGTCCAAGTATGACGTGGTATTGTGACTTCCAGTCGACAACTTCGAACTCAATCGACTCTGTCCTGAAGTGGTTTTTGTCCCCGAACGTAACGTCGAGTTGTATGGTGCCTTCTGGGCTTATTGCTTTGTCTGGGACGATACCGTGAAAGGTATTTGAATATTTTGGCAGGTTTTCGACTGACCTGTTCATTTTGCGGAGCGTATCCGCAAAGATGATGTTTATGCCGCTGCCACCATCCATGAAGACCTTGGACATGGCGTACCTCCAATTTGGGCGTCGAGTACCAGAGCAGAGTGCCCTGGACGAACTACCGATGGTGGGTGGTCCTCTCTGCTGAAGCTTATTGCAGTTTCGGATCCCTTCAAGAATTCAGTTACGGCAGGAGGTGACATGACCGCCATATTTACTTGTCGAGTGCGAAGTTTTTACTCCCTGTTGGAAGGGCGACCTTTCTGTATCATGTACATCTGCCCTTGGGGCGGAGGGTACTGAGGTTCGTCCACCCGAGGTACGGGTTGTATGGCACCCGCGATATTTCCGCCTGCAGGCTGTGGTGGTGGAGGTGGTGCCATCAGAACGGGCACATTGTTTGGCTGAGGCACAGGTGCATGTGCGGGTGCGTGTGCGGCTGTTGCCTTTCTGAGTTGCACGTATTCAGATGCTAGTTGGTCGAATTCTCTGCAGTTTCTCATCGAGTGATTGGAGCGCAATTTTTCGTCTTCCCCTTGTACAGGTGTAATCTGCAATCAGCATCCATCTTGTCATCGAATGATCGCTCGTTTTGTGCACCGGAGCGACTTGCGCCAATCTTTCTTCTTGTAGCTGTCGTTGCGTTGGTTGCGGTCTCGACTGTCCCGGCGATCATCTCGACTGTCCCGGCGATCATCTCGACTATCCCGTCGATCTTCTGACCGTCGGTCGCTTCTGTCTTGGTCGTTGCGGGGTGTGGAGAATCCAGCCGCCATGAATTCGGGTCTGTCGTCGTCGTAGTGACGTTTTGAACGTTTGCGCCTCCGGTCGTCTCTGTACGAGTCCCGGCGGTTTCGACTGCCGCTATCATGATTGTCACGGGGTGAGGACCCGCGTGTGGTGCGCGCCATGTCTTCTCCGTCTGCCCACTCAGTCGCGATCTTTAGGAGGTTAGCCACAGAGGTTGGCTTTTGGCGACCAAGTGCTTCTTTGAAATCTCGCCTGGCGAGGCCCATGATGAAAGCATCCATGGCCATATCTTCTGAAATTACTCCAACTGAGTTGCGTATCTCAGTCCATCGTCGGATGTATGACCTCAACGTTTCGTCCGACCGTTGAATGCAGGCTCTCAGTTCTTCGAACGTTTTTGGTCGCTCACATAGAGGCTCGAAGTTTTTGATGAAGTCTGCGCGGAAGTGATCCCACGAGTCGTATGTTGATGGAGGTAGAGCCTTGAGCCAGTCGCGGGCTGTGCCTTCGAGCATGAGTCGTATGTATTGCATGGCTGTGGTATTCGTGCCTCGCTGGCACGAGACAGCCAGTCTGTAGTCTTCCAGCCATCCTGAAGGTTCCTGTCGACCCGTGTATTTGGGCTGTTCAGATGTGAGTTTGAACCCTTTGGGCATCCGTGTCTCGCGGACGCGTCGAGTGAAGCACAGAGCTCCGCATGGCTCAGGCTCCTGATCAGAGTACGAGTCGCTACTGTAAGATCTGCGTGATCTGCTCCTGGACCTGCGCCGACGTGAGCCGCTCCTTTCCTTCGAGTGGTGACTGCGACCACTGCGATTATGCTCTTCACGACGCGGGTTTACTATGGCACGGTCTCGACTCCCTCCTGGAGTTTTTGGGATTTGGCGTATGGCCTTTGCCGCTAAGGCGAGTGATTTGATCTGTTGGCGATGTAGTTTTGCATTGGGGTCATCCGCTGGAGGCTTGATTGCCTCTAGGTATGCTGCAGCAGTAAAAAGGGCACCCGCAGCTGTTTTGGGTACTGGTACTCCCTCTTCGTCGAATGTCATGAAAGAGTGGCCTAAGTTGCGGGTGAGCTTCCCTCTCATCTTCGCGAGGCGTGACAGCCTTGATCTGGGTCTTGTGTCTGCTCGCCCGGTGGAGCTCATGGAGAGCTGTCTTCTCCGTGCACTCGACAAGCTAGCTTGCTTTTTACGTTCTTCGAGTGTTGCTCTGATCTGCTGCAGTCGAAGTGATTCCTGCCAGTTGAAGTACTGGAAGGTCAACATCTCCTCTCGTGTTGCGTCCACTGGCATCATTGTGCACTCCTTGATGACTTTATCTGCTTTTGCTGCCATCTCAGCAGTAATTGTGAGAGTTGTGACTCCATCCGGCATAGTAACTGTGCACGGGAATTCTGTAGGCCTGCGACTGGCCGCAACATCAGATGATTCTGCGGCGAAGGCAACGTAGACCTGCTGGGGTATCACCCGAGGGTATGTGTATGTGTTTTCGAGTCCCGTCATGGACTCGACGTCTTCATCGAGACTCATATCAGAGTCAGTATGCCAGTCGAACAGTCCATCTGGCGAAGCTCGCCGTCGATGTTCATCGCCTATGCTCATCTCGGTGTCGGCGAAGTCATTATGGATCTCGGAGTTGAGGTTGTTGTTGGTGCAGATCTCGGAGTCGACGTGGTTGTCGATATGAGTTTCGGGCTCATCGAAGTCGCTGAGGGAGATCCCGCAGTCGAAGCTATCCTCGAGTGGAAGATTGAGCTCGGGATCGTTTGTGCGGTATGCTGATTCAGCCTCCTCACCTTGGAGTTCTTTCGCAATGAACTCGTTGATCTCTCGAGTCGACATGGTTGTTGCAGACGAGCAGGCTTGGAGGATCGACGATGGTATGGACGCAGTTGATGGATCCGCAGTCGAAGGAGCCGCAATCGATGGAGCCTCGGGTGCGGAAGTCGCGAGTTGGCGTGGATCTGTCAAGTCCTGCATACCAAGCTTGTTTACGAAAAAATTGAACGAACCAACGGTTAAACCCAAACCTGACTCGAGATCAGCGAACGTCTCCTGGAATTCTGGCGAGTGTGGCTCGAAATTCATCAGAGGATCTGATGTGCTTTTTGCAGGTGAAGTTGGCGTGCTGCCGTTTGTCGAGTGAGTCGGCGAGTTGCCGTGTGCCGCCGAGTCGGCGAGTTCTGGTTTGTCGATGCAGCCGGCGAGTTGCCGTTTGTAGATGCGATCGGCGAGTCGCCGTTTTCCGATGGAACCGAAGAAACCGTGAGTCCAGCACTATTCTTTCCCACAGACGGCGCCAATTGACGAGGGGTTAACTCATCAAATCCCATGGTTAAGGACCTAGGGTTGAGATTACGAGGGAGAGAACATGGTAGAGCTGGTAGTTTCGTCGGCTGACAAGCAAAAGCAGGGATTTTACCCAGGTTCAGTCCTCCGGAGAGTAACACCCTACTTCCTGCTTGTCTGGTATTGATCGTGCGAGATTATGCGGGGTACAATGGGGTCCTGGCGAGATATCAATGTCGCTAGGGTTTTGGTGGTTCGAGTATTGCGTATCCTGAATCGGCGGCCCTCCCAGCCTTTATATAATAGGCTGGGTCTCGGGAGTTCGCAACCGACCCTGTTTACATGTAAGGAAAGTCTAAACCGACTATGCCTATGTCTAATCTTGGAGGATACTCCATCTTGTTGGGCCTTTCGTCATGGGCTTCATGTAGGCTCTTGATAGTTGGGCCTTAGTCGACACGTGCACTAGGTACCCTTATGGTAGGGTACCCGGGATGTATATCCTTGTCAATACGGATGTACCTATACTTGTATAGTGTCTAGATACATTCGTTACTAGACAAATGCATGTCAATTAATTTGGAACGAAGAGAGTAGTAGACAATGCTGTCAATTATAGTACAAAAAAATGTCATGACCTCAAAAATAAAAACATAAGTACCAAAACCAAGCACAGCCAATGCAAAAGAGAATAATCCTAAATCAGTTGTATTCAATGGCATCATTGTACGATCCATATATCTACATGTGGGCTCTTGCCACTCTTCTTATTGACCAAAACATACATCCAGTGAAAAAAAAACAATGTCATTGGACAATCCAATCAGAGTTTATTGCAAGACAAGCAAAAGAGACTTGCCTTCAGTTTTGCAGCGTTGCTCCACTGTTCCTCACAGTATCATCACATTCATAGTTTCTGCTGCCTTGCTCTCAGAAGGATCAGAACCTCCGGCAGCGCAATCTCCAACATCATAACCAACCTGAGTAGGTATTTAATTATTAAACGCGGATATATATCGGCAGTAGATGAAATACTCGTAGAGAAAACAAACTCTTGTATTCTAGCACTGCCCACAAATATTCATATCATTTAAATGCTAGTCCATCGCTTAAAAAGGCATTTTTAAGAACCAATGACCAAATAATTTTTATTATTTCCAAGGATAAATTACTTATGATGAAAAAGATACAGGACAAATTGGTACAGACCAGCCAAAACTCAAAACAGTCAAATCTGACATCCCATGCCACAGTTGAGTAGCATCAACCAAAATCTGGTACTTGAAAATGTCCATGAACTAAGTGTTCAAATCTTGTTCCCCGCAGAAGATGGGAAAGATATTTCCAAAGTTGAGTGATCCCATCACCAATAATCTCCACAAGAGCATTTGCCATCTCTGAAATGGTGAAAGCGGCTTACATCTCTAACAACAATCTCTTGGCCAGTGACCTGAGATATCAACTTGATAGCAACATGGCAGTCATCACACACACGTATATTCTTCATTACTCGGATAGGAACTCCTTCAGGTAAGCTCAGAAGCGCAAATGCTATCGCCAGTTTCTCGCTGTGGTGAGTTAAACTAACCTCTTTCTCTTCATCCTCCATATCATGGAACACCATGCTCATGTCAGGTGCATAGCCACATTGCCGAATCTTGGCCATCATTTCTTCCAAGTACTCAATGATCTCCCCATGTCTTGGATGTGATTTATCCCCTGTGCAAAACTGGTGCACCTGGCCCTTAAGCTCCACCCAGCTGACACCAGGCTCCTTTCTCACGTTTTTCTCCCTCATATGTTTTCTTACCTCACTAACATCTCCCCATCTCTTGCTGCTAGCTCGAATATTTGATAGCAGAACATAAGGCGCAGAATCTCGAGGGTCAAACTCAATGACTCGTTCTGCTATCCGCTCGGCCATGTCAAAATTCTTTTGGATCTTACAAGCAGATAGCAGTGTCTTCCATATGACCCCATCAGCACGTACAGGCATTGACAAGATAAGGGCCTCTGCTTCATCCAGATAACCTGATCGCCCAAGAAGATCCACAATACAAGTGTAGTGTTTCACACTTGGTTGCAATCCATAAGTCTTGGTCATAAGCTCAAAGAACTCCAAGCCTTCGTCTTTCAGACCAGTATGGCTGCACGCATATAGCAGGGCCAAGAAAGTAACCTCATTAGGTTTAGCCCCTCCATTCATCATCTGTTTAAACAGCTCAACTGCTTTATGTCCTTGCCCATGGAACCCACAAGCTGAGATCATTGCACTGAGAAGGAAAAGATCTGATCCACAATAACCAGAGTAAACTCTTTCCGAGTCACCTAAGCATCCGCATCGAGAGTACATATGCACGAGGGAAGTAATGACTGGCACAACCTTGTCAACTCCAGCCTTGATAACCTGCGCATGAACTTGCTGCCCTTGTGCAAGTGCTGCCAAGTCCGAGCAACAGGTAATAACACTAACAAATGTGACCACATCTGCCGCCAGCCCAACACCTCTCATCATGGAGAAGTACTCCAGTGCCCCCTCTGAGTCTCCATGCTGCGTCCTACCAGCCATCGTGGTATTGAATGACACAACTGTAAGAGAAGGCAGCGCTTGAAGAACGGCCTCTCCTTCCTCCAGGCACCCACACCGCATGTACATGTGAGCCAACGAGTTCCCAACGCACATGTCAGTGTCCATCCCACACCGCACGACATACGCGTGCACCTGGCGTCCAGAGACAACATCGGCGAGCCCAGCACAGCACCTGAACACGCTCCCCAGGCCGAACTCGTCAGGATGCAACCCCTCCCTTCGCATGGCAAGGAAGAACCCGAGGCTGTCCTCGTCAAGCCCCACATTGGTGAGCCCGGCGACCATGGCATTCCAGGTGGCGACATTCCTCGTGGGCATTTCGTCGAACAGCTTCCGCGCGGTTTCCAGGTCCCCGTTCTTGATGTAGCCCCCGATCAGAATGTTCCAGGACATGATGTTCCGCTTGGGGATTCTCTCGAACAGGCTGCGCGCGGCGGGGAGGTCGCCGAGGTCCGCATAGGCGAGCAGGAGGTTGTTCGTGGTGAAGCGGTCGGCGGCGGCGCCAGAGGTGGCGGCGAAGGCGTGGAGCTGGCGGAGGAGCGGGATGGCGCGGCAGGCCTTGAAGATGTGGGTGAAGAGGCTGGCGTCCGCCCAGAGGACGCCGCGGAATGGGTGGCGCAGGGCGTCCTTGAGGCGGCCGCTTGAGCAGAGGCGGATGAAATCGTCCTTGGCTTCTCGTGGCACGGTGGTGAGCGCCTTCAGCGCTGGCCTGGCCATGTGGCCGTGCGACCGCGCGCGCTACGACGCGGCGGCCGTGGTGGTGGCCGGCGTGGCCGCCGGAAGCATGGCAAGTTTGGACAAGGCGACTGGCAATGGCAATGTAAACTGTTTTTGTTTTTTCGGGATGTAAATTGTTTTTCTCATCGCCGAACATAAGGCCCAATGGCCCAAGGAGAAGGGAAGCAATTGGTTACGGGGCCGGACTGGACTCGGTGCCGAGCCCCCGAAATTGCTAGGGCCCAGTTCGGTTCGGCTTTTATACAGATCGAAACGACGACGCGTCAGCAAGATCGTTTTTCTCGCTGAACCTGTGCAGCACCGGAAGTATGGCGGCGGCGGAGGACAAGGAGTTTTCGCTGAATCAGGGCCCCGGCGAGAGCGAGAGCATGAGCATCGAGGCGGCCACCGGAGAGGAGGAGCCTTCTATGAGGCTCAGACCCACGAAAAGGAAGGCCCAGGAGGACGACCCTTCTGAGGACCATGAAGATGGCCATCAGGAGGGTAAAGTGATCTCCAACTGCGAAGAGGACGGTTCCAATGATGACGATGAATCAATCACAGAGAGTGAGTTTGCTGCCTTCTTAGAGGAGGAAAGGGCGGAGTACCGAAGATTCTAGGAAGAGGAGGTCTTGCCCAGAAATCCAGATTGGGTGTTCAAGGATTATTCCTTGGTTACCAAGGAGGGAGATGTCTGCGACGGTAATGCCAAGGTTGAGCCTGCTCCGAAATCCAACTGAGATGATGATTTATTTGATCTGCTCGATCCACCAACGTTGTGACGTGTTACCGATCTACGGTTCACTGATATCTTCATGATGCTATGATCTTGTTATTAAGTTAGCTCTGACCGTATTATCAAATTAGTTTGTGACCTTGTTAAATTAGGCATCGATGATCCACTGACATGTGTGTCAGTTTACACTATGGAAACTACTGTATCTATTACTAGTACCATCGTACTTCTTTCTTTGACAAAGAGGTGTTGGTTTCTGTTTCGCTCGTTAAGAGCATCTCCACTCGCGGCGTCCAAATGGTCGCCCAAACGACTTCCGGACAGGCCGTTTGGGCGCCGTCCGGACTACTTGGCGCATTTGGACGCCCTCGCTCCCCACTCGCGGCGCCCAAATTTGCAAATTCAAATGTGCCGCCAAAATACACTACGCCAAAATATGCCGCCAAAATACACTAGCCAAAATACGTCGGGCAGCCCGGCGTCTGCTTGTCGCCACCGCCGTCGTCGTCGACGATCTAGATGTTGTCACCGGGCTGGGGCACGTAGCCATAGCCGGGCTGAGTCATGTCGGGGTCATCGGCGATCATGTCGGGGTCATTGTCGACCTGGCCGTCCGCGCCGTGGTTGCCGCCGTTCTCGGGCGGAACGAGCCCAAGCTCTTGCAGGATCGCGGCGCGATACATGTTGTGCGCCGCCCTCGCCAGCGGGTCCAAGTTGGAGACGTCGGCCGTCAAGATCATGAAGTACTGACTCCTCTTCTTGACGGTGGCTTTCTTCTGCTCGAGGTTGATCTTGACGTCGGCCTTCTGCATCAAGGTCGCCCACCTTGCGTTGTTCTCCTCGCGCCTCAAGCTCGAGTTGGAGCAAACATCGGCGAGGACCTTGTCGATGGACGACTGCACTCTGTCCGTCTTTGCCGCCGCTGCCAAGGCCGCTTTCGCCTTCTTGTTCCCGATTGGCCGCCCCTCCGAGTTTTGGGGATCGGCGTTGAGCTCGGCGTGGCCGTTCTTGTTCAAAGTCCGCCGGTGTGCCTTCAATTTCTCACAACTTTGGAGAAGCTTGTAGCAATGCATCAATTTGAAGTATTTCTCCTTGTTGATGGATTTGTACAACACAAGGGCGTCGATGACCTGACAAAGCAAGCCGACGACGATCACAATTGTACTTAAGCAACAAAACAACAAGGGGATCGCAAGCCGGCGATCACCTGATCCGTTGGGCCCTTCCCGCTCTCCTTCCGTCGACGATGTTCTCGTGGCAGCCGTGGAACTTGTTGACGAGGCGTTGGACGATGCGCCGCCTATGCTCGATGGCGCCTTGGCCGCGCACCATCCTCACCTTGTAGAAGTCCTTGGTGAACCGGCGCTCGTCGAACTCGTCCTTGATCCGGGACCAGTAGGCGGTGCTCGACTGGTTTGTGCCGGTGATCTCGCCGGTAGTAATGGCCTTCCATGATTCGACCATGCACTCGTCTTCCTTGGTCGTCCAGATTGTGTCGCGGCTCCCCTTCTTCTTCTTCGCCGCCTGCTCGCCGACCACAACGTTGGTCACCACCCCCTCCTCGACCTCGTCGTCGTCCTCGGCGTCGTCCTCGTAGTACTCCTCATCCTCGTCGAACCCGTCGTCGTCATCCTCCGCCCGGGCGTTGTCGTTGATGATGTCGTCCATGATATGGACGGTCTCCTACACACAAGGAGCAAGGCCGGTAGGCACACCTCGCCTATGCACACGTCTATTGTACATGCCATGGCTACAAAACGCGGGTTCATACCTGCATGAGCTCCGGGGCGTCGGAGTCATTCCGTCGATCACATGGGAGGCGCCCGCGTCGAATGAAAGGCTCCGACCGGCGGCCGTTTGGACGGCGGGTTCTCTCCGCAGCGCCGGCGAATTCAGATCGACGGGGTGGTTTAGATCCAGGCCACAAGAAGGGAAGATGACGTTGGGGTCGAAGCCGCCATGATGCTGGCTGTCGCCGTACTCGGGGAGAACCTGGGGCGAGGCGTGGCGGCGCTGTCGGCGAAGAAGGAGGAATTCGACGGTGAGCCGCCAACCTTGCATCGTAGAGTGGCGCTGCTCTCTGGGCTCCCTCCCAAGGCGAATGCTTGGTTCAAGGAGGCGACGGTCTTATTCATGGCGGCGATCTTCCTTGCCGTCAATGGCGCCGCCGTGCCAAGCCTTTTCCTCTCATTCTGCTTCACGCGGCGCCCGGCACGGCTCTGCGTGTCCAATTGGCGCCGGAGTACGTCGAGTTCCCAATCCTCCCGCCTCATCTCCTCCGGCTTCTCCCTGGGCGGGGGGCCTTGCGCTTGATGCCCAGCGTCTTCCCCGCCGCCGCCTTCGTCTCCTTCGCGGCCTTCCCCTTGGGTGCCGGCGGCGCCATGGAGCCGGCGCGGCGCGAGGGTTTTTCTTTTGGCGGGAGAGATGGCGGGGAAATGTGATTTCTGCGGACGAATTGGGGGGAAGCCGGCACTTATTGCGATCTTGTCTCACTGCCAGGCGTGGCCCGCGCGTCGGAGGCCGACGTGGCGTCGCGTTTCCTTCCGTCCGGGGCCGCCCCAAGCCTCCCCAAGTTGAGGGCGTGGGCTGGGCGTGCCGCCCACAAAACTGGGCCGCTCCGGACCGAATTCGCGTTTGGGCGCCGCGAGTGGGGGCGATTTTGTGTCCGGCACGCCCCAAAGACGTTTGGGCGGCCGTTTGGGCGCCCCGACTGGAGATGCTCTAAGAACCGTTTGCAATGTGTGATGCTTTGACTAGCTGATTATGGATGTTCGTCTTTTTTCGACATTTTAAAGTTCCAAAAAAATCCTTGATCGCAGAGAATTTGCTAAGGGGGTCTAAACACTGAGACGGATTCATGGAGGGAGTATATTTTGTCATCAATCCTTGAATGAAATTTCCGACACTTGAAGTGGAAAGCATATGTCCCACCACGGAATTGCAATGGCATTTTTTTGCCAAGAATATACACTAGACCACATAATAAAGTGAATCCCGCCACCACAAAATTCTTCTAAATGTGCAAACAAAAAATGCTGTAACTACTTTTGCCAACAAAAGTAAATCTGAAAATTTATTTTTGTAAGGAAAAGTGCTAACAAAAATATGAGACCACAAAATTTGAACAAGTGCTACCGAGAGAATAGATCACAAAGGCAATGGACGGCTATCCTATGATGTAGCTTGTCCAAACTTAGTGCCACTGAGATATGGGAACAATCTATGTGTGGCACACCTGTCAGTGACCGAACTTCAGGGTAACGTACGTTAGGAGATCCATGTCCAAAGGCAATATGGAGTACATAGTTTCATGTAGTGGCGGACCCAAGAATGATCAAAGGAGGGACAGAGTTTGAAGACAACTCCGACCTATTTATACTTAACATTTTTACTTATTCGTAGGCCGTTGAAAAACTACGCCATAACTAATATTTTTTCTAGTGAAGTTGCATCCACTGGTATTAACCACATACATGTGTTAATAAACATAAAAAATTGTTTTCTTGTTACACTATTCAAAAATACAAGTGATATTGATTTCATTCTTCAGTTGAAAACAATAATACATACATAATTTTCTTAAATGTGATTCCATTTTAATCTAAGCCATGTGAAAAAAGGAAAATCACGTTTATCCAGATTTTAAAGTGGCATTGATATGGCTTATAGTATCTCACCAATTCTAGTACCTTTAAATATCTGGGTAGTGTTTAGTTGTTTTTGTATGAATAAGTCTAACTGTTATTACCATAGAGCTTCGTAGGGTAGAGTGTATGTTGCCTATGAGGTGTCGGTCAGTGGTCCCCTCTAGAACCCCGACGAGTCTATTGTACTTATTTCCTTTGTTTCATCTTGAGATACTTTAGGTTTTCCCTGATTATTTTGCAATCTCTTAAGTAGTAAACGTGTTAACATTAGGGCATACATGCCTTGCTACACGTGTTAACATGATAAACTTAAACATAACATTAGGGCATACATGCATGATTGTAAGTGGAGAACTTGAATCATACACCAGCATTATGACTAGTTAGGACATGCAACATGCATAAGTCAGACGACTATTATGTCTGATTATTTTCTTATCTCAACAGATTTGTTTTTCTCCAGTATTCTTCTAGGAGGTACGGAGTATACGTGTTATCCCATGCATCTAGGCCTAGGGACTCTCGTGCAGACAACATGGTCTTTACTGTTTCCACAAATCGAAAATTAATCTGAACATGTGCTTTAGTCGTCACTACAGAGTCGACTTGTACGTTCGTTTGTTGTCCGTGGACTTGAATAAAATACTGGCTTTCAGTCCAGCTATGTTATCTCTGGCGGCCGTATGCATCATTTTGATGCAGAGCCTGGGGCGAGGCTCCTATTTCTAAAAAAAAGCTATGTTATCTCTAAATTGCTTGCAAGCTGTACAAGTCGTTGGTTCCTGACTCCTGAGGGGTGGAGGTGCAACACCTGGACTGCAAGTCTGCCACGAGCCCACGACCCCAACGCCTGACATCAAACACTTGGTAGCAGCGGCTACCTTTTTTTATTTAGAAAAGGCTCTTCTTCGGCTACCTTTCGGCATGTGAAATGTTCTCTCAATGAAGCGGCACACATCCTAGCTAGAACATGTGATGTTTCTAGTTTAGGTTTTATTTCTGAATTTGGTCCGGATTGCATCCGGGTCTGGGAGACTCTTTGGATTGATATTATGTGATCCATAAAGTGTCGTGTTCAGATTTGTTTGGGCTGTGTGCATCTTGCTTATGTAGAGGTTGGATGTAATACTTAAACATTTTAAGTAATAAAATTTCCTTTATCTAAAAAAATAAAGTGCCGTGTTCTGCAAAAGAAATAAAACCCGTTACCCAGTCTGCCGTCCAGCTCAGTGTAAGTGCCTTTTTTTTTTTTGAGAATTGCGTGCCTTTGCCTCTGGCCATCTAAAGCCGATGGAGTATCTAATTCGCATACGGCCCACTGGCCGAAGGAGAAGGGAAGCAACTGGTTACGAGGACGGACTGGACTCCGTGCCGAACCCGTGAAAGCCTTGGGCTCCCTTGCGTTCCGCCATTATACAGATCGACACGACGCGACGGCAAGATTTGGTGGTTTTTCTGATCAAAGCCGTGCACCACCGGAGGTATGGCGGCGGCGGAGGATTTCACCGGAAAGGAGTTTTCGCCAACTACGAAGAGGACGGTTCTGATGATGACGACGACGACGATGAATCAATCACAGTGAGTGAGTTTGCCACATTTTATTGACAGAAATCGAGCACAAGAGGATGAACACGAGGATGAACACGAGTGTTTGCGTTGCGTAAAAACTTGCAACTTATCTGGGTTTTCCCTTCGTTTATTTATACTGGTTTGATCCTTACCTCGACGCCACGATCTGGGCCTACAGTTCGTGCCATCCCACGAGCGCCATGACCGGGTCAAGCTCCTACTTGCACGGCACGCACAACTGATCGCGAGCTCGTGCTGCTAACTGAATTTAACAGAAACTTAACTGATAAAAACAATGGCTAGCTAGACTAAGCAACGACTAGGTTATGCTAACATTTATGAAGCGAGAAAGGCGGATTACCGAAAGTTCTGGCAAGAGGAGGTGATGCCTAGAATATCAGATTGGGAATTCAAGGATTATTCTTTGGTTACCAAGGACGGAGATATCTGTGAGAACGATGTCAAGGTTGAGGTTGCTCTGGAATCCGACTGAGATGACTTCTTTGATTAGGTCGTTTTACCAACGCCTGGCTGTTTTATGTATCTAGTCTTATTATCTATCTTGCTATCTATCAATCGAACCTAGGTCCTGGGCTCATCTATGTTATGGTTTACCGATATCTTCATGGTGATGTGATCTTGTTATTATTAAGTTAGTATGTTACCTTATTACAAAACTAGGATGTGACCTTATTATTTAATTATTAGGTTGTGACCTCGTTAAATTATGCACTAGTGATCCAATGCCATTTGACCATGTGTGTTAATTTTTTTGAGGCGAAAGACAGCAGGGAAAACCCCCTACTGCTTAATTTTCTATTTTCTCATCAGTTCAAAAATATTTACAAACAGTGTCCAGTTAAAAAGAAGTAAAATTACAAGGTATCAACCCATTGGGACGTGCCAGTGGCGGCTCCAGGAAATGAACACTGGGTATTCCTTCCAAAAAAATTCCTCTAAATGTATTATATGACCCAAACAACACAACACTAACAATATATGGATAAAACAACACTAGCAAAGCAGCAATAGCAATATTTCAATTTATAAGCCCATAACGACATGAATACATAAGTACCTTTTGATTGATAAAGTTTTTTTTGAAACGAAGGCAAAAGACTTGCCTTATTAATTAAATAAGAAGGAGTTTAACAGAAGTTTACATCCCACATAACGAGCAAGAGCGCTCATTAAGAACGGACCCACGCGAGCAAGAAAAAGTCGCTCGCCAAAACACATAAAAACTAGTCTCCCGGCATGATGGATCCCAAGTGCTTGGCCCCTGTGGCCGTCCACAAGGCCGACTCGGATTTGATCCGCGCAAAAATCACTGAAGGCATGGTAGAAACATGACGGAAGACGCACGCATTCCTCTCGGTCCAAACTTCCCAGCATATGAGCATACAATGATATCCTCATCCTTTACTTGCCTGAAGAACCCTCTCTCAACAAATGTAACCATACAATTGTTCAAATAGCCATCACCCATTTTCTTCCTTTTCTTATTCTTCAGATAGTCCATTGAAGAAAATACCCTTTCAACATCAGTAGTGGCTACTGGTAGAATCAATACCAACTTAAGAAGCTTGTAAACAATATGATAATATTCATGCTTCTTTGTCTTGACAAGCATAACTGAAAGTTGAGATAGATTTTTCAAATTTTGGAACCTTTCATCTCTACGCACATTAGCAACATACATGTTTAGTTGCCATGGAAGTCTTGACAGTTCCTCACTTGTAAAATCAGAAGCATAAAACTTTGTAGCAAGCGTAACCAACTTCTCTTGATCATAAGCAGCAAATAGATTAACTGGAGCGAATGCTGCCATGCAAGAAAGTAGCTTTGTGTTTACCTCATCAAATCTGCCATTCAGCTCACTGATTTGCCTATCAATGACACCCACAAACATATCAACCTTGAAGCGTTGGTAATTGATCACACCATTACATAAACCCCGTCTAGGCCGGCCAACGGGAAAGTAAGGACCCTGCATATCAACAACTTTGATCTTATGCTTCGTACAAAAAGTTGTGACCTTTGTGAGAAAATCATCCCATCCAGGATCGGACCGCAAAGTCTCCAAGTAAAACTTTGTGTCATCAACAAGCTGAATAGCATGATGTCGTCATATGGAACAACAGATGCCTAGGGGTAGGCTTAAGTTTGGGCCGATGGACGCTAGAGGATTCGGGGAGGGATAGCGCGCTAATGAGCGCACACAGAAGAACAGATGAACACATGGATTTACGCTGCTTCGGGGCTCTCGTGAGAGATAAAACCCCTACTGCAGCATCTAGCCTATTTGGTGTATTCTCCTCTCATATGTGATTGGTACAAGTGCTCCCTGAGCTGTGTAAGAGTTGCATGTAAGAGGCTTGCTCTAGCTATGGGGAGAGAGCTCACGGGAGCGAGGGAGAAAGAATGAGCCCAAGGGGCCAATGAACCCGCGCGGGGCTGCTGCGCCTCTTCCCCCTGGTGCCCTTTATATAGGTGCCTAGGGAACAAGTGAGGGGACAAGCAGACAAAGAGTATTGTGCACTGTACACTGTAGCTGACATGACTACTGGAGTCTTGTCCGCACTGTTCCAGCGTCACAGGGTTGCACTGTACCGTGCACTGTGCCTGCATCACGGGGATGGGCTTGGAGTCCTTGGTCTTGTCGTGTAGTCCTTGGCCTGGGGTAGCTGGTTGGTGTAGCGTTTGACTTGAGCGTCGATGTAGTAGCCGAAGCAGAGGTGGCAGCCGAGGCAGTGTTCCGTCCCGGGTCTCCGTCAAGAATGGATGGAGCAGCTGCGAGGTAACGCCGAGGTAAGCTGGATGTTGGAGTAATGATCACCAGCCTCAATGTCGTTGTGCTGGCCTGGTGCTACGCTAAAGAGGAGCCCACGATGCGTTGTCGAAGTGTTGATCGATCGGAGGCTGTGGAGCTCGGCCTGCCGAGGTGACGATCGATCGGAGGCTGAATACCTCGGCCCGGTCCGGAGCTAGAGGTGCAGTTCAGTCCGTCCGAGACTGGAGTGCTCAGCCTACCGACGCTGTGGAGCTCGGCCCACCTAGGTGTCGGTTGACCCGACACTGGATAACTCGGCCTGCTGGGGTTCGGCCCAAGCCGAGATAAGTAGGCAGCGCCTCGGCCGGCCTAGGACCTCGGCCCAACCCGAGCTCTGGAGGAAGAAGTCGGCCCAGCAGAGCTGAAGGCCCAGCCGAGTCTGGAGGAAGAAGTCGGCCCAGCCGAGACGTGGCAGTCTCGGCCCAATCCGGAGGAGCCTGCCTGCCCGAGGTAAAGAGCACTTCGGCCCAATCCGAGGTAAATGATATCTCGGCCCAAACTTGACACCGACATAAGTATATGTCGGCCCAGGGAATGGTATTTCGGCCTGGGTTACGTCAACCTCGGCCCAGGATGCTTTTTTCTGCCTTTTCACGAATCTTTTATATATTTCATTGCTGCCTTTTCCAGTAACTCCATGAAACCATTAACTTCGGGGTACCCGGGGTCACATCCCTGACACTAGTCCCCGAGGCTGTGGGGGACTCGCAGAGTCGCGCACAGACTTACAAAATCCAATAGTAATATTAAAATCTCCATGTAAACAATAATTTGCCTGCACGGGCAGCATCATTTTTCCTCTTGCCCATACGAGCTCATCCGACATACAGCCTGCATGGGCATTTGTCATATACGGATGTCCTTGCCGACATTGGCAAGTTTGACATATTGCCTGCTTGGGCATATCTCATATGTCGGTTTTCAGCCACTTTGGGCATTACCGAAGGCGCATGTCGCCAGCATTAGCTAGACCGACATAAACCTGCATGGGCATATCTCATATGTCGGTTTTTAGCCACTCTGGGCGTTTACCGGAATCAGATGTCACCAGCCGGAGCTGGATTGACATATTGCCTGCTTGGGCATATCTCATATCTCGGTTTTCAGCCACTCTGGGCGTTTACCAGAATCAGATGTCTCCAGCCTGAGCTGGATTGACATATTGCCTGCACAGGCATATCTCGTATATTGGTTTTCAGCCACTCTGGGCCTTACCGAAGGCGCATGTCGCCAGCATTAGCTGGACCGACATAAACCTGCATGGGCATATCTCATATGTCGGTTTTCAGCCACTCCGGGCATTTACCGCACAAATATGTTGTCAGCGCTTGCTGAACCAACATATATCCGTCATTGGCTGAACTGGCATTCTGCCATCATGGGCCTTTGCCTTATGCTGGTTGAGATATCTCTCAACACATCATGCTCAGTGAGTCGGAATACCCCTCGACTCACTGAACCGACATACCGATGCCATGATACTCTGGCAAACTGGGATAAACGGCGATCTGGTGATATTGCACGATGCCACGATATGTTGGCAAACCGAAATAAACGGCGATCTGAGATATGAAATGATGTCGTGATACTTTGGCAAACCGAAATAAACGGCGATCTGAGATATGAAATGATGTCGTGATACTTTGGCAAACCGAAATAAACTGCGATCTGAGATATGGAATGATGCCATGATACTTTGGCAAACCGAAATAAACGGTGATCTGAGATATGGAATGATGCCATGATAATTTGGCAAACCGAAATAAACGGCGATCTGGGGTAACCAATATAACCATGGTCCTGATGATGAATTCTTACTTGGTAGAACCAATACCAGCTTAAAAGGTTAGTCCAAGCACATTTATATACTGAATATTTAAAAGGGAACAACAATTTTATTAAACAAACCAAATTAAGCCTAACAGAAGACAGTAATTAACTTTAGCAGAGAAACTATACACGAAGAAGCAGACTCGGACTCAACCGAGTTCCCGAGTGACCTTTCTTATCTAGGAGTGATACGTCTCCAACGTATCTATAATTTCTGATGTTCCATGCTTATATTATACCAATTGCTACATGTTTTATATACACTTTATATCATTTTTATGCATTTTCCGGGACTAACCTATTAACAAGATGCCACAGTGCCAGTTTCTGTTTTCTGAAGTTTTTGGTTTCAGAAAAGTTGTTCTGGAAATATTCTCGGAATTGGACGAAACAAAAGCCAAAGTCCCTATTTTTCTGACACGTACACGGAGTCCGAAGGAGAGACGAAAGGGGGCCGTGGGCCATCCTCACCACCAGGTGGTGCGGTCCCACCTCCTGCCGCGCCGCCACATGGTAAGGGGACCACGAACCTCCACCGAAGCCGCCCCTTCGCCTATAAATTGCCTTCCTCGGGAAAACCCTAAGTACCTGAGTCAATTTCCACGAAAAGTTTCAGAGCCGCCGCCGTCAACCCTAACTCGGGAGGGTTCTGAAGCTCTCCCCGGCACCCTGCCGGAGAGGGGAATCATCACCGGAGGGCTCTACATCGCCATGCCTGCCTCCGGAGTGATGTGTGAGTAGTTCATCTTTGGACTATGGGTCCATAGCAGTAGCTAGATGGTTGTCTTCTCCTCTTGTGCCATTATGTTTAGATCTTGTGAGCTGCCTATCATGATCAATATCATCTTATTGAAATGCTACATGTTGTGTTTGCTGGGATCCGATGAATATTGATACTATGTCAAGTTGAATATTGAATTATCATGTCTATGTCTTTTATAATCATGCATGCTCTCCGTTACTTGTTGATACTCTGGCCAAGTGGATGCTTGTGACTCCAAGAGGGAGTATTTATGCTAGATAGTTGGTTCGGTCTCCATTTAATCTGGGGGAGTGACATCAACCCCTAAGGTTGTGGATGTGTTGTTGCCACTAGGGGTAAAACAGTAATGCTTTGTCTAAGGATGAATGTGTTGTTTACACTATGCACTTTACTTAATGCAATTGTCTGTTGCTTGCAACTTGTGCGGACGCTAACCTGAAGGTGGACTATTTAGGCACAGATGCATGCTGGATAGCGGTCTGTGTACTTTGTCGCAATGCCCAAATGAATCTCATAGTAGACACTACAACTTGCACATGCATGTTATGCACTTTTCAATATTGTCAATTGCCCAGCTGTAATTTGTTTACCCAGCATGTTAGTTATTTATTATGGAGAGACACCACTAGTGAACTGTGGACCCCGGTCCATTCTTTTACATCTGAAATACAACCTACTGCAATCATTGTTCTCTTTCATTCTCTGCAAACAAACATCATTTTCCACACTATACGTCTAATCCTTTGTTTTCAGCAAGCCGGTGAGATTGACAACCTCACTTTTAAGTTGGGGCAAAATAGTTTGATTGTGTTGTGCAGGTTCCACGTTGGCACCGGAATCACTGTTGTTGCGCCGCACTACACTCCTTCACCAACAACCTTCAGAAGTGACTTCGATGTCCTACTGGATTGATAACCTCGGTTTCTTACTGAGGGAAAACTTGGTGCTACACTCATCATACCTTCCTCTTGGGGTCTCCCAACGAACGTGTGCCTTGCACGTATCAAGCACTTTTTCTGGCGCCGTTGCCGGGAGGTCAAGCCTTCTGCAAGGGGAGTGTCTCACTTCCAATCTCTTTACTTTGTTATTTGTCTTACTTAGTTTATTTTTATTTTGTCTTGTTTGCTCTCTTTATCAAAAACACAAAAAAATTAGTTACTTGTTTTTATTTTGTTATTTTGGCCTAGTGTTGTTTTTGCTAAAATGAATACTCCTGAAGTTGAAGTTCGTTCGTTTAGGCAACAAGGGGAGAAAGTTTGAAAGATGCTTGGTATAGGATAAGTGATGCTCATCATAGATGTACTAAAAAATATTCTACCTTGATCCTTCTTAGGAATTTTTATGTTGGTGTCACTAGCTGGTATAGGTATGTCCTGGACACTCTTACAGGGGGTAATTTTCTGGGTACTCCTGCTTTGGAAGCTTGCAATTTAATTGAAAGTTTGGTAGGGATACCACCTACTAAAGATATTAAAACTGAAATCACTTTGGAAGATGTCATAAAGAAATTGGATTCTATGGAGAAAAACTTGCCAAATTTTCTTGATAATATTAGTAAGGCTAATGAATCTATAGCAAGCATCAATAAAAGAATCACTGTTTTAGAGGGGAGTAACACTCATGACACTCAAAATCATAGAATTGGTGAGTTAGAGGAGGCTATGGAAACTTTAAGTTCTACTTTTTCTTCTCTTAAATTTAAGAAGGAGAAAGCCTTTGTGGGAAAAGAGCAAAAGTTCATTTATATTCCCAAGATACCAAAGCCAAAACCCTCCAATGTGCTTAAAATTAATAAAACCTTTAGTACAATTAATGGTGCCTCACTTAATGGAACATCTTCAGAGACACCTAAAGTACCTATTGTGACAAGTTGTATTTTAGAGGAAGACCTTGATGATTTGGATGCTTCTTCACTTGGAAACACTTGATTTTCACTTTCTGCGCCTAGCTGAAAGACGTTAAAGAAAAGCGCTTATGGGAGACAACCCATGCTTTTTATTTTTCTGTGATTTTCTTTTTCTTTGAGTCAAGGAGGTTGCTTACTTCTGTAACAACTCCTTTATATCTTTATTTTGTTGCATTGTTGTGCCAAGGCATCCCCTTCTTCATCAACAACTTATCAGGTCATCTCTAGTGAAACTATATTTTAATTCTTTCACATCTTATGTGATTTACTTGGAGCGTCTGTGTGCTTTTATTTTTACTTTGTTTTTTTCTTTTCTAAATAAGTTGGATCCTAGCATTCTTGTGTGGGAGAGAGACACGCTCCGCTTTTTCATGTGAATAATCGTATTCTTCACTTATATTTGTTGAGTATTCTTGACTAGCTACTGCAATGCTTTTAGCTCATGTTTTTCATGCATCTCTTGTTCAGAGTTGTTAGTTCTTGTAGAGAAGTACTCTCTTGTTTCATTGTTATATTACTTGGAGAGTTTGTGTTGAAATAAGTTGATTGGTGTTTGGTTGGAAACAGAAAATGCTACATGTGATAGATGGTATATTGAAAAGACATACTCATTCTTGTAGATCATTGTCTTGAATAATTTGATGCTTTGCAATTGTTTTGAGCTCTCAAGTAGATCATGTTTAAACTCTTGCATCATGTAGTTAAAGCCTATTAGTGGAGAACTACCGTAGAGCTTGTTGAAATTTGGTTTGCATGTTTGGTATCTCTAAGGTCTAGATATTTTCTGTTAAAATGTTTGAGCAACAAGGAAGACAGTGTAGAGTCTTATAATGCTTGCAATATGTTTTTATGTAAGTCTTGTTGTACCAGTTGATATCCTTTGTTTGCTTCAAACAACCTTGCTAGCCTAAACTCTGTACTGAGAGGGAATGCTTCTTGTGCATCCAAACCTTGAGCCAAAACCCTTGCCATTTGTGTCCACCATAACTACCTATTATGTGGTATTTCCTGTCATTACAAGTAAATACTTCATGTGGTACCTTTAAACTATTCAAAACTTTATTACTCCTTATTTGTGTCAATATTTTATAGCTCACTAGTGGAGTTGGCGCGGCTATGCCGCACCCGTGTACGAAAAAAGAAAAGACGGTGGTGTACATGTGTTTGAATAATGTACGTTCGAAAATTAGCGGAAATTAGTGAAGATTGTGTTAAAAAATTGCTTAATTCACGGGTTTTTTTGTGTGGATGGACTGGTTTGTGGATTTGAATTTGCGGTAATTTGAAAAAAAATTGTAACATCTATGGTTAGTATGAAAAGGTGTGGAATTGGTGTAACTATTAGTTTTGGTTGCACAAATGCATGTACATGGGTTGGTTGCGAAGAAATATTTTTTTTCCGCAAATTCTGGCAATTTTTCTGTTCTCTTAGTTATACGTCGAAATATATGACTCTTTGAATTTTATGTTTTCGTGTAACTGGTTTTTATGTTCTATAAAACTACATGTAAATGTGTTGGTTGTAAAGAAGTTTTTTTGTTTCCTCAATTTATTTTGTATATTTTTTGTATTCTTTTGAAATATACACCGAAAGATACGAATCGTTTGAATTTCGTTTTTGAAATGATTATTTTTATGCTGTGTGAAAAAGCATGTAAATGTGTTAGTTGGAAAGAAATATTTTTTCTTCAAATTTCGGTATTTTTTTTGCATTTTTCTGAACTGGAAATCAAAAGATATGAATTGTTTGGTTTTTTTTTCCATTTTCTGATATTACGGAGTCGCTGACAGGGGGACCCACCCGTCAGCCTCACCGCGCTGACGTCAGCCCTCGACGTCAGCGGGCGCGGCGGCGCTGGCGAACCTGCGGCGGACGCGCGCGACCTCGAGATGGCGCGGCTTCGAGAGAAGAGGCCGCGGCGAGTCGAACGGGCGGCGCATCGCGCCAAATGGTCGCCGGAGCAGCCGGCGGCGGCCGAAACTACGGCGGCCGAAACTGTGGCGGCGCACCCGGAGGACGGCGGCGACGATTCCGAGCGATTCCGGCCACCCCAGGACACGTCCGGCGAACAGGAGATGGAGGCCGAGGCGGCGCAGCTCCCTGCGACCTTCGATCTGGGCGGGGATGCGTCCATCAGCGGCGCCGGCCGGCGGGGGCGGCGGGCTCGCGGGCGAGGGAGAGAGGAAGGAGAAGGAGAAATTGTGCGGGGGTGGTTTTGCAAAAAGGTCCGTTAGGTTTCACGGAATTGCAGCGAGGTCCCTGGACACGTTAAGTTTTGGACTGCGGAGCACAACTTCATTCTTTCGGATGCTTTTCTGCAAAATGGCGCAGCGACCGGCGAAACCGGGGGTGGCCGGCCGGGAACCGGGCGACGTGGCGTGTTCCTACTGGCTATAATTCGCGAATGAACAGTACCGCCGGGAATGGAGTGGCGTGGCCTAATCCCGGCCGTCCGTCGCGCGGATCGGACGGCCAGGGTTGGTGGGCGACGTGGAGGGCTGGAGAGGGCAGGGATCCTTCAGCCTTTTATATATAGTAGGATGAGGAAGTTATGTGGCGTTTTCTCTATCACCTTGTCATTTACTCATGACAGACTTTCACCAATGGACAAGTGGCATATACATCCGCGTATCCAATAACTTTGCCAAAACAGCTGGCAAATGGGGTGCCCAGTCCCAATTAGTTATAACTTTAACCATTTGATTCTCTTCACATGTTTGCCAATGATTTATCAGAAGCAATTTTCAAAATGTTAAACAATATCAAATAGGCACTCCTCCATGGTATGTGATTGTTGGAAGGCACCCGAGGATTCGGTTAGCCATGGCTTGTGTAAGCCAAGGTTGGGAGGAGTGTCATACCAAATTTTAAATATGCATGTGTAAACAAAAGAGAAGAGGGATGATCTACACTTGGGTAGAAATAACGTCCTTCATGGGAGCCGCTCTTGAAAGTCTGGGTGACAAGGGGGATAGAGTGCACACTGCCATTCGCTGACAACAACAAACACTCTCAAAAATTTACTTTATGCTCTCTTTATGATTTCAAAAACTAAAAAAGCTCTAGCACATGATTTAATCCCTGCTTCCCTCTGTGAAGGGTCTTTCTTTTACTTTATGTTGAGTCAGTTTACCTACTTCTTTCTATCTCAGAAGCAAACACTTGTGTCAACTTTGTGTGCATCATTTCTTATATGCTTACTTATTGCACTTGTTATATTACTTTTTGTTGACAATTATCCATGAGATATATATGTTGAAAGTTGAAAGCAATTGCTGAAACTTAAATCTCCCTATGTGTTGCTTCAATGCCTTTTACTTATAATCTATTGCTTTATGAGTTAACTCTTACGCAAAGCTTTTTTATGCTTGTCTTGAAAGTACTATTCATGAAAAGTTTTTTGCTTATATGATTCAGTTGTTTACTCTTTATCTATTTGTTAGCAAACTATAGACCATTGCTTTTAGTCACTTCATTCATGACATGAGCCTTGCAATATTATTTGATCAAGATAGTGTGAAAACATGTCTCCTCAGAAATTATTTTGTTGTTATCGTTTTACCTACTCGAGGACGACTAGAACTAAGCTTGGGGATGCTGGATACGTCTCCAACATATCTATAATTTCTGATGTTCCATGCTTATCTTATAACAATTGCTACATGTTTTATATACACTTTATATCATTTTTATGCATATACCGGGACTAACCTATTAACAAGATGCCACAGTGCCAGTTCCTGTTTTCTGCTGTTTTTGGTTTCAGAAAAGTTGTTCTGGAAATATTCTCGGAATTGGACGAAACAAAAGCCAAAGTCCCTATTTTTCTGACACGTACACGGAGTCCAAAGGAGAGACGAAGGGGGGCCGTGAGCCATCCTCGCCACCTGGTGGCGCGGTCCCACCTCCTGTCACGCCGCCACGTGATGAGGGGGGCGCGGACCACCACCGACGCCACCCCTTCGCCTATAAATTGCCTTGCTCGGGAAAACCCTAAGTACCCGAGTCAATTTCCACGAAAAGTTCCAGAGCCGTCGCCGCCATCAACCCTAACTTGGGAGGGTTCTGAAGCTCTCCCCGACACCCTACTAGAGAGGGGAATCATCACCGGAGGGCTCTACATCGCCATGCCTGCCTCCGGAGTGATGTGTGAGTAGTTCATCTTTGGACTATGGGTCCATAGCAGTAGCTAGATGGTTGTCTTCTCCTCTTGTGCCATCATGTTTAGATCTTGTGAGCTGCGTATCATGATCAAGATCATCTTATTGTAATGCTACATGTTGTGTTTACTGGGATCCCATGAATATTGATACTATGTCAAGTTGAATATTGAATTATCATGTCTATGTCTTTTATGATCATGCATGCTCTCCGTTACTTGTTGATACTCTGGCCAAGTGGATGCTTGTGACTCCAAGAGCGAGTATTTATGCTAGATAGTTGGTTATGTCTCCATTTAATCTGGGGAGTGACAGCAACCTCTAAGGTTGTGGATGTGTTGTTACCACTAGGGATAAAACAACAATGCTTTGTCTAAGGATGAATGTGTTGTTTACATTATGCACTTTACTTAATGCAATTGTCTGTTGCTTGCAACTTAATACTGGAAGGGGTGCCGACGCTAACCTGAAGGTGGACTATATAGGCACAGATGCATGCTGGATAGCGGTCTGTGTACTTTGTCGTAATGCCCAAATGAATCTCATAGTAGACACTACAACTTGCACATGCATGTTATGCACTTTTCAATATTGTCAATTGCCCAGCTGTAATTTGTTTACCCAGCATGTTAGTTATTTATTATGGAGAGACACCACTAGTGAACTGTGGACCCCGGTCCATTCTTTTACATCTGAAATACAACCTACTGCAATCATTGTTCTCTTTCATTCTCTGCAAACAAACATCATTTTCCACACTATACGTCTAATCCTTTGTTTTCAGCAAGCCGGTGAGATTGACAACCTCACTGGTAAGTTGGGGCAAATTAGTTTGATTGTGTTGTGCAGGTTCCACGTTGGCACCGGAATCCCTGGTGTTGCGTCGCACTACACTCCTTCACCAACAACCTTCAGAAGTGACTTCGATCTCCTACTGGATTGATAACCTCGGTTTCTTACTGAGGGAAAACTTGCTGCTACACTCATCATACCTTCCTCTTGGGGTCTCCCAACGAACGTGTGCCTTGCACGTATCAAGGAGCAGAAGCTAAACTTGACTGGCTATCCAGTCCCCGGGTCAAGACACTTTGCACCCGGGGAAAACAACTAAGCAAGGTACGACGGGGCCAGTCCCCGAGCTATTTTGAGATTAACTATTTGTGTGCGGTATAAAACTAAATACTGTAAATACTTACATTGCGTTGTCAGTGCGGACTGGATGGAGGCGTACAAGTGGGCCTAGGCTAGACATCAAACAAGTGAGATGGTAGACACAGCTATCCTGGATACAACTGATTCGAATGCGCTCGTTCTAGCAGACCCAATAGCGCAGGCGACGGAAGAAACCTGCAGGGATAGAACCGGGCATGTCTTACTCGGCCAACCAAACGGATCAATTGAACCGGATGGTAAAACTTCTATCTTTTCTTATTTTCTTTTTCTTTCTTCTTCCTTCCTCTTTTTTCTTATCTTCTTCTCCCGAGCAACCGGCTCGATGGGAGACGGCGGGGTCGGCCGAGGCCAGCCAGGAGGTCGGAGGCGGGCTGCCGGTCAGGCGAGGTGGAGCCGACCAGGGCGCGGGCATGGCCGGCTGCCGTCGAGGCGGAGGCGGCCAAGACGCGCAGGGCGGAGCCGGCCGGCGCGGATGGAGCCGGCGACGGGGCTGCCGGCCGGGCGAGGCGGAGAGCCGGCCACGGCGGCCGGGAGGCGGAGGCGGCCTGCCGGACGGGCGAAGCTGAGCCGGCCGAAGCAGGACAGGGCATGGCCAGCCGGGGAGCCGGCGAGGCAGCGTCTAGGACGGTTGGGCGTGGGTGCGGCCGAGGTCATCGGGGAGCCGTCCTGTCGGGCGATGGAGCCGGGCAGGCAGAGGCGCGGAACGACGACGAGGTAGCAGCCATGGAGGTTGGGCCGGAGCTGGAGCTGTAGGCGTTGACTTGGACGCAGATGGGCACAGGCCGGGCGGATTGGCCGTGTACGCCGGATTGGCTGTGTATATCTCGGTTTTGACTAAGTAAATGTCGGATTGAGCTGGATTTATCTCGGATTTGGCTAACTCAACTCGGATTGGGCTAACCGGATGTCGGTTTTGAACTTTTGTTAACCCAGGGATGATGTCGAAGTCGAGTCCCCGAGTTAACCAAAAAGGTCTCGTCCGAATTAAATCCAGCAAGCGCCACTACCAGCCCCACGGTGGGCGCCAACTGTCGTCGTATGGAACAACAGATGCCTAGGGGTAGGCTTAAGTTTGGGGCCGATGGACGCTAGAGGATTCGGGAGGGATAGCGTGCTGATGAGCGCACACAGAAGAATAGATGAACACATGGATTTACCCTGCTTCGGGGCTCTCGTGAGAGATAAAACCCCTACTGCAGCATCTAGCCTATTTGGTGTATTCTCCTCTCATATGTGATTGGTACAAGTGCTCCCTGAGCTGTGTAAGAGTTGCATGTAAGAGGCTTGCTCTAGCTATGGGGAGAGAGCTCACGGGAGCAAGGGAGAAAGAATGAGCCCAAGGGGCCACTGAACCCGCGCGGGGCTGTTGCGCCTCTTCCCCCTGGTGCCCTTTATATAGGTGTCCAGAGGACAAGTGAGGGACAAGCAGACAAAGAGTATTGTGCACTGTACACTATAGCTGGCATGACTACTGGAGTCTTGTCCGCACTGTTCCGGCGTCACAGGGCTACACTGTACCGTGCACTGTGCCTGCATCATGGGGATGGGCTTGGAGTCCTTGGTCTTGTGGTGTAGTCCTTGGCCTGGGTAGCTGGTTGGTGTAGCGGTTGACTTGAGCGTCGAGGTAGTAGCCGAAGCAGAGTTGGCAGCCGAGGCAGTGTTCTGTCCCGGGTCTCGGTCAAGAATGGATGGAGCAGCTGCGAGGTAACGCCGAGGTAAGCTGGATGTCGGAGTAACAATCACCAGCCTCGATGTCGTTGTGCCGGCCTGGTGCTGCACTAAAGAGGAGCCCATGATGCGTTGCCGAAGTGTTGATCGATCGGAGGCTGTGGAGCTCGGCTTGCCGAGGTGACGATCGATCGGAGGCTGAATACCTCGGCCCAATCCGGACCTAGAGGCGCAGTTCAGTCCGCCCGAGACTGGAGTGCTCAGCCTACCGAGGTTGTGGAGCTCGGCCCACCTAGGTGTCGGTCGACCCGACACTGGATAACTCGGCCTGCTGGGGTTCGGCCCAAGCCGAGATAAGCAGGCAGCGCCTCGGCCGGACTGGGACCTTGGCCCAACCCGAGCTCTAGAGGAATAAGTCGGCCCAGCCGAGCTGAAAGCCTAGCCGAGTCTGGAGGAAGAAGTCGGCCCAGCCGAGACATGGCAGTCTCGGCCCAATCCGGAGGAGCCTGCCTGCCCGAGGTAAAGAGCACTTCGGCCCAATCCAAGGTAAATGATATCTCGGCCCAAACTTGACACCGACATAAGTATATGTCGGCCCAGGGAATGGTATTTTGGCCTGGGTTACGTCAACCTCGGCCCAGGATGCTTTTTTCTGCCTCTTCACTTATAGTTTATATATTTCATTGCTGCCTTTTCCAGTAACTCCATGAAACCATTAACTTCGGTGTACCCGGGGTCACATCCCCGACACATGAACAATATCTTCGTCTTGCGTTTGCAAATGTCTGGACAACTCATATGTGTATCCAAATATTTCTTGCAACAAGTGTGCCATGAAAACAAACTCAAATGATAGAAATGTTGTCTCTATGGATAGAGCCGCTTGTGCCTCCGCAGCATGGTACTCGTCTCCAATCTTTTTTAGGACTCGTCGTAGTGCACCATACATAGAGATGACATGATTCACAGTTTTGAAGTGAGAGCCCCAATGTGTATCACATGGCCTTCCCAAACCCATTTCCTGATTCAGCCCACTTCCTGTTTCTACTCCTTCCAATTCCCATGCAGCAATGATTTCTTCGGCCTGAGCTATCCGAAGCAATCTCATCTTTTACAAGACATGCCAAGAGCATTTAACAAGTGTGCAAGCTGCTGAAAGAACCAAGTACAATCACCACTCTCCTTTGCAACAGCAACAAGAGTTAACTGTAGTTGATGAGCAAAACAATGAACATAATAGGCAGAAGTGGACTCATCCATAATCAATTTTTTCAGGCCATTAGCATTACCTTTCATGTTACTAGCTCCATCATATCCTTGCCCACGCACCATTGCAAAGGTCAAATTGTAGTACATTTTTGAATTGCAGCTTTCACTGTCAAAGAGGTAGTATCTCCAACATGAGCAAGACCAAGAAACCTTACAACCGCCCTTCCTTTCTTATCAACGTAACGCAAGCAAACATCCAACTGTTCATTCTGATACACATCACTAGACTCATCTGTAAGTATGGAAAAATTACCACCATCTAGTTCTTCAATGATTAATTTAGTAGTCTCTTTTGCATAACATTCTATCACCTCTTGTTGTATATCATGGTGAATCATCTGGCAGTTATGTGGAGCATTCTTGAGAACAACTCTATTAACCTCTTCAAAATTTCCTCCTAGCCAATTTAGAGCTCAAGAAAATTTCCTTTGTTTAGTGAGTCTTCACTTTCATCATGTCCTCTAAATGCCAAGCCTTGGTGCAACAAATATCTCACACACTTGAGTGTCCATGTCAATCGCTGTTTATACAAAGCCTTGTATTGTGTGGTGTTTGAATCAATAGACTCTCGAACTGATGTTTGTGGTGTATTGAACCTATCATACTTCTCTTGAGCTTCAGCATGAGTACTACTAACCTCACCTTCATGTTTCTTCAATCTCGACATCATGTTCCAGTTATTAAATCCCTTCTTCACAAAAGCATCTCCACCGGACATCCTGTTTTATCCTTGAACAAATAGCAAACCAAGCAGAAAGCTCTATCTTTTTCTACACTATACTCAATCCATGGAAATTGTTTAAAGCAAACACGACAAAAGCGACACTCCTTTCCACTTTTATTTGTAAGATGGAATTTGTGATTCTTTGGTTGACATGGCCCCATCTCAATATATCTCCTTCTTACTTTATCTTGGTCATTGACAACATACATTGAGATGGGAATCCGCTTCCCAAGATCATGTTCGAGTGCCTCCAAATCCGCTTGCATCAGTTCATCATCTTCATCAATAGATTCATCATCTTCTACTTCTACATAAGGTGTTGAGGTTTCTCCTGTACTCTCCGGTTCTTGCCATAATACCATTTGCAAATTGCTCTCAAGATGAACAACACTAGTTTCAGTTGCTGTCTGATTTGGTGTGGATGATTCATTCGTTTTCCTTGTTTTCGCAGCCTTTTCCCACATTGAGTGTATGCTACTGCCAACAACACCTCTCTTCTTCTTCTTCTACGGTACAAGAAAACAACGAACAAAAATTAAAACTTGCATCTAGGAAGCTAGTATTAGCAAGCAATGAAGCAACGAAATTGAGGGAGAGGCGGGCGGCCGTACCTTCTGTGCAGACTGCGCTGCTCGGGGACACTGGGGTGGGGCAGCGTGGCGGGAGGAGGGGCGAGGGCTGGCGGGGGGCGGGGCGGGGCGCCGCCGCCGCGGCGCGGGGCCGTTGCCTGCCCTAGGCTGCATCGGCCGGCGGCGGTCGTCCGGTCGCATCTAGGTCGACAAAGAAAGGGGAAAGGGCGAAAGGCAGAGGACGTCTGCCTGCGCGCGGACTGCGGCCGTGCGTGCGTCTGTGCGAGACTGCGAGACGACGGAGGGGCGAGCGATGCGAGACAAGCAGCCCAGCTGGGCTTTTTTTCGTATCGGACTTAGTGGGCTGGGCTACATATATACATTTTTTTTCGCGTCAAAATCATGGTATTCCCGTGAATACAGGGGCATACCCCAGCGCCGCCCCTGCCCTCCTTCAAGCTAGGTTTAGCTCTATATATAGCAAGATGGAAGTTTTCTTTAAAGAATTTAAAGAATATAAGGCATTCAGACTGATGAGCAATGTCCCCTTCAAATATTATTTTGTTTCTATGATTCCAAATGGACCAGCAGCCAATAATGAGGAGCTCCTTGAAACAGATAGTTTTATATCTGGCTCGACCATCCATTAGTAATGCAAGAAGATCCAAGTCATTATTCCACTCAATGTTGAGAGACCACTAGAATACCTGGCTAAAATCACACCGAAAAATAGATGTGCAAGATCTTCAACAGGCAATCATCACATAAGACACACCTTTTTGAATCAACATGAAAGTTTTTCATGGTTAGAAGATCTCTGGTATTTAATCTGTCTTGCAGAAGCAACCAGAAAAAGAATTTGTGCTTGGGCAATGTGGAGGATTTCCATATCCATTGCAAAGGGGCAGGAGCAGCTTCATGGGAGGATAATTCCTTATATATTCTCCTACTAGAGTATGAAGTTTTATCTCCAGGTGATATCCATTTATCCAGACCATGATTCTCATTTCCGCTATCTAAGAATGTTTGCATGGCAGTACATTCCCATTCCTGAGCAGCAATTGTGGATAAAGGCAAGTGGAACAAGTCATATATATCCTCAGTATTACAGACTTCCAGATATTGATGAAGAGAAATATTTTGATTCTTGGCATAGGAGCATAAATGTGGGTATTGTTGTACCATTTTGGGGGAAGTCCATTTATCTCTCCACATCCTAATGGTCTCTCCAGTACCAACAGAGCATGTAAACAGGTCCAAGAACTCGTCCATGAGTGATAGACAGTCCTTCCACCAAAATGAGCCACATGTGCTAGAGGTTTGTGGCAATTTTCCTTGTGTGTAGTGAGCCTGCCAAATGAGTGTAACCCAAGGAATATCTTGTCTGTTCATAAATTTGAACAGAAACTTCATCAATAAAGCAGTATTTTGTATTCTCAGGGTTAAGCACACCAAGTCCTCTAGCCTTTTTTTGATTTGCAGACATTTTCCCATTTTACCAGGCAGTTTCCTTTTTTCTCAATAGCTTTGCCTCTCCATAAGAAACCCCTTGATGAGCCCTCCACATGATCTAGAAATCCAAAGGGCATCTTGATAGTACATAATGCAAAATTTGGTATAATAGTGATGATCGATTTCACAACAGTCAGCCTTCCATCATATGACAGAGTATCAACAATACCAACTAACCTTCTATCAATTCTTTCCAGAATGCCAATAAAATCATTAATTCTGGGTTTAGTAGTACCCATAGGCAGTCCTAGATAAGTAAATGGTAAGGATTGAGCAGTGCATCCAATGGTATCTGCCAGGTCCTTGCATCTATCTGATGAGATATTAATTGGGGCAATAGAGGTTTTGGCAAAATTGACATTTAGTCCAGTTGATGCTGAGAACTTGTCAAGAATAGCTTTCAGAGCAGCTAATTGTGTTTCACAAGCAGGCATAATGACCAGGGTGTCATCTGCATACTGTATAACAGGTAATCTAGGCCATATGAGTGATCCAATGGTAGATTCATAATTCCTTCTCTCCAAGCCATGTTACTAGCAAACTGTAGCAATTCAGAAGCAGAGACAAATAGCAGAGGAGACAGTGGGTCTCCTTGTTGAATTCCCCATTTACATCTGATGGTTTTCCCCGGCACACCATTAAGGAGTACAGATGTGGAAGCAGAAAACAAAATGGTCCTGATCCATTCAATCCATTTATTACCAAAACCCATATGCTTGAGCATGAGTAGAATTGCATTGTGTTCCACTTTGTCAAAGGCTTTTTCAAAATCAATATTGACAATTACTATAACCTTTTTGGACTTGTGACAGAGGCGAATGTACTCAAATGCCCAAGCTAAGCAATCATGAATTGTTCTGCTTTTTATGAAACCATACTGATTTTTGTGGCTGATTGGGATAATTATCTTTTGCATTCTGTTGGCAAGGAGTTTTGTCAAAAACTTCAGTGCCAGGCTAACAAGAGAAATTGGCATGTATTCATTAATAGTCTCAGGATTTGCCACCTTGGGAATGAGAGTGTTATAGGCAGTGTTGATACTATGTAGGTCTAGATTACCATCATGAAAGTCTCCACATAATTTATAGAATTCTCCTTGACAGTAGGCCAACATTTTTTCAGAAATGCTCCATTAAATCCATCAGGTCCAGGTGCTTTGTCATTTGGCGCATACATTTTACTATATCATCAATTTCTACAACAGTAAATGGGTCTTCAAGTGCAGCCAGATCAATAACATTGCTTGGCAGGACCATGGAGGCAAGATCAAATAGCATAATGGGATCATCAGAAATACCAATTATGTTCTTATAGCTGCTCCAAATTAGTGCAGCTTTGGCTCCATGTGTGTTAATTCACTATGTTGCAACTCGATGTCTACTGTATTAGTACAATCGTACTTCTGTCTTGCACATGATGTGCCTGTTTTGTTTTGCTGATTGGGAAACCATCTGCAGTGTGTGATGCTTTGATTAACTGATTATGCCTGCTAGTATTTTGTTTCAACCGAAGTTTTCATCCCTTTCTTCTGCTAGAGAACTATATGACCACCCTCTCTCTTTTCTCAGTGGCTGAAACAAATCTAAGAAAATGTCGTGTTCTCCTAAAATGCATAATTATGTCCTGTTACTATGAAGGGATTGTTGAATCCATGTTAATTTGCATGGTCGAGTAACTTGTGTGGTTCACATAAATAATATCACCACACAATGGTGATGTAAACCTACAAATGACCTTGATAAGGTTTTGGGAAATTTCTGACTTCAAAAATGAATGGGCATTATACCGTTTTTCCAGAGGGCATTAAACCACATTTTGAAGTCAGGTCTTTAAACCACAACTATTCGATTACCCGTGCGTTGCTACGGTCCACTAATTATTTTTTTTCAAGACATATAAATATAGTATACATAATATTCACATGTATAAAAAAGATAAACACGACATTAAAAAATATATCCTACTATACCTTAAATGCTTGTGTGTTCGAACATAATACATATTGTAATGGAAGCGTGAGAATACAAACTTGGCAAGCTATCTTATAAGAAAAGAATAACAAACTTGGGAAGCTATTTTATAAGCAAAATTAATTGCCACATTGTAATGCACTTGTTCCTAGTTAATTGTATTTTGAAGATTGATTACAATACAAGGGAGATAAAATTATTAATATAAGTTCCAAGAACCAAATAAATACATGTCCGTCTTTCTAATTCAGAATTTCTAGAACACTTCAAAAATAGCTGAGATTAGTGGGTTGTTTTACATTTACCAGTAGAGTAGCTCTGAGTGAAATATTGTGTAGTTGCTCTAAGTACATGCCGCCCCAAAGTGCTTAAAATTTGCATTACAAAATTGTGCAATTTTCACACAAAACAATTGTGTAATTGTACTACAATTGCTAGCCATTAGTTATACACGAAGGATAGTTGGAACTTGGATGCGCAGTCTCCTTGATACCAAACTTGCCAAGAAGACAAGGGGTTATCTGCAAATTTGTCAAGATTGTTCTTGTTCGTTAGATTCAAATCGAACGATCGTGGATAAAAGATGACAGGCACACCATCATCACCAACTGTGGTTTTTATAGGAGTACATAAATTATTCTAAAGGAACAACATGTTTCTTATAACTACTTTTGCCAATAAAAATAAATTTAGAATTGTCGTTACATATGGAAAAGCACTATTGGAAATATGAGATCACAAAACGAGGGACTTGCCCTGTAGTTTATAGTTTCATGTAGTACGTCGTATATAGCTGTGATTATCGTGGTGCTGAAAATGACGGGGAATTGCAAGATGGTTGTGTTGGTTGACCAGTGGATTTACATGGCTCATATCGAGTTTGAGACTACAAGTGTTGAGGAGGCGAGTTCGGATGTGGTGAAGACTGTGATCCGGACAATCAATGTGTTGCAACAGTCTTGACAAGTGGGGGTGCGGAAACACATGGGGGCTTCTTCTTGGTGGTGCCCTTTGACCATAAAGTCTCGACATTCGGGTTGAAAACCCTAGGTGTGATCTTAACTGGTTCAACCTAGTAATGGTGAATCTCTATTCGTGCCCTCATTGAAGATATTGGCCACAATTCGGTTAGACTTTTTTCAGTGTGAAAATCCATGATTTATGATCAAGCAACAGTGGTATTCGTGCACGGTTCCTTGTTGAAGACGCTGTTCTTGGAGTGTAGGGGGAGGAGGAGGGAGACGGTGGCGGTCGCCGGCGGATATACCGGGAGGAGATGGGCAGATGAAAGCGAGGAGGCCGGTGGATGAAGGCGTCGATGGTAGTGTGAGGCGATGGCGCAGAAACAGCAGGAAGGAGCGGCGATAGGTTTGACCCGGAGGACGGAGTCACGCGATGATTACCAGGCTTTCCCTAAAAAGTCGGCTAGAGAAACCATGTATACGTGGACACTACGCCATGTATTCTCACGTTCTGGCAGCCACTGTGATCTGCACACTCGGCAAAACTCATTGCTCGCACCGGATCCTAACTAATCACCCAACTGAAGAACCCCAGGAAACACTAATCTACTCAGGTCGTTGAAAAGCATGAGTACTTGTGAACGAATTCCTGGCAGGGTTCGCAGGTCGCCGATTTGATTATCGCCGCCGCGAGTGGCCGCGCACTAGCGTTCAATCTCCGCCCGACACAGCATCGGCTGCGGACGAAACAGCTGAGACCCGCACTCCGACAGTCCGTCACCGTCAGGCGTGAAGGGGCGGGTGGTAGTTGGTCACGTCGACGTGGGCCATGACAGCGCACGATCCAATTCCAGCCTCTGACATTGCTACGTACGGCGGGCGGGCGAGCAACGTGGCAAAGTCCAAGAACCGAGCTGCAAACAAATAGAACAAACAGATCATTGGTAGTACGGGGTAACAATTTCGTCTAGAAATTCGATGTTTGGATAGACTTAGGTGAATTACGAACTGTTTGGGGTGAATTACGAGCTGTTTTCACTTTTTAACTCCTCGTGATGAGATTTTTATATCTAAATTTCATGTCGATAGGTTTTGACAAAAATAAAATGCTCTCAAAATTGAATACATGTACATTGGATTTCGATGTACTTGTTGGGATTTCAGTGTACTTTTATACTCCGCTCGAGCATGCATTTGTAATTCAGGTCTCATTATTTTTGTACTTCTCGTTTGTTGTACTTGTACTCCGGGAGTTTTTTACTTCGTGGTTTTGTACTTCGGCTTTCAATGTTTTCGTGCTTTTTTTCGAGAGCCCATTATGAAATGCTTTTGTGCTTTGAGTTTCAGTATATTTGTACTTTGGATTATTTTTGTATTCTGTACTACGGGAGTTTTGTATTTCGTGATTTTCCAAGTGCAGTGTGGTGGTACTTTCATGTCCAGCAAGGGTGCATAAAAATGTAGCACGAGTGTAGTTCTAAGTACAATACGGCCGTACTTTGATGTGCAACACTTGGTACTCCGCATTGGAAGATTACACTTCGACTCTTTTTTAGTATAGTTGCACTTTTATATGTACGACAGAAAAAACTAGAAACATGCAAGCGAAAGGGCGTTAACCGGTGGTTGGATGGTTAGCAGGGTGGTTGTACCCTCAGCCCACCAGAGTTCAAACCCCAGGTTTGACATCTTTGTGTTGCATTTAGGTGGAACATTCTTTCAGTGGGAGGCGACGTTCCCGTCGACAGCGAGGCGCCCGTGGTGACTTCGTCAATTTCAAGACTCGATCCGCCAGCTCAGTATTTCAGAAATGCTCATAGGAGTAGGGTGTGCGTGCGCGCGTTCATAGGGGTGAATGTGTGTGCGTATATGTGAGCGTCTGCGTTTGGACTGTGTTTCTCAAAAAAAAAAGTCGTTGGCCGCCTAGTTTTCCTCTGGCACTCATCCCCTATGCGTCCCATGGCAACACGCGTCGAGCGTGGAGTGAGTCGGTCGTTTGGACGCTTACAAGATGGCGTCATTCGCGGAGGTTAAGCGTGGACCCGTAAATAGGGACGTCCTTGGGTAGGACAAGAAGGACAACAAGCTTACAAGCCAGAGCCCAACCTGCCTGCGTGCGCACATGGTATCCCGTGTGGTGTAAACCTTTCTAACAAAGCCACAACTAGTCAACTGGGTCAAAAATCCGTGGAGAAGAATGGATCTGATAACCGCTTTCCTTATAATTAGAACTCTCACAAGTCGGATACTTATTTATATATTTATTCGAATGACAGGAAGCAACAAACATAAACGTGATGAAGTCATATTGTGAAAGGTGTCATTAAACAGGGCCTGCTGTTATATATGTCATGGATCTCATCTATTCCCCTTAAACAAGGGATAACGTGGGTTCCGACCTAGAATCTGGACGCCCAATTAGAGTGTGTTTAAAGAGATCGGAGGAACTCTTCCTTAGTCTCCGTATCCAAAGTAAATTTCCTTGAGCTTGTCGACAAACATCAGGGTACACCATAGTTTGATTGGTACACTTAAATGACATGCTTGAATATATCAGTCGGTGTTCACTTTTTACCACACGCCTAGTCGGCCGCAACTTATTCTCACTTTCTATATTCTCTTCCGTTGCCCCCAAAACAATATGTCAATTAATGAAATTGTAGTATTCTGCTATTTTTTTGATTCATTGCTTCTATCCCTACGAATTTCATCTATCATGTAAGCACTACCATCCCATATGTTGGATCATGGATTTCGAATTATTCATATTTGACTACTTGATCATTTTTGGCGATCCGGTGATTTGCTAGCGTTCAATCTTCCGACCAATCTCTTTTGGAATGGACGAATGGGGAATCAAGGACACATAGGACTAAATATTTCTTATGTTTAACTCCAAAAAAATAGGCGTTCCCTTCCCGTTATCGTAAATTGTTACTTTCCTCTGCTTTACTAAAATGTTCCTGAATCAGTGGAGGAATGGACGAATTGGGAATCAAGGCATTTTTAGCATGTATTCTTGAGAGGGTGAAAACGAGGCAAATTCATGGGTTGTTTGACAACACTTTGCCAAACATAAACTGGATTTAGCTTAAAACTCAACCGGGGGGGGGGGGGGGGGGGGGATTGGCCCCATAATGTTTCGTCGCAATTTGCTGAGGAGCTGCAAGTGAGTAAGCTCAACTCCCTCTCTTGTGCGTGTGGGCGTGTCATTTTCTTTTATGCAAATGTTCACCGTATTTCTCTCCGCCTTCGTAGTTTGCAGCTGGTGACGGAGGAAGGCAAATGGATACATTTCACTTTCCTGTACTCTTTCGTGTTCAGCTAGTGATGGATATGATTATGGCCGCGCAGAGCATTACGGCGATGACAACGGCCAGCTGAGCACATAGCTCCTCCATTGTTCTGATTGGAATTATATTATCATGCTATTTTCATATCAGCCTTGCTGATATTTGGTTTGATGTTTAACTGATATAAAATTCATACATTATATGTATGCATGTGATTGTTTATTTAGTATACTATTGCGACTTGCGAGAGTCCATTTTTTAGTTCGCCCCGGGCCTCTAGAAAGTCTAGACTGCCCCTAAACTATGCATACCACTACATTCACATACCACGGGAGGATGGATTATCGTGGATCTTAACTTGTGGAGTACCATGGAGCTTTATGTTTCATGAAGTCGCCACGTGTGCCTTTGCTATTCAGGGAACCACGTGTCCTAGAAAAAAAATCGTCTTAATGAGACATACAAGACATTTCTTAGTGAACTAGAAATACGCCCACCCCAACTAATGGACTGTTCTTAGTGATACAATGGTCCTCTTTGTAGAATCACAAGTATCTTCATTTGATAATAATGTCTATACTTGTATGTGAGAAGTACGGACTAGTGTATGGAACGACTAGCGAACTGCTAATCAGCCAAATTATATAGTGTGATAATTGTTTTTTTTAATATGATTCGGAAGGAGTGCACCTCTAAATAGCATACATCCACGGGTACTTAGATTTTCAGCAAAACTGTGAGGGAAGCAGACGACGTTGATCTTGAACCGAAGGTTGTTCTTTGTTTGGCTTCTCTTGTTCTCTTTTCTTGTACTAACAAACTCATCAACGATACCAGTGAAGGACATCATTCAGATGTACAAGTTACTAGATTTTGCTAATTTATGATCGACAATTTTTAATTATATAATAATTATTGGTCATTGTATGTTTATGCTTGGTTCGGATTTTAGTTGTTCTCCTTCCTACCATCCGATTGTATCATGCATTTTCTAGTTTTATATGTATCTAAAATTTATTGTTAGGTAACCGATGAAAGGTATAGTAGTGTGCTCCTATGTGCGGGTACAAACTCTGTACAAACTAGATGGTGCCCCGCGCGTTGCTGCGGGCATGTGATTTATGGAAATAGGTGCATACAACACTCAAATAACTGCAGCAGAGCACCTTACGATCTCTGCTAATTCAGATCAATTCTACCATCTTGGCAAAGACCTTAGCCAAGTTCAGGCAAAAAAAAGGTACATATAACAGCAGCAGAGCACCTTACTATCGTTGCTAATTCAGATCAAGGCTATCATCTGGCAAAGATCTTAGCCAAGTTCAGACTAAAGAGACCACTCCAGATCTGGAAAGGGCCCGTAAAAAATAGGCAGTGGGTATTGCAGAGATGAGTTTTAAAAAAAAAACATGAGAGATGCACACAATAAACCCACTAGAGGGAGAAATAAGCTGCACCAGTTGTCGCATTTTTTTTCCAGGCGTGTGTCTCCATACTTCCCCTTGACATTCTTTAGCTTGCGCATAGAGCGAGGTTGTGAAGCAGAGAAGCTATAAGGTTGTCCAAGGCATGGACACATTGTGTACTTAAATTGGTAAAGAAGTGGCTTACTTTGAGAAGACTACGAATATCTGCCGTATTGGTTTATAGTGGGCTGCAGTTACACTATGGAAAAATAAGCTGTAGTTACACTACGGAAAAGAGGCAATTAATGCATAGTGGCATGATTTTAAGAGAAAGAGAAAACACCACGGAACTGAACTTGCGGAATGTGCAGCTTTTTTCTTATGCAATTAGGTTGAAGATTTTCGTAATTAGGTGGCAGTTTCATGACATGTGACATTCTAGGATTGCTCAAGGATGCATGATGAGGTGGACACCTTACATGTTAAGAGAAATACTTGTAGTGGGGTGCTCCTATTTAGATATAGAAGATGAGCGTGGATGCAAGATATTTAACATATCCTACTACCTCCTATCTGAATAGATTGTCATAACTAGTACTGGTCAGTTGTACGTGAGCATGTATTTTCTCGTGACACTCAGTCTGGATCGGAGGGAGTATCTAAATCCATTGCCGTAAAGTTAGAGCATTTTCACTTGTGAGAGTGCAATTTTCATTTGTGAACCAAATTCAGAACTTATGCTATGCATACAACAACTAGTGACTAAACCAACATGGTAACGTAAATGGAAGATCTATACTTGAAAGTTTCAACTTGTCACGATCATTTATATGTGCTAATGTGCTGTGGTCCTTGAGCATGCAGGTTGGTATCTGGTGAAACATATGACAGTGACTCGTTGGCTAGCACTTATGTGGCATTGCTATTTATAACATTGCTGCAACACCAATTATTTGCGTGTGTTTTTTCCTTCAAATATGCCCATCACTCTTTGTTCTTCTCAATCAGAAGTACAGAGTCTGTACTGTTCCTGCCTGTCGTACACACGGCACGGTTACAGCAGATAACGCGAGCGTGAGAACGATGCGGTGTACAAGCGGGCAATCCATGTGAGCTGCGCCGTGGATCGGAGATTCTGCCTCCCCAATTTAGTCCATTTTCTGCAGGTCCAGGTACCAAATTCAGTGAAGCTGCATTTCTATCTGCATCTGGATCCTACAAGGGAAAAAATGCACTAGTCTAATACAGTCCTTAAACTTTCGCTGGTCCTTTTGTTTATGACGAAGCCTGGACCACAAAGAAGCTTTCACATAATTCTGCATGACAATTTTGTCGGCAAAGGTCGGATGCAACCACTCAAAGTTTGAATTTCTAGAATAATTTTTTGCATGAGTAAGAGTCAGCAACGACGTAAACAAATGCAAAAACCTGCCTGCTTTCATTCTTCTTGTTTGACGAAACCTCGTCAGAGGGCGGGGAGTTCCCGCAATTGTATTATAGAAGAAGAGTTGGTCCAGTTAATAGGGAAACCGGATCCAAAAACCATACAACACCCGATTAATTAAGGAAAACCGGCGAAAACCACACACACACTCGACTAACAACAATCAGGGCACATCGTCCGAGCCAGATACAAGGGTCCCTAGTCCAAGAACCATCTGGAGCACCTCATACCCAACCAAGACAGAAACTGCCCCAACAAGAGCACTCTTGCAACAAGATGAGTACTCACGCCTCGCCACATAGTAAAAACGATTAACCATTAACCTCTATCAACTCTCGAACTGCCTGGATCGCCATTGGCTTGACAGGCTTCTTGGACAATCCAAGAAAATACTTCATTTTCTCTTGTGTCTCCTCCTGTGTGCCTTCTCCTTTGGTAACTCCCCGAAAGCCTCCGCCAACCGAAATTCAGCGAGTTTGGCAGTCGGGATGTTGCAATTCTTGTTCTTCTTCTCCAAACGATCACTACGCCTCCATGCACAAGTAGAATCCCCTTCTGAATGCACCAGAATTGGTGCATCAAGTAAGGAAAGCGGCGCAGTGCTATTGAAGCTGCCCAAGTACTTGGACGAAGACGGGCCAAGCGACACGCCATTGCCACCACTCGACTTGTTGGACTCCGTAGTGCTAGCGAGCACAACAGCCCCAACCAAATCCGAGTAATCCTTGGCTTGCTCCTCCACACCTTCGAACACCAGCTCGGGCAAGGCAACCTCCAAAGCCGGAGTCTGCGCCACCACATCCAACAACTCAGACGAGCAACCGGCCACACTTGTATCCTTACCATCGGTCATGGCAGGAGGCACAACGTCATCATCTTTGCCCAGCTCCGAGGAAATGGCAAGATCACATCTCTCACCGGCGGTCTCCATTAGCTCCAGCAGGCTTGAAAACTGGTCCAGCGCACCAGGATTAAACAAAACATAAATAAAAGTTGGGATGGAAAAGGTATACCGGCAAAGGACAACAAAGAAATGCAATAATAATACCACCTGCAGCAACCGCACGAAGTGGACTTCAAAATATACCCACACCATTTTAATACACTGCGTATCAGGTTAGTTAGAACAAGGGTTTGATCAACAATTACTCAATCTAATACATGACACTTTGCACTAGGTTTTGCATAAGATCTCGTAAAAAACATGTTTAAAACATCAAGATTCATGCATGTGTATTGTGGGAGAAAATATTTTTATGGAAGAAATTCGTTGAAACAGAATCTTCTTACCATTCACTCTTTACTTCTCGTGCCCGGTTGATTGAGAGGCCAGAAAGCACAAACTCCACCAAGGCCCAATCAGAGGCATCCACTTACTCATCTTTCCAAGGCCTCCAATGGTGGAGGTAGAATAAACTCCGGTCACTTTTGCAGCCGCCCGGAATTTGATACTCCTCAGTCCTCCCCTATATAGCAACGCCTCCTTCCACCTCCCACTTCGCCTCTTCCTCGCATCTGTCCGTTCGCCGCTGTCGTCCCAAGCCACCAGCTCAGGTAGAAGCCAGGGCCGGCCGATATGATGGCGGAGTCGTGGATGGACGTGCTGCCGCCGCAGGCTCCCTACTTCTCCGGGCAGCCGTGCTGGCACGTGCCGGACCGGAGGGGAGGTGGCGCTTGGACGCAGGAGGAGAACAAGGTGTTCGAGGAGGCGCTCGCGGCGATCGACCTGGATGCGCCGGACAGGTGGGAGATGGTGGCCCTGATGCTGCCCAGGAAGACGGCCGCCGACGTGGTGGACCACTACAGGGCCCTCGAGAACGACGTAGGGTTCATCGAGGCCGGTCTTGTCCCCTTCCCTCACTACGACAGCTCGTCCCCTTCCCCCGGTTTCACTCTGGACTGGGACGGCGGCGGCGGCGGGTTCCGGCGCGGTTACTGCCTCAAGCGTGGGCGTGCCGACCAGGAGCGCAAGAAGGGCATCCCCTGGACGGAGGAAGAGCACAGGTAACTTCGCAGATCGAATCATCAGAATCAATCATCTTTGTGTGTTAGAATAGCTCGTCTGCTACTCCTACAATTGTTGATCGCGTTCTTGCTCGTATACAGGTTGTTCTTGAAGGGTCTGAAGAAGTACGGGAGAGGCGACTGGAGGAACATCTCCCGGAACTACGTGACGAGCCGCACGCCGACGCAGGTGGCGAGCCACGCGCAGAAGTACTTCATCCGGCTTACCACCGGCGGCAAGGACAACAAGCGCCGGTCCAGCATCCACGACATCACCACCGTCAACGTGCCCGACGACGACGACCGCGACGACAGGCCCTCGGAGTCGCCACCGTCCGCGCTCACCACCGCCTCCGATCAGTTCGGCGGCGGGCAACGGCACGCCTTCATGTCGTCGTCGACGCTGCCGCCGGGCGTCGACCATCCCTACGGCAACGTGAAGCTCGAGCACCAGAGCTCGTTCATGGCCGGCGCGGGCCTCGACCTCGACGACTCGCTCCTCCTGCAGATGCAATGCGGCCAGCTGTGACGGCGTTTCTTTCCGTCGAGGACAAAAAAAAACGACGTCTCATCATCATCGTCATCACCAGTTCACCAACGGGCACGTCCGCGCAAGGGATGCTTGGCTCGAGTATGGTTTGCTGCTTGTGTCGCAACTCTGAGATGAAGGCATGTAACCGAAAACATCTGAGAGTGACAAGGCGGTCTTGAGCGTGCTGCTACTACCTCCCTGCAGCTTTGCGTCCATGGAGGACCTCAAGAACCCATGGACGTGCCCTCCAGTGTACATAATTCAGCCACAAGTATAGGGCGAACGACTTGAGCTTGTAGTATTTGTTCTCCAGTGTCAACAACCGTTGGCTTCGATCGATCTCAAGCATCGACCAGTCTGAAAGTTGGTTATATGGTTCTTCTGCTGTATTATTTGCTAGCTATGTACTGTAGATGATAGTATCCGATAAGCATAGTGTTCGACTGGTGCGTGTAAGAAAGAAGCTTTCCCAAGATCTTTTTTTTTTTAAATCCTCTCCTGAGAGTACAAGTTGTAATATCTGATCGGACATACAGTCACGCACACCACACACACGCACACACACCGCACGCACACCCACCTATATGTCTAAACCAGACCAACAACCTATATCCCTAATACGTCATGAGAGACTTATCCGAATACCAGCGCTCCGGGACCGACGGGCACGTCGACCTCGCCTGTGGCACGTGGACGTCGAGAGGCACCTGCGAAATTTTAGAGCATTGTTCCTAATGAACAGTGTGGTTACAGTGTTCCTGATGAACAGTGTAGCACAGTGAGACACCCTAAAATCACTCCAGCGGGAGTCGATCTCGGGCGGGCTGGCCAGCCACTGCTGTGCCCAGCCACTGGGCTACGACGCCCGTCTCAAGCTTTCCCAAGATCTGCCGCCATTGTTGCATCACCGTGAGTAGCCTGTCGTCGCGGTCGTCGTCACCGGTTCAACTGAAATCTTCTTCCATGTACTTCTAGCTTCGTGGTCTCTCATTAATGCCGATCTCGTTCAGTCACAGCTATTAAATTCTCGTCTGCGCGCTAATCAGAGCAGCATATATAAACTACTCGGCCTCGTGCTCCTTGCTCCTGCGTCCCATGCGCAGGTCTTGGCTCTGCTCTGGACCTCCAGTGCAATTCAAAGCAAGCGCCACCTCTGGCTCCAGTTGGCCGCCGGCCGGGTAGTTGCTCCCGATCGAGAGAAGTATCAATTTGATTCGTCAATCAGCTCAGCTGGTTGCAAGGCGAAGAAGAAGTGGCTGGCACGCTGCACGCAGTATTCCATATAGGTCATCAGGAGTATACACTATACTGTAGTACTGTAGTAGGGAATGAGTTGGAGGTCCACCCAGCAAGCAAGCGAGGAGAAAGCATCACATGCCCCAACAGCAACTACGACGATCCCGTGTCTATCTCGCTGTCGTCGCCTTTTCGTTTCCAAAGAACAAGCCAGCCTAGCTCGACCGGCGCCCTGTAAACTCTCACCCCATCAAGCAACGCGGCAGTGAGATTCATTGCCCACAACTACACCACCGGCCTCTCCTGCGCCTCGGCCCTTGCCATCTCCGGTCTCCGGACGTCCACCCCACGACTCCCGGCTGCGCCGATGATCCCGTCGGCATCGCAGAACGGGAACTGCATCGTATCGTATCATGTGGGGCGTGACTCGGCTGGCTCTCGCAGGGAACTTTCAGCTCCGTGACTTGTGTCACGTCGCTCTTTTAGCCAGCACCTGAGACGTCCAGTCCCGACCTGACCACTCCGCTTGCTTTCCCTGACGAATCATCTTCCCCAGATCGCATTAGCCCACTAAAATACGCCGAGCCGGCGAATGGGTTGTCCGGTCACGACAAGCTGAAAAAGGCAGACCTGAAAACCAAGACTAAACCTTTTTTTTTAACAGAAAACCAAGACTAAACCTCATCATCAGCGCCACAAAGCCATCTCTGAATCCCACCGGGTGGTGTCCCCTCTGCCGCTAACCGTGCCACTTTGTTTAACAAACCTCCCTCCCTGGCGACCTTTGCTGCCCTGACTCTGCCATCATGGTGCCCTCAGCAGCGTGTGTGCAGCGTAGCCTCTGCCTGGCTGCCCCATGCACACACTCATGCGTCCCGGTGCCGTGGTGCCGCGCGCACTGGCTCCAGCCACACGCCGAGGGGCCAGCCAAGAACCCAAAAGCAAATGCTGCAACTTGCGCGAGCAGGGCCCCGGCGAGCACACGCAAGATTCATGCAAATCCAACGCGACCGCCGAAGTGGCCTCCCCGTGTGCTCGCTTGATGCCCAGTGCCTTTCGCTGCTTTCGCTTTCATCCCTCCGAACCTTTGCTGTTTGTTCTTGGTGTCTCCTCAGTCCTCCCTTGAATTCTTCTCATTCCAACGAAGTGGCAGTGGTAACATGTAACCAGGGGCGGATCCTCGCCCCCCCCCCCCCCCCCCCCCCCAACGCGATGCAGCGGTGGCCAGTAGCCTGTATACGGTAGGTATACACATATACTGTATATACTGTGCTAATTAGTAATCCTACAAAGCCTACAGACGAGCAGCAAGGTTTGGTGGCCTGCTGATTTGATGGGCCAAGCCCAAACAACGTACCTGGTAGCCTAGTTGCTAATGAAAATGAATCGATCCATAGACTTATTCACGATCGGACTCGGAACGAAACTTCCTCTAGTACTAGGCGCACGACGGGCGGCAGTCACGGCACGATCGCATCTACATCGTCGCATCGAGTCATCAATCTTTGCGACTCCGCGTTGCCCAGCCCCAGCCGACTCTAGTTCCAATCGCCGCCGCCACCAGATTTTGCATCTCTCAAATTGTCGCCGACGACAAAGAAACGCCACCGTTCAGCGCGTCACTCGCCTCAATCTCCAAGGTAATTTGTGCGCACTTGCTAGTTGCTACGTGCTAGTTTATGGATTATTTCTTGATAGGCATAACAGTTTAATACCTTATTGATTGTCTCATAATATATATAGTTGCTTGTCATGAAGAGGAAGACGCCCCCAATTAGTAATTATTTCAAACCGGTTGGTTCGAGTTCGACCTCCAACATTGCTGTAGAAAATACAAATCCAACCGAGGAGGTGGAGATTACGGAGGAGACAACCGTACATAATGATTCCACGGATCAGAATATTGAGTCATCTGTCGCAATTATAGAACAAGCTAGAGTCGGAAGCACGGCATTTGAGCGAGACCCCGCAAAGCGCCCACAGATTTGGGATATGCCTATTGATAAGCAAAAGGAAGCACATCAATTCTATGTTTTTGAGGGGCAAAAACATCGTCGCCGGTTCCAGTTTGGTTGGTTCAAGCAATTTCCTTGGCTTGAGTATTCACCGTCGGCAAATCGTGCATATTGCTTGCCTTGTTTCCTTTTTTCAAAAAAGCCAATTGGGAGGTGTGGCTCGGATACATTCACTGCTGTGGGCTTTGATAGGTGGAAAAAAGTTAATAGTGGAAGGGATTGTGCTTTTTTAACACATATGGGCAAAGATGCTAGTTCAGCACACAACTATTCAACTCGGTGTCTTGAGAATTTTAAAGATAGCATGACTCATATAGACAAGGTGTTTCAGAAATCGTCCGCAAAAACGATTGCAGATGCAAGGCTAAGACTCAAAATTACAATTGATTCCATCCGGTAAGAAATACTTTATTTCATCTTCCATTACAGTAGTTACAGTATTCTGTATGATGTACATTTTAACATTCATTCTTTTTTGTGACATGATCCAGGTGGTTAACATTCCAGGCTTGCGCTTTCCGAGGCCATGATGAATCTTCAGGATCCATAAATCAGGGAAATTTCCTTGAATTGGTAAAGGTTTTGGCCTCTTATAATAAGGACGTGAGAGATGTTGTGCTGGAGAATGCTCCTGGAAATGCAAAGTACATCGCTCATTCTGTTCAACAAGAAATCCTTAGTTTACTTTCTCGGAAGGTACAAAAAACAATTAGAGAAGAAATTGGTAATAGCAAATTTTGTATAATGGTTGATGAGTCCCGTGATGAATCTAAAAAGGAGCAAATGGCATTGGTACTTCGATTTGTCAACAAGGAAGGGCTTATAAAGGAGCGTTTTCTTGATGTGGTTCATGTAAGTGACACTACTGCATTGACCCTCAAGAAGTCCATTTATACTGTTCTAGAAGATAACGACTTAAGTGTGCAAGATATTAGAGGCCAAGGCTATGACGGCGCAAGTAATATGCGAGGGGAGTGGAATGGACTGAAGGCTCTGATTTTGAAGGATTGTCCTTCTGCATATTATGTTCATTGCATGGCTCATCAATTACAGTTGGCTCTTGTTGCGGCATCAAGGGAGGTAACTGAAGTGCACAATTTTTTTCAGCATGCAATATTCATTACAAATGTTGTTAGTGCATCATCTAAACGGAATGATGAGTTACTAGCAGCGCAAGCCGCAGAAATTGCACGTGATATTGATTTGGGAGAGCTTGATACTGGCAAAGGAGCAAATCAGATAGGTTCTTTACAGAGGCCGGGAGACACTAGATGGAGTTCCCACTTCAAGTCAATTCAGAGTTTGAAGAAATTGTTTGGTGCTACAATTACTATCTTGCGAAGTATAGCAAACGACCGTTCGGTCTCAAAATATTCCCGGGGAGATGCTGCAGGTGCCTTAAGGATGATTGTCTCTTTTGATTTTGTGTTCATTCTGCACCTCATGGAGAAAATCATGAAAATCACGGATGTCTTGTGCCAGACTTTCAGAAGAAATCTTTGGATATTTTAAATGCATTAGATTCACTTAAGAACACAAAGACACTGCTGGGTAATCTTAGAGAAGATGGCTGGGAGCCTCTTTTAGAGGAGGTTAACTCTTTTTGTGTGAAACATGAAATTGACATCCCTGACATGAGTCTCAAGTAAGTCCCCGTTTCTCTACCTCTATAGTAGAATAATAATTATTCTCAATTACTCTACTCTAACATACGTTGTATTGTTTTAAATCTGTAGGTATGTCGATGTGACTAAGTCCCGGAATAAACATGATAACACCACAATGTATCATCACTACAAGGCAGATGTGTTCAACGTGGCCATTGATCAACAACTATTTGAGCTAAATGAGCGATTTAGTGTGCAAACTACAGAGCTTCTCACTCTTTGTTCTTCCTTGGATCCAAGACATGATTCATTTGACATGTCAAAGATTTGCACGCTTGCAGAAAAGTTCTATCCAGCAGATTTTACGAGTCAAGAACGGGCTCAATTGGAGTCGCAACTTCCACATTTTCAGTTAGATGTTTGCAACCATCCGGAGCTGAACACCTTGCCATCACTTGCTGATTTGACGGCTGGACTAGTAAAAACAGGTAAAGTTTCTATGTATTCAATGGTTGATAGATTGTTGCGTCTCGTCATCACTCTCCCAGTATCAACGGCAACGGCAGAGCAAGCCTTTTCAAGAATGAAGCTTATCAAGACACGTATTCGAAATAAAATGGGTGACGACTTTCTTAGCCATTACATGGTTGTAAATATTGGGAGGGACATAGCTGCAAAGATCAACGTTGAGGAGATTATTGACTTGTTTGATAGGCCCGGGCGTCGATCAAAATTCAGACTAGTGGAAATGTAGCTTTTATTTCAGTTGCAAAACATATACTGTTACAATTTGATATCCTTAGTACACTTGTAAGACTTGATATATTTTTATGGTGTGTCGCTTTTACGTTCAATTCTTGTTCGCCCCCCCCCCCCCCCCCCCCCCCCCCCCCATGGTCAAATCCTGGATTCGCCCCTGCATGTAACCACCATATGAAACCGTTGCTTACAGCTTTGCGTTCTGAAATTCTGCTGGTGCGAGGTGAAAGTGGCGGCACTGCAAGTGAGATCCGTTTGTTCCTCCATTGGGTGTGGCGACTGGCGAGGAGATTGACAGCATGAACATGGTTGAGCTTTCGGGCATGACATGTCCGTGATTCGCCTTTGTGCAAAATATTCAGATTCTGCAAATGGATGGCATAATTGAGGAGTAAGAGGCGGAGAGCGGAGATTCCAGATTCCAGTTAGCCTTTGCCGCCCTGGACCACAAGAGGATGTGCACGTCGCAATACCAGCAAAACCTATCATAATCTGGGACAAAAGGAAAGCTATGTGTGTCATTAGTGAGCCAACTATAATATTTGTATCATCTTGATGTCTAATAGAGTGCCCATGTCAAACAAATATGTGTTAACTGATCAATACTGCCATAACTAAGAGTCTCCACTACTCTGATTTTCTACACATGCTTACTTTGATGGTTGCTTTTTATATGAACATGTTAGTAAAGTAATATCATGACAATATTTTTCATGACAAATTATATATTTTCTATTGACCATTCACAATAATTCTGTATACAAAATCGAAGCTATAGATATCAGTATTGATTTATTTGTATCGTGCACTGTAAGTAGTAGGGTTTTTTCTTGCATTGAAAAAGGGTGGATGTACCTGTACTAAAATTTGTATTTAGATCATCTTGAGACCATGCAACAAACGCTGCTGTTCCGCTGTAGTTCACCCCATGCTCCTCTTGGTTGATGGCCAGACAGCTAAAATATCGCGTACTTCACATCAACTTCTGATACTGTAAAGTAGCAGAATCATTGAACTTGGCAGGTCCCAGTGCCCGTTAGCAAGCCTACAAGATGTTTAGGGAAAGGGCAACCAGAACACTGTTAATAACTTACAACAGAAGTTAGACAAGGGAAAATGCTGCTTAAGAACAGGACATACCAGTACATATTACCACCATGTCATTGTCGATATCAAATTATTCTACTCAATTATCGCGGTCCTGAACATGTTCTGCTCACCCACAAGCCACAGTGGAAAATCTGTAGTCATACAGCATCTGCATGTACCAACTACCAACGCAACTGATGCAACTGGCTGGAACCTTGAGACAGATAAAGATCCCAGAAAAATCGTCAGGTCGAAAGAGGTAGTCAGTAATTCACAGAGCCCAGATGTCGAGTGACCAGTGTTCAGGAGCGACGTAATATGCTCCAACGGGCATTCACTTTCGCTGATTGACCAGTGTTCAGCAGCGACGTAATATGCTCCAACGGGCATTCACTTCCGCTGATTGACGTAATTCAAGTTTTTATGTTTGCCTGTGTGGTCAGTGAGTATTATACCTATTCAAATGCTGAGATTGGCTGGCCTGTAAAATTGAAATGAAAATAAATGTTCCACGCAGAAAATGGTGAAGGGTTCATCTACTATCATCTTGCACCAGTTGAAACTTAAGTTATGCATACTAAACATGCATGATTAAGAGTGAAGATGGCCAGGTGAAGGTTCATGTGTCAGGTCTTAATGAACAAACAAACAAAAAAGTAAGGGGATAAGGTACTGCGAATGGTGGACAGCAGAGACAATCTGAATACCCAAAATTAGTTATTGGCAGAGACAAGAATTCTCTCACATTGACATGGAGTGGTTTATTTTTCTTCTTAGCAGATTTGCAGAAACCAGATTAGTTTACCTCCAGAGCTTACGTTTTATGTTACTCTCAACTAGCATGGCGGCCCTCGCAAATGCGAGGGCATCATCTATAATTGGTTGAAAGTGTTCAATAAATAAACATATGGTTTCATTGATATCAATCACGTTAATTTTAGTACAATAAACAAAATTGTTCAACAACTACCGCAAAACTTTTTGTACGCAATATACCATGTATGCGAGTAACATCTATGGCACTCTGAAATTTGTGATCCAGTGATTACCATAAACACAGTGATACTGGATAGTGTAAATTGAACTATAATTTGTACATGATGTTGGATCAGTATGATAGTTTAGTTATCTTTGATAAAATATCGTTGAATGAAGATAAAACGGTTTATCCTGCTCAATAGATAGATCACATTAAACAATGAGTATGATATTGTTTTGATGCTTCTTTTCCTCATTTACTCACTTCATGTTACAGTGTGCAACACTTTACAAAAACGAACATGGCTAAACTTTGGCTATTATTTGTTATGTGACTATGCTGTTAAGGATAAATTATTTTGTTTTAGGCATATTCGTTAACATGTTTATACATCAGTTTACACCGTATAAATGTATTTTTTGTGTTATGTGAAATGACTGTGTGGCTTAGATAGCATAATTCAAGAATATTTAATTAGTCAACTATTTTGTTGTGCAAATGAATTGACATGAGATTTCATGTTGATTTTGTTACCTGAGAGAAAAACAATATACAATAGTACAAATATGTCAACTACACAAACCAAGCAATATCCTGAAAATAATTCATAATAATAAAGTGTATGCTTTTCAATTCCTCAGATTAGAAATAATATTGGCACACTGTGCTCGTCAAATACTAAATATGAAACATATCAAGCGGGAATATGTGGTGACTTAACCAGTGTAAATCATTAAGTAATATATTTTATTAATGTGAGGGACATTCTCATTGATAGTGTGCCGACTAATGTTATCTCTTCATCAATTTTGAATGATTGAGGCTTTGTATCTCATTAAGTCAGAATATCCGTTTAGTGGAAAGACATTCACATCCTCGTGAGAAGTGGTTACTCTTGAAATTTCCTAAGTGTGAAGGGCTCTCCCGTTGATAGTGCGAGTAATGTTGCCATTTCATTAATATTCAAATTACACGACTCTGGAAGGCGTTTTGTGAGAGGGTTTGTCTGGTCGAGTAAATTGTTATGTATGAGTACTAAATAATAGAATAATGTACGTTGTGTGACCAATGTCGTGACTTCATTAATTTTAAAATTCCATGACTCCAAACTCTTGCTGACGTTGTGGATACTTTGGTTAAATATGATGGTAGTCGAATTTTCTCTTCATTTATGTGTACTCAATCATAGAAACAACGTACTCCTCCAATCACAACAACCCTGTGTTCTAAATTTAGTCAAAATCAAACTTTATAAATTTTGACCAAATATATAGGAAAAAATATCGATATATAAAATATAAAATCCTTATTATTAGAATCGCCATAAAACATATTTTCATGTTATGCAAAATTATTTAGGAACATATTTATTGCTACATATTTGGTCAAACTTTAAAATTGGACTCTGGTTAAACAAAGAAACATAGTAAAAATAGAGGAATTTCTTATTTATCGGTTTTTTTCTGAACTGTCCATATCCTACTCCTAACCTTTTGCCACCACACTTTCAGGAAAGTTTTGTTTTCTTCTAGCTATGGCGTTCGAAAAAATCGTACAGTTTCGGTGCATGTGCGTTGTTGAGGTTGTTCCTAAGGATCACATGCAGCACGTGATATTTACTGGATCGATTAGCTAGTTATGCATCCGGCCAGCCGGCCGGATCGATGAATTAGCTAGTTACCCGGATTGTGCACATCGGAATCATGTACGCTGGACATCATTTTTGATATGTTCGTAACGTGTTGGTGTTGTACACGTACGGGACGTGTTTCTTTTTTAGGGAACGGAACATGAATTGGTTTAAGTGGACGTGATTTTTTTTTTCTTGAGGGAACGGTATGTTTGCAGCTATCGTGTCCAGACATTACTCCCCGTTCTTTTTTATTGTATCAGACCTGTTACGTGACTACATTAAATCCTAACCATATATTTTAGATCTAACTGTTAAAATCAATTTAGATGATGTGGCTTAACGTGGTGGCTCGAAACACTAACTCATTTTGCTTTTAGTATATAATAGATATATCATACTAACACCTACACGGAAATGATTGAGAAGCATTTATTTATGTTCTTGCCAGCTCCAAGAACATTCCATAATAGGACAGAATGATAGAAGCAACCAAGGTAGACACGCTGTTAAAAAAATTGCATCCTATTGTACAATTTAAGGTTGTGACTTGCTCTTAGGTCGAAGCAGTTTTTGTCTTGACGAACCTCGTCAAGAGGCCAGAGGGTTCCTTCGATTTCATTAAGAGAACTGGCTCTGTTCGTATTTTTTTCCTTTCTTGTATTGCTCCTTTGAGCGTATTGTACTCCACTACCCCCTCCGCGTATTCTAGAAAAAATGCTAAAGCTCTTTAGTGGGAACACAGAGCAAAACTCAGTGACATCCTTCACGGCATTATAGGGAGAAGGGCCACTTATCACTAACATAATAAATTTTTCAATGTTTACTAAAATCCAGGTTGCCCTTTCAGCTATAGCAAAATGCCAAAGGTCCAAAGTCAAATCAGTTACAAGGATCTAGCGTGAAAAGTAAGATTGGACCACACATAGATCATGGTTTCCTGTACCGTGACACTCACTTGTGAACTTTGGCCGAAAGCAACTTGAATAAGAAAATTCATACATTCTCTGTCATTGACCAGGTCTTTCTTAAAATAATTCGAAAATGCAAGTACCATCTTGTGCTTACCATCACTGCTTACTGCATAGTTTTCTTTTGTCGATTTTTCTTACAAAGAAAAGGATGTCAGTAGCAAATCTTGCAGAGAAATAGTTGATGGGCCAATGCTTTTGTGAAGTTTGCATAGTTTCATTACTACTTTTGTCCCACTAAAAGTTTATCACCATTTCCCCCCTAAAGATATTAACAAATCTGGTTTCTTGAGTAGCAGATTAACAGAACTTTCATAGTAAGCCTTTTTAAGAAGAACAAAATTTTAAAGTGGTGAACTTGAATCTACATTCACTCTTTGTCTGCAGTTATGCATCAGCTGGCTTAAGTGTAGTCAGGGATCACAGATTGTAGGCCGCTTTTCTTAACAAACAGTCCTACATGTAAGTTGTAACAGCCTAACAGGGTCATTTGTTCTCTTTATTTCCAAGAAGAGGAGAACAGTAAAGTTTTGCAATGCAAATTTAGTGATAAAATAAACGCTCTTTTGGGCTGCCTTGAGGCAGCTTATAGTCTTTAACACCAATATTCCAGTTTTCCAGTTAACCATAGCTTCAGAACTTTACAATTTGCACTTTGGAACCAGGTAAGTAAGAGAATTGCGGAACATGCTAATACATTATAATCCAAGCTAGAGCATGCAATTAATTCAGATCATCATCAGATATATATATACCATTATCTTATCAGGAAAAGTTTTGGACTAGCATTACATTTACCTGGTGCAGCGCCTCCATATCAAGCTATCCTCCAACTCCTGCACTGGTATGCAGTATCAACAGGCAATCCTCGATCAAACAGACTAAGAAGTGTGATCTTGTTCATTACCTTAAATGCAGACATTAGACATGGATGAGAAAATGGACAGTGAAACAATCTCAGACCAAGAGTCGTTTGAAATCTGCAATACAGTCACAAGGAATACAAGGTCCTCAAGAAAACCTTTTCAAAATGCAGGCATCACTTGATGTTCCTTGCTCTGCAGTCTGCCTCTGCAAAAAAACAATTGCAGAAGACCGGTGTAAGCGCGGCGTTTATTCATTGAAATGAGCATCTGCTAACAGTGAGAAGTTCCCTGCAGACTTAACTGCCCATGGAATGCAGCACCAACAACAAGAGCAATGTGGCAACCAGAGCATGCCTTCAGCTTGATAACCCTACCAGTTCGACAACAGAAAGCCCTGGAACATCAATTCATCAACTGTTGATAATTCAGTCATATCATGTCCACATTGACAAGCATGCTGAGGCTCTACTGTGTACCTTTACTTCGGAACATCCATCAGCATACGGCAGCTCATATCCAACAGTTTCTTGATTCACGCCACATTCCATTGGTGATGCACCGTAAGCACTGCACGACCCACTTGAGACAAATGCTCCGGCCATGTGATCCACACTCTAAATTTCCTCAGCTCTCTATAAGAGCAAACGGTGGCACATCCTCATTGAATGCGCGTTCTGCTTGCAGAACCGACGGACGCATTCTATCAAACACGTTCCGCGCAAGATCTCGCCGCCCCGCCACCAGAGCTCCCGACGGACCGGATCGCAGCGTCGAGCCTCAGTCGAACCATAGGGAGTCCGGCCGTCGCGGTTGCCGGGCCTGCGGGTTGGCGCTGACGGTCGCAAACGAGAGCGCTGCCACCGTCATCCGTGCCTAGGATGGCAACCAAAAGCCTAGCAGTAGCAGCACGCACCGAGAGGACCGAACACATGGACCTCGGATCGGAGATCGTTCTGGCCGTGGATACCCTCTGCCGCCTGAGTGGACAACAGGCGCGATACGCAGTGTGTTGGGCTGCTGGCGAGGCTGTATGTTTGGATTGGCGACGTACTCCGGGCCCAAGGGCACGGCCTATGCATGCGACACTGGACTAGGGGGATCGTGGATTCGGGGTGCCCCCTATATAGCGGGGATTTTTTATGTTTTGCCCCGCTTTACACCTGAAATTTGATTATTTGCCACATGACCACCACATGTCAGTGACACGGGATATGACAAATAATCAAACCCCAAAATAAAATGGGGCAAATCGTCAAATCCCCCGAGCGCGGTACGCGGGTACCCGCATCATGCTACCATCCTCGAGATGGGCCGTGGCCCATCGCATCCTCTTCTTCCTCCGCGTCCGACGTCGTTGACATGCCGGCGTCGCGACCGCCGCCCCCGACCGGCCCTCCCTCTAAGATCCCCTCATAAAAAATCATTGACTGTAGAGATATGGTGATATGGAGAATACAAATTGTTTGAAGCACGCACAAAACTGGAAGCGCCCTCCCCCCCCCCCCCCAAACTAACTTTGACCATCCTCCAGTAGTCGCTGGCGAGCTCCCCATCCCGCACCCGTACCTGCACCCCAGCGTTAAGTTTCGTCCTCCCCTCCACCGACGGCGTCGTCTCCGTCTCCGATGAGGTCCTAGCCTCACTTCCGACAAACCCCGTCGTCGGCGAGTAGCTATGGCCCCCGTTGCCACCACCGTCCTCCCCGTCTCTGGCGACCAAAAGCTCGCGCGTGGGCCGGCCCACTCGGTACGTGGATATTAGTAACCTCCGCGGTCAGTGGCCGCCGCAATCTCATTATGGTACCACATTTTGGCCAGGTTATCTCATTTTGGTCAAATCGCGCGCTGATTCAATTTAGACAGCAGTTCTGACAGGACGGGCCCATCTACAGGGTGACGTGGCAAGTAGGCCCCACATGTCAGTCTAACTAAAATTAAAAAAATCTAATTTGGTGAGGTGGAAGGTAGGCTCTACTTGTCGGTCCAATAAAAAAATCTAAATATAAAAATATCTAAAGTCCTCCCGGCGCCGCGACGAGGTCCGTGCGGTGGGCGCGCGCAGCGGCGAGCTCAGCCTGCACACGCGCGATTAGTCCGGACGTCGGCACGCGAAGCTATGCCCGCGCACGTGTTCAGGCCTTCACGGCCGCCGCTCACCCGGCCGTTGAGCCCCTGGCCGTCGCGGTCCAGGCCGCCGCGCTCCCGGCCATCACGCGCCCGGTCGTCGAGCTCACAGCCATCGCGGTCCAGGCCCCGGCGCGCGGCCAGAAGTCCGCCGCCGCAATCCAGGCTCCTGGCCATCATGATCCACGACGCTCTCCCTGCGTCGGCCCGGCATGGGCGCCACCGTTCTGGAGCAAGGACCCCCCTGCGCGCGGGCGGCACGTCGATGACGTTCTTCAAGAATGGGTGGCGCATGCTGGACACCATTGGCGTCGCAGAGGAGCTCTGGGCCTCCGTGTACAGGGGCCTAACTCTGCCTACTCCCTGTCAGGGTGCGACCCATGTCCAGTTTTTCAGAAAAAGTTTTCCAGAATTTTTTATTTGTTTAATTGGGCTGACATGTGCGCCCTACTTGCCACATCATCCTACAGGTGAACCCGCCCTATTAGAACGGTTGTCTAAATTTAATTAGCGCACCATTAGACCAAAATGAGACTACTTAGGCAAAATGTGGCACCAAAATGAGATTGCGTCATCCACTGGTACCAATCGGTAAATTTAGTTACAAAAGTGGTACTTTTACCCTATCAACTCTCGACGGTACGCGCGATATAAGTTTTGCCGTGGATTCGTTGGATTTTGAGCTTAGGGGACAATATATTTTGGGTGGCTCCTGGGCCAACATGAGCCTTCTACGAGTAGTGCTAGTGCACATCCCACGTCGTCGTGCTCCTCTGTCTTTCTTCCTCGAGCCCTAGCACCCGGATTGAAGTATGCTGCACCATCAACTTCTAGAGATAGAAAGTTACGGCTCCTCCGTTGCTAAATATGAAACGTTTTAACATTGGTTCAAACAGAAATTAATCAATATATACGTACTAAAATTTGTCTAGACACATATGAATCTAAAAATATTAAAACATAGAATTGGAGGGGGTAAGTCATAATTGTCCCTTGTGGGTTCACTTTGTCCTTGATGCTCGTTGTAGTTGCCAGCTTTCTCCCTCTTTCTCTGGAAACCAATGTACTCCCTCCGTTCGGAAAAGATGTCATAAAAATGGTCTAACCATAGTTTAGTTTTGTGACATCTTTTTTTGAACGGAGGGAGTACATCAAATGACACATTGGGTGACTCTTTTTAACAGTCCACTATCAAGTAGAATCACATGCCTCTCATCTGCTAAGAGATCGCTTGCTTAAATTGGTCTTATGATTCGGACGCACATGCACGGCAAGCCATGAAACATCGGGTAGAGGTTAAGAAAGGGCGCACTTTGACTGTTACAGAGGCATACTTCCTACGTGGAACGAGATCGTCTGACGTACATCCATCCTAGCGTCAACTGCTCCTTCTTCGCGGGCCTGGGGATTTTTTCAAAAAAAAAAAACTGCTCCTTCTTCACTTGGTACATTCTCTGAACAAGCCGACAGAAACATCGCCCTCTTCACTTTGCCAATTAAGCGGCGGCGGCCGACTGGACATGCCTTTTGTATTCTAGTCTACCTACTCATCACCAAACCGGTGGTGGATTCATATACTCCGTACATTTTTGTCCGTCCGTTATGCTGACCACGCAACCTTGTCGCCTTCCACGCCAGGTAGCATAAATCCCGGGGCCACTTGTTCATTTATCTGCTAGCCACCGAGAACACGTAGGAGCCCAGTCCACGTCGGAAAGTCTGGGAAGTGGCCATTCATTTCTCGATCGGTGACCGTCGTATTCGACGGCCGTGTTGAACCATTGTCAAGGATCAAAACAGCATCTTAGTATACACACACCTTCCCAGGAAGATTACACGGTACCAGTACAAAGTGACAAGAGCAAAGGTCTCAAGAGCAGCAGCTTAGTATACATACACGTTCCCAGAATTACAGTGGTACAAACTGCCAACAGCAACTTATTGCAGTACTACATCTCAGCTACTCCCTCCGTTCCAAATTAGATGACTTCCATTTGTACAAAATTGGATGTACCTAGACTTAACGGAGGGAGTACATCACTATATATACTAAGCTTATTACGGCACAAAACAACAAGCTACCGATCTACAGTGCTACTATATCCATACGGATATATATATAACCATAGTACAATGTTGTTTGTCGCAAGGGCAATAGAGTACACACAACTTGATGTCGTAGTATTTACATTTCATGCAGCTGGATGCAACGGAGTCACCCAGTCAGGGCAGTCCGGCCTCTGTCCAGCGAGGGAGTAGTAGGCAAGAACCTGGGCTTGGCTATCCACACAGGGTTCTCTGTCGACCGCCATCCGATAAATGCTCTCCGGGCTGGGAGGCGTGAACTCGATGTTCCAGAAGGGCCTCGCCATGAGGAGGAGCTCGACGCCTGTTGGGGAGGCTTTGTAGCCTTGCACCCATATGTACTTCAGCGAGGGCATCTGGAGCACGGCCAGGGCCAGAGCTTGCTCGCTGAAGCAGCAGCTCCGCAGCTCGAGCTTCCGCAGGTTGGTGCACCCGATCGCGAAGCGGATCAATCCGTGGTCGGATTCGCCAACGTTGCCCAGGAGCATGTACTGGATGTTTCCACTGTACTGCCCGATGTAGTCGAGGCCCGTGTCCGAAAGCCCTCCGGGCCTCAGGTACAGAGCAAATCTCCGGAGCTTGGTGCAGCTCCTTAACAGAGCGCGGACACCGTTGTCGAGCGGCAGATCTGTTACCTGGTTTTGTCTGTCAAGTAGAACAAGCCGGAAGTCGTAGAGATTTTTGCAGAAAGTTCCAATAGACTCCAGAGCCCCGTTGGTGATATCAGACACATAGGCTGCTATGTACTCCAGGTCACGGCAACCAACAGCTACAGCCGTCAGGCCTAACTGGGTAACTCCTCCTTGCTCTTCTTGTACACCTGGATCATCGTCCCCTCGCTCAATTCGAAGTCGTCGTAGCTTCTTGCATGTATCCCCAACAACCTCTAGCCTCTGTCTCCTATTACATTCCTCACCTGTGGACAGAATCAGCTGTCAATAAAATGATTGTATCGCAAAATTTCACATGCCCGAAATACAGCAGAATATGAGAAACGTTACCTCAAGAACAAATAGGTTAGGACATTTTGAGATAAGCTGGCAATGATCCTCGGTGGTGAGAAAGTGTATTGCAAGTCCAGTTTCTTAAGTGTAGCAGAAAACGGAAAGATTACAGGAATCTCATTTTTCCCCATGTAAGTAAGCCCCAAGAAGCAGACTCTTGGTGGAAACTTGACCTTTTCATACTTTGTAAGCTCTCCCACCTCATAGAACGCTCCTCCAGCAAAAGCTTCCAATGCATTGGCTGCTTCGAAAAACCCAACCAGATCTGAAAGATCACACTCACTCATCTTCAAAGAAAGTAGTGATTTGCAGTTCTTTCCTAGAAGCACCAGATCAGCAGGCGCCACTTTGAGATCAGTCATGTAGAAGTTCAGTGTCACAAGAACAGAATTATTGACAGCAAGTTCATGAAGCCATTCACCGCCTTTATCAGTAATCGAGCATTCTTCGAGAAATAAAGTTCTCAAGGATCTGCCAAGATAATTCAGAATAACATGTTACTGCAGCAATAGCACACAATTCATAGCAGAGATGATAATGGAACCGGTGTGAAATAATGTACCACAGGAAAATACCTGCTAAAGGAGCCCCTAAACAGTTGTAAGCTAAGAAAGAAGGGAAGGCGAGCAAAAATATACAAGTATACAACCAGAGGAGTCACCACATTATGTTGCCTCCAAAATTCAAAAGTGAACTATTGATGAACCAGGAAACTTACAAGGACATGTCCAAACCTAATGAACACATCCCCATGTTCTGTCCTCTTTCAGTAATAATAGGACGCTGAAACAGCCATGCAAACCAAGGCAATTATTTTTACCAAAATTCACGACTGCATTATGAGGCATTTCCAGCCTCGGAAGCACGGACACGGCAGATGTTGCCGAACTGCCGTTCTGGTACGCGGAAGCACGGACACGGCAGATGTTGCCGAACTGCCGTTCTGGTACGCGGGGATACGGGGATACGCTGGGATACGGCGGGATACGCGAATTTTGCTGTATCCCGAGATTCGAATTAAAAATAAAGAAAACAATTCAGGGATACGGGGGGACACGTATGGGACACGTTGGGATACGGCCTGGCCCAAAAAAGAGGTTCGGCCCAATAGCAAACCCTATTTTGCAGGGTTCCGCACACTCTCTACACAGGTACAAGCTGCTCCTCCCAGCTCCCACAGAACGAGCCGCCGCATACTGGATCGAGGTCACCATTGCCTGGACTCCACGCCGCCGCCGCCGGCAGCGACGCCTGGATTTCACCGGCGACCACCCCCTCCAGCACCAGAGGCAGAGACTCCTCGCAGCCTCAGGTAACCCAGCACTCCAGCAGCCTCTCACCCTCTCCTCTTTCCGCCTTCCCCTTTTGTTCTTGAGATTTTCTTGCTGCTTTTTGCTTGTGCGGCTTGCCGGCTTGTTGATTAGCTGCTTGTTCTTGGCATGATAGGAAGGAGGTAGCATGGCATCTGGGAGTGCTACCGGTCTACGAAGCACGGACACGGCAGAATGTGCCGAACTGCCGTTCTGATACGGCGGAATACGGGGATACGGCGGGATACGGCGGGATACGCGAATTTGCAGTATCCCCGAATTCGAATTAAAAAAAAAGAAAACAATTCAGGGATACGGTGGGACACGTACGGGACACGTTTGGGATACGGCAGAGGAACCACCAGGAGGTGAACTGGAGCAGGCCCTTGTGGAAGGCGACGACGCGGCGGCGCTGATGCGTGGCGTCGCTGCGCAAAAGAGTGGCGGGGCTCCTGGGGGAGAGAGCATGGAGACTTGGAGAGAAGGGAGGCGAGCTAGGCGCAGGGACGGTGGCGGGGCGGTGGCGTCGGAGGGCATGGTGGCGGCGCAGGGCGGCAGGGGAGGCGCAGTGGCGTCGGAGGGAGCCGCTGGGCCAGAGTCAAGACTCATGCGGCACTGGATTTGGAGAGAAAACCACGATTTGGAACTCACGGGAGAGATGGAGACCTTATCCCTTTGGATATTTTGCGTTTTAGTCCTTCCACGTACAGTTGCTTACAGATAAGGCTGTGTGATTCTCTTTTCAGCCCTCCTGCTTATTACAATATGCTGCAAAGCACTTGTATTATTCAGATTTCGCATTCAGATCCAACAACTAGTATGTGTTTTCTCATTAATTTTCTGTCTTGACTATATTACATGGCATATTTTATTTTATATATACTCGCCGTATCCCCGAATGGCTGTTTTTGGAAAATGCCGTATCCGTATCCCCGTATGCGTATCCCCGTCTTTCCGTCCCGTGTCCGTGCTTCGTAGCTACCGGTAGCCAATCCTCCGTGGGTGAGAGTGAAGGGCGTGTTGGTCCTGGTGCTGTAGATCCCCGGTATCCTTTGTGGGTTTATGTGGAGAAGCTGCCTGCTGCTGGTGGTGTCCCTGGTAGCCGTGGAGGGAACGGAAGGTTCCGTTGCAATTTCTGTAACAAAATTTACCCCGGTAGCAATTTCTGTAACAAAGAGACACCAAATGGGGCAGTATTCTCTTTTCTGATCTCTTTCTCATTAATTTTCTGTCTTAACTTTTTATTACATGGCATATTTTTATTTTATTTTATATATACTCGCAGTATCCCCGAACGACTGTTTTTGGAAAATGCCGTATCCCGTATCCCGTATGCGTATCCCCGTCTTGACGTCCCGTGTCCGTGCTTCTTAGTTTCCAGCCATAAAAGAGCATACAGTACATGCGTTCCACCTAAATCATTAGTGATCCATTGTAAACTTTAGTCATCCCCTCCGTACATGACCTTGACAAGATTAAATGTTGAAAATAGATGTGTACTTTCAAGTTTCAACACAGATCATGGGAAAGGCTTCTACCAAAAGAGAAAAATGAAGGAAAAGATGATGCTTCAAAGACATGACAGTATGACATAGTGCCACATTAATCTGATCATGATAGAATTGACTGGTAACAGAAACCACCAACTTGGAACTTCATCTTGATTCGTAAATGTTTCACAGGGACGGAGGAAGTCTTGCTTGAGTCCAATCGAAGTAGTACGATAGCACTCCTGGGGAGAAAGATAGATCACCTGCCTAGTACGACTTCGAACCATAGTGTTCTTGAAGCCCCGATTTGGCTGGCAATCCGGAGCTGCTTTGAATCAATAACTACAAACTAGAGACTCTTCCGTGTACCCAGATCAGACATATATGTTAGAAAGGGACGACAAGTGAAGAACAAAATTACACCATATTATCTCCAAAATCTCCCTTCAGCAGTGATTTGCAAAATCAAACGGCACCCAAAGAATTTGCGTTGGAAGCAAACTTGAAACCTCCCTCCGATGAACCCAGAAAGAGCGTGAACTGCACACGCAGCCCATGAAGGAAGAAATATCTAATTAGAGAAGCTGACACGTAGCTCGTCCTTATCCACTAGTGCCCCATTTGGCGAAACCAGCTAACGCAAGTATTCATTTCCACTAGATCGATCCAATTCTTCGACGAAGAGAAGGCACAAAAGATCACAAAATTTGCCAGCACGCATCAGCATGCAAGATACTACTATCAAAAAGGGGGAACGGATTCACGCAGGCGAGCAGCATGATGAGAAAGCAAAAGGGGTCCTGTGGGAGCAAGCAAGTACCTGCAGGATCGGGCGACGAGGCGTAGCGCGTCGGTGGAGAACCCGGAGCACTTATCAAGCTTGAGCTCCTGCAGCATGTGCCCCCGCGCGCGGACGAGCGCCGCGAGGTCGTCGTCGGTGACGGTCATGCGCCGCAGCTGGAGCGCCTTGAGGCACTCGAGCGGGGCGGCGAGCGCGGCGACCCAGGGCGCGGCGTAGGCGCCCCAGTCCTCGGGATGAGTCCGTACATGGCGGCGCGGGGCTTGCCCTTGAGCGTGAGCGACTCGAGGCGCGGGAAGCGGGCGAGGAGGCGGGAGGGCGCCGCAGCGTAGCAGAAGGCGACGGTGGCGTGCTTGCGTGTGAGCGCGTCGGCGCGGTGCCAGCGGCGGCACACGCGCGAGGCGGCCTCCCGGTCGCGCGGGGCGTCCACGTGGCCCATGACGAGGTGGAGCGCCTCGTCGGGGACGCCCACCTCCCCGCCCATCGGGAGGATCGGGGAGGCTACGGCGGGCGACGGAGATCTGGGCCGGGGACGGCGAGGGGCGAGGGGCGGGGGCATGTAAATTAGGGATAATGCTTGTTGTAAATAACCGCACGTCGGGATGCCCCTCCAGGCAACCGTCACGACGGTTCCCTCTCTCCCGATCAGACGCGCCCGTTGGTTGCGTCCCTTCCTTGTATATACCCTGATCATCAATGGAAAGAAAGAGTTCGATTCATTCTATTCTTTGTCTCTCGCTTTAGAAATCAACTCGCAACACGTTATCAGCACGACGACTCTACCGAGAGAGCGAATTGGCCGAACTCGCCGGCGAACACGCCGGAAAAAGAAGAACAAATCGGAACGAAGAAACGGAGAAAACAAATCGGTAAGATGCCTATAGGTTTTCCGGAATTTTTCTTCGAGCGCTTCGCGAAGATGGTCGCCGGCCGTACCTGAGGCGTCCCCGTGCTGCCCGCCGCGCCGGCGGCGCACGAACGGCTGGACGCCATGGCTGCTTCGCCGTGCGTTGGCTTCGAACTGCGCCGATCGCCGCGCATGGGGACGTCCTCGACAACGGGTGAACAGCCCCACCGCGCGACGTGCTGGCAAGGGCCAGCGCCGGTCGCCGGCCAGGGGATTGAGCCCGGCGAGTCTTGGGCTCGCGAATGCCGACTCAAACGGCGTCGCGCCCGGGACGCACCTCCCCGGCGGATCTTCTTCAGAGGAGGACGGCGCGCCGGGACCTTCTGCATCTCGCCGTAAAATCCGCCTGCGGCGGCTGCAGATGGTGGTAGCGGTGCGGTTTTTGGCCACCACCGCAAAAGGGGATCGGGGGAGCGGTTGCTCTCGAGGACAGAGACGAAATTGTCTCGTCCCCTTATCCTGACCGGAAGGGCGGCGCTAGCCTGGGCCGAAAGACCGGATAGGCTGCAGCCTGCAGCCAATGCTCTGTACGAGCAGAAAAAAAAAGAGATCTAAACGGAAAAAAAAGGGTGGCATGAGCCACGATAGTGGGCTGCCCAGTTCGGACTAATGCCAATTTGTTTTTCGTATTTCTTTTCTGATTAGCATCAAGCTTTTCGGTTTTTTGTACAAAAGTATTTGTTAGTAACATCTAACATGTGGCTATGTAATGCCTAAAAATTTATGTCAACATTTGTATGAGTGCAATGTTAATTGCTGTATGTTGACAATGCTTGAAAATAATATGACTTATTTCAATTTTTGCATAACTTTGTTCACAACTAAAGGTCTACACCATAATTTGGTGATTACCTAGAATGTGTTTTAATCAACACAAGGTTGTGCAAAGTAACACGAGGGAAGGTCTACACTATCAAGTAGTGATTACCTCCATGTGTTCAGAGCAAAAAGTGAAAGCACATGGGTTATGGCATGACAATAGCCACACGTGTGAGGTGTTCTACAAAACGAAGATATACGCCATGTTATGGTCATTATCTTTTTGTGGAAAGTCATATTTTGGGTCGTATAGGCTTCTCCTAGAACTTTAAATTTGAATCAAGCATGTTATCACACACATAATTAATTTACTATCAAGTAAATTAATGCTCATGATTTTCATACATGATATGAGTGACATATCCAAGAAATATAGATTGTGTGTTGTAATATTATTATGTCATGAGACATATTATGTGAGCAAAAATGAAGGCACATAACTTACGACATAGTGTCTATGAATGGAATAATTTCCGTTCAGAACTATAATGTCTACACCATTGGTGACTACCTTCATGATGCTTTTCCAAGTACTTGGAAATGTCATAGCATTTGTCATTGGTTGTGACTCTTGGGTCACATACTCGGGAGTGGAATCCAAGACATTGGTGGCGAGTATATCGCACATTATGCTGTGAAGAGAATTATGTAAAATACTTGCACAATTTGGTGATTAGCTTCCATGTGTACACAACTTATGAGGTGTAATCATAGAAGTGAATTAAATTTCATGCACAACTGAGAGGTTAATGACATTTTGAGGTGTTTACCTTGATGTGTTATAAATAACATAAGGTTGTGGGGACTATGATCGGTGAAACCCTCCATAAGTACGAGGCACCACTAGTTGGTTGACTACCTCCAGGTGTTTTAGTGGATTAATGGTTTATCCTTTTTGGAGTGACTACCTTTAATCTGAATATCTACGCCACACTGTGGTGTTTATATTTTAGTTGAAGGTTGCCCTATGGGTCACTACGAATCACCATGATCATGATTATGCTTAGCCATAGCATTTTCATCGGACTTAATTTACTTCGGGTAAATGAATGCATGAATATTTCATGTAGCATATGGCTGGCCTTTTTCGGAAGGAAATGCGATGTGATGACAAAAGGTGGGAGTAATTTTTTTAACATGGGGATCATGGACATTAATGATTTTATCGACCCGTGGCCTTGTCGCCACAGAAACTCCACCTGCAGAGAATGTCATGGCTATTTATGCATATTTGCATTTATGTGTCATCGCAATGACTCAGTTTTGAAACTGAGTATTTAACAGATGATGAATTTTGTTTTCCTGTTGAGACTCCATTCAAGATAGATATGTTGTCATAAGCATCATATGAATGGCTATTCATTCGTATTCGGAATTTTAAGTCCGCTGAGGCTTATAATTATGTTATCTATAAATCAACATGAAGTTGATAGTGTGTGATAAGGCAGTCTCAGATATTGATCTGATTGTATGACCTTACTGCACTTTATGTTCTCCTATGATGGTAAAAGAAATATCATCTTTACGTCAGTGTGAAAATATGACGAACTTCTTATGAAGAATCATCGGGTACAGCCAACGGGTGCTAGAACATTATCTAAAATTCATGTTGGTGCTTATAGTACTAAGCAAGTTAGTGGTTAAAGAACCATGAGGATTTAAACGTAAAGTGAGTGCGATATGACATACAGAAATGGAGTGTACATCTCAAAAGGGAATGGATCATCTAAGTCATTATACTACTAAATGTAGTATAATTTGTAACATCTTGTCCAGGGACATGACAGTTGAGAAATATTGAGTGTATGATAAATCATACTCAATATTGTTGCGTACACAATAATATTTCCTCCTTTACCAATCGGGTTGGCCAAAATATTCCCGACAATCATTAGATTTATGTACACTACACGTGGCATAGGGAATTAATTTTAAGGCACTCTCACCTTAAAATTGAAACAAGCCACTATTATTATTGAACGCATTGAAAAATGCAGAATATTCAACCATTGTGTGGGTTATGTTGGTACTTCATGGTATTCATAGACACATCTAGAAGATGGTATTAGGTTGGATCCTCCGCACAAAACCATGTGTTTACTGAATTAATTGCTCAAATTGACGAATTTGGAGCAAATTATCCTAAATATGGGATATTTCCATTGGATTGGAAATGTTGTTGAATTTTATTCACGACATTCAATGGTCATATTCAGTATGTTGTTGTACCTTCTCAAAATGGTGTGGCTAGATCTCTTATGAAAGAGAGTCAAATTGAATGGCCATCGTTACAGAATTGTGATTAGCCAACATTCGTTGGTGGTAACATGCGGTCTCACATGCCGCATGTTTGGTCTAAATCAGATCAAATGCATATTATACTGCGTCCCTTTGCAGTTTGTACGTGGAAGTCAGTGAAATATTTCCCATCTGCGGTAATTCGGTTGTATACCGATATCACCACCCCGGCGTACATAAAGGGCCTTCACATATATTTGGGATCTATGTGAGGAATAACTGTGGTATGATTGTTAGTCCGTCAAATACCTTAACCCTAGCAAGGGAGTTATTTGCAGCCCGTGCGTTGATTGCTTTTGCAATAAGGACATTTTCTGGCATTAGGGGGAGAAATGTACCACATAGAATGCTAGGAAATGCATAAGAAATGTAGTAAACATTTTGTCCACATACTTAAGAATCTGAACCACTGGTTCAGGTTATGAGAAATTTGCAATGTTTTGCAAATAATCTGCCATATATATTTACTGATGACAAATGTGTCATTGAAATAAAGTACCAGAACGAGTGGAGGTACCTAATAAACCACTTGTGTCCCCAAATGAGAGCATGAGGGGGAGAATTCTGGATGCATGAGATTAAGTTCTCATAGGAGGAGATGTTCTCCTCAGTCAGTAAATGTAGTTCAACCTCGGGTTGAAGGACACATGACGGATGCGTGTCATCCAGAGCCCAACACAGATGTGCACACAATTTAAGTGTTGGGACATCGAAACACCTTGACTCTGTTGTTGTGGGAAATAACAAGGAGTTAAGAGGCGTAAGAGAATTCCACAAATGATGTTGATTCTTGAGAATCGTATATGAAAAGTCTACATATGTCGACATAAGTTTCTTCTTGAGAATTGTTGAGATCCTTTTGGGCCCTGAACCAAAATCCATGGAGAGTGTTGTTTTGCACTTATGTTGGTTCAAATGAAAGGAAGCAATTAAGTAAGAGTAGCACTCACTCATCAAAAGAGAGGTGTTTACAATAGTAAAACCTGCTCCTCATAAGTATCTTCGGTAGGGAAGAGAAGTGATTTTTCGTTCAGAAACGAAAATAGATGAGGTGGTAAAAAGTGAGGCTTGTAGCACAAGGGTTTCCGCAGAGACCCAACATCGAATACGATGTAGCATACCTTTTCGGTATGAGTGGAATTATGTTTCGATACTGAATTGGCAGTACGGATCCATGCGGTTGATGTATGTAGTGGCTATATACTCACATGAATCACTTAGTTCAGATATAGAAGTCAATGACAGGGCTTAATATTCTGAATCCAATGATAAATCGCAACATGCGTGTGTGAAGCTTCAGAAGTCATTCTATGACTTTGAAGATGTCGGAGAGTTGTGTGGTACAACCGACTAAGTGAGTTATTCCTTGATAAGGATTACTCTATGACTGATGATTGTTTATGTGTATTCATGAAGATATCCTGAATTGGATTTACATCATCTTAGTGATGACGATGATCTTATCATCAATGTCTATAAAGGACAAATGAGATACACACAATCATTTTAAGACGGATATTTGGGTCAAACCAAATGATGCTAAGTTTATAGCTTGAGCGTATTCCCTTGGGATTAAATGTATATCAGTCTTCATATATCCAGAAATATTGGAAAAGTTCAATATGGATATATCTTATCGAACACCTATGGTCATATTATACATGAAATGGGATACAATCCCATTCAGACCTAGGGGAGATGGTGAAGTGATAGTGGACCTGAAGTTCCATATCTGAATACCATCAGAACACTCATATATCTTGCTGAATACGTCAGGCCTGACATTATATTTGTTGGCAATTTATTTGAGAGTGCAATCCCCAAAGAAAGGTATAAGATTTGTGTAAGGAATATTATAAGATATGTCCAAGGCACAAAAAGTTTTGATTAGTTCCATCCGGAAAATCAAGACTGGACCATGTTGTAAAATCTCGATAGTGACTAATTATGTGATCCCAAAGTGTCATATGAAAGACTGAATTTAATGGAAAATTATTCTGAGGAGAGCCTTCAGAATAGACTCTAAATGGGTCCTTCAAGTGACCATTCTGCAGTAATGAAGCATCACAAGATGTGTATGGCTTCGCGGAATGATTGGCCACATGTGAGATCATGTGGAGATTCGACATAATCATCAAGATAATGTCACTTGTACTATTTACGGGTTATATCCTCGTGAATTACGGAAGTGTAAGAGGATAATTTGCAAACAAACTATTGTGATATTCACAATGTCTCTACCAGTGTTTATATTCTAGAATTAGGTTCGTGGAATTGGTAGGGGATAACCTTGAGGTTTGCAAAGTTCAGGGGGAGTAAAATCCCTAGAAACCCTAGTGGCTACGTCCACTAATCATTCTGAGATAATTGTTTTGTACGAAGCATCACGGGAATGTGTATGGCTTCAAAGGATGATGAACTTTGTCCAGAGTTCAAGTGGGATCAGTGCATTGGAATCTCCCACCATTATCTATGAGATAATGCTGCTTGTATTGTACAAATGCAGACAAGTTATATTAAGAGCAATATTACAAAGCATATTGCTTCTAAGCTATTTTATCCCCATGAACAACAGAAGAATGGGGAAATAAACATTTGCAAACAAAGTCATGCGATAACCTCGCTGCTTTGTTTACCAAGTCCTTCCAAGTTCTTTGTTCAATAAATATGTGAAGGGAATTGGTATGAGGAGACTTCGTGACTTGCAAAATTCAGGGGGAGAAATCTCCTAGGTTATAACTTGTTGAAGATCATGAGATTTTCGGTATTGCACTCTTTTTCTTTGTGAGTTTTCCTGAAGGTTTCTCATGTAAGGTTTTTAATGAGGCAATAGTAGTACAAGCATGGACGATATATGTCGATTTCTCCTTATTTTCCCACAGGGTTTTTAGAAGGAGTTTTTCAGGACATATTGTGTATTTCCTCTATTTTTCCCACAGAGTTTTTGGAGGATATGTTTCCAAAGGATGATTAGGCGCAAAGGACAAGCAAGGATTAGGGGGAGTGTCAGGATTTAATTAATATGTAAATTAGGGATAATCCTTGTTGTAAATAACCGCATGTCGGGATGCCCCTCCAGGCAACCGTCACGACGGTTCCCTCTCTCCCCGATCGGACGCGCCCGTTGGTTGCGTCCCTTCCTTGTATATATATACCCTGATCATCAATGGAAAGAAAGAGTTCGATTCATTCTATTCTTTGTCTCTCGCTTTAGAAATCAACTCGCAACAGTGCTGCCCCGAGGTTCGCCGGTGGTGCCGCGCCACGTAAGCCTCGCCGGTGGACTGACTGGATGGAGGCGATAAATGGCTTCGCCCACCGGGTACAGCGGCACAGCGCTACTCGGAGTAGCTCGGTAGCCAGTAGGAGCGTTCGACTGACCGGATGAGCAGCCAGCTGCCGATGATCATCATGTGCGTGCACGAATCACATGACAGTTTTCTTTCAGGAATGTATAGTTTCGATTTACTTGCGCCGGTGAATTGTGAAATGGACTAAGGGCTCCTTTGGTTCAAGGAATTTTTCAAAGATTTAATCCTTGAGAAATTTCCATGCTTGAGTCGTCGATTCGTAGGATTTCCGTAGGTTGCATTACACTGTAGTTGAAGGAAGATATCCATCCATTCAAACCTCGTTAAAAACTGCAATACCTTTAACTACAGTTTTCTTTCAGAAATGTACCGATTCCGATTTACCTACACGGGTGAATTATGAAATGGAGCAATTCTTTGTACTCCCTCCGTCCGAAAAAATATCGCTATGTATCTAACGCTAGTGCTGTTTTCCTTCATGATATTTATGCATGGGAGGAAAACAGGTTGGGAGCTGAAAAGGTGGTGATGTCACGGTAGCTGCTCATATAGTCGTATCTAGCGGCCACTAGATTTTATACAAGTAGTGGATAATCACCATCAATCCTCTGCAAGATCGCGTCGCATAGGCTCGTGGAGTGCATTATTGCGTACTTGCTTATCGCGGTTGCCTGCCGATCTGCTTTTTTATATAAACAGAGGTGTCTTTTTCACTAGGCCAGAAATTGCTCCAAAATAGCAATAGAAAACTTGGATGAAACCAGTCTATGCAGAGCTAAGATTGGCAGGTCGTACGCAGGAAAAACAGCGACATGTATAAAAGATGGCAGTTGGTAACATGATGTGTGCCAATACGCTAGATTGTGATTGCTTGGTTGTTAATCTAGGTTGCCCTTGGCTAGGCTTGCCATGCTTCCTTGTCTAGAAGAAAAGAGATGTGTGGGGAGCAATTAACTATTTAATAAGAACTTATTTTTACGAAAGATGTTAGTGTTGTTTTCATTCATTAAGAGGAGTAAAAGGGAATATAAGTATTGCATAAACACATCGAAAGAATGAGAAAGAGCTCCGTGGCAGAGATCTCGGCGGCTCAGAACAAAGTGGAAGAGGTTTTTAGATTCCATCTACATCTAGCCAAGACAAGAGCGCCTTAAGCATTGATCTTATGGCTGCCACGAACAACACCCTTCGAAAGTGGAGGCCGGTTGTAGTATCATAACATGTGATCCTAGGTGGGTGAAAGGACAATGATGTCGCCTAGAGGGGGGTGAATAGTCGATTAAAACTTTTCTGATTTAGGTTTGCTAATTACGGAATAAAACTAGGTGTTTAAATTAACAAGCCGACAACTTAAATAAATTAGGCTCACCAATGGGCACCAACAACTTATGCCAAGCAAGACAAGCAACAAGGTGATATCAATAGAGAATAGTTCAAGCACAAAGGCTATCACAATGTAAAGTGCATAAGTAAAAAGCTCGGGTATAGAAATAACCGAGGCACGCAGAGACGAGGATGTATTCCCGAGTTCCTCCTTGTTAAGCGAGTACGTCTCGTTGGAGAGGTGTGAACCAACACAATGGTTCAACAACCACAAAGGTTTCACCTTCTTCTCCGATGAACCGCACCACAAAGGTTTGGTTCACCTTCAACTATCGGAATCCTTCGAGGCGGAATCTGAGCCTTTCAACAACAATCCGGGGCACAACCCACAACGGGATCGGGGGCTCCCGAACGGCTTTACAAGTGACCACAAAGGTCCAACCACCACACGGGCGTCTAGGGTCCCGAAGACCCAAGAGTAACAAGCTCACAAACTTCAACTTCCACGAATCCTCGTGGAGAGCACAAACTGATGCATAAAGCAAATGGCAAGAACACAAGGTGCTCAAGTCCTCCACTCTCAAATTCCAACAAAGCAACAAATGCTTACGGGGAATAAGAGAGGAAGAACAAACAGGAGATGAACCAAGAACTCCAAGATCAAGATCTACTAGGTCCTCTCACTTAGAGGAGAGATGGATCGGTGGAAATGTAGATCAAGATCTCCTCTCACTTTCCCTCAAATATTAGCAAGAATCATGGGAGGGATTGAGAGGAAGGCAAGCTTTCAAGTGTCAACAGTGGAGGATAAGAGAGAGGGGAAAAACTTGCTCAAAGGTTGTGTATATAACAAATGGGGAAGAAATGGCTTTAAAAGGCTCACAGAAAAATAGCCGTTGGAAAAAGAAGCCGGCCGAGCTGGGCAGCGAGCGGCCTGTGCAGCGAGCTGGCCGAGCGAAGCAGGCTGGCGGGCGAGCCAGCGCGCGAGCGTGCAAGCGAGCGGAGCTGCCTGCGGCCGGCCTGGCGATGCGAGAGCGAAGCGAGCGAGCGCAGCAAAGGCCAGCGAGCGGAGCGAGCCAGGCCAGGCAGCCTGTTGGGCCGGCCTGGGGGCTGGCCGACGTAGGAAAAAACATCGGAAAATCATATATTTTTCATTAAAACTCCAAATGAGATGAAACCAACTTTGTTGGAAAGATAACGACGAGTGCTTTAAGAATCATAAGTAGAGTCAAGTTGACACACATAAGAAGGTGTGGAACTCTCCTCGGGGATAAACCGATAATGTTTCTAACACAAAAACGTAACAAGTTTTCCATATGAAATCCGTTTTCGAAGAACTTGGACTTGTCATGAAGATCACGACAAGTACCAAAACCCAACAAGGAGAAAAGCCAAGTAAGAACCAATAAAGATGAAATGTCAAGTATGCAAAGGTTTGAGATCTCCAAATAGATGCGATCAAGTTACTCACTTGAGAGCCCCTCTTGATAGTACGCCGTCTATCCTAAAATCCGGTCTCCCACTAACACCATGAGACCGGTAAAATAGAAAATCTATCAAGATCATACATTTGCCTTGCGCATTCCACTTGAGCTCGATGATGACGATCTTGACTCTCTCAAGTTGGAACACCTTTCTTGATTGTGCTTGCTAGCACATGCTTGATGAAGACTTCTCCTAATGCTCCCCCATACTCCATTATGGGAGAGCCTCGCTAAGCTCTGTCTTCATGTTTCCTTTGCAAGCTTCATTCAAATGATATTTTACGAGATGCATCATATTGAACTTACACTTCATCTTCTACACATGATCATTCTTCATATAAATCTTTAATAAAGTATTGGTCATAATGTCATCTTCAAGAGATCTCAATGTAAACATTAGTCCATAAGGATTGTCATTAATTACCAAAACCACGCATGGGGGCACCATGAACTTTCAGTGGGTCAAATACTCGGTAACCCGGCTTCAGATGAAATCATGAAACAATTATGCAACTTGGTCAAACAGTGAAACTGATCGACCAACCACAATAGAGTAGCGTCAGAAGAAGAGGGTGAGAATTTTAGGCCAATGAAAATTCTTGTGGCTCTTTGGAGGGGAAGAGGGCGGTATTCTGTGTGGAAGAAGACAATGGATGTTGAGAAAGGACAAGAATAATTAGGCCACATATTATTTCTATCAAAACGACTAATTCTTGGTCGACCGAGAATTGAGCTCATTTTTGTTGCCATCCAATTTCGTGTGCAATTGCGATAATTCGGTTGAAGTTGCAATTACCCATGTGCAATTACGAATTACAATGCAAATCTAACGGTATCAGAGTCAATCGAGCTCTAACTTAATTCTCGATCGTCCAGAAACTAACAAAATGGTATTTCCATATGTTTATTAGAATTCATGATGGCTTGTGTACCTTGTTGTCATTTCCAACCAGGTGATCCTTAATCCAATCAAAGGAGGATAGATGAATACACTGAAATTACAAATGGATAGACTTTCATTGGGTTTTTGCGCCCTAAGTCTATGTCATGGCATCATGCCCAGCAGCATCCACTTTTGTAACTATTTTGGATTACGATAACCAAACCAAATATCAGTGCAAAATGAATTCTTTGTGAAATTACACAAAGTCATTGCTTCTTAATAAGCGGCTAACTCTATCTTGAAGCACTTTTAAAATCTTAGCTAATCAATCTTCGATGAAGCTCACACACGGAAAACAACGTAGTATGAATCCAAGTAGGAACGATGAAGGGCGAGGCAGTTGAGCTCTCATGACCCCGCACCAAAACGGGGAGTGAAAGCGATATCCGTTCATCACAGATGCTAAGTACATCATCCTGCCTTTGGAGTTGGAGGCCTGGTTGTGGTTGGAGAGGGCGGGGCCGAGATGCCTACTTCAGTGAAGGAACACATCGTAGTAGCACCCTATCAAAATCATTTGCATCAGCATCGCGATAACTTAACAGCAAGTGCACTAAATAAGTAGACAGTGGCTGCTACTATACCATGGAGAATCTGTGACTTTTCGAGACACCGAATAAAACAAAAAGTGCGAACGTCTAGTATAATTTACTACTTATGCTGGAGCACATCGTAGTGCATTGTGGTAGACTGGTAGTCATGAGACAGGAGATTTGCTGTAATCTCAATCTTGTGGGAGTTTTCTACGTCAAGATTTTTCATCCGTTACAGCAGCGCACCCATCGAGGGCTGCATAGGAGTTCAGATATCCCATTAAAAAAGGCAGTTCAGGTATTTTAGTGTATTTTATTCTCATAAGACGGATTGCTGAAGCTACTGCATCTTTTTTTAGCACGAATCTCGGAGCAAAAAAAAATCTTGTACAGGGTGCTGTCTGCCGGATCTCGATCGACACTACGGGAATGCCACAATACACCGACGGCTGGATAGTACGCCGACGGCCAAATGTCGGGGCCGTCGGCGTACAGGCCGAGCTAGTGCAGCCGCGCCACTGGCCGTCGGCGTACGAAGGGCCGTCGGCGTAGCCTTATCGGGCCCGACGGCCGCCGTCGGCGTAGGGCAGGCCGTCGGCGTACCCAGGCTCGCCGTGACGGAACCAGCTAGCCCGTCCAGCATCGTTGATACGCCGACGGCACGGCGTACGCGCGTTCTTATACGCCGACGGCCGCCGTCGGCGTTTAGTTGTTCCTTTTTTATTTATTTTTGTATATAATATTTATTTCTTTATTTCTCTATATAATATTTAATGTAGTTGTAATTTATATATATTGGACCTATAATTGCCCTCCCAATTTCAGTATCCCACCCCCGTAAAATAACGGTTTGAGTTTTCCGGAACCCAACCCTACAACATATACATGTAAAACAAATAAAAACAACACATTTAATATACACCTACAACATAAATATTAAATATATGACTCAATTTATCCTGCCATGTGGTGTGACAGGAACTTTGACTTTTTTCCTGCACTTAGATGTGGAAACTCCTGTTTCGGACGAACCGGATGGAAAATTGTGTTTATTTGGGTTAGACTTTGGTTTCCCACCTTCCTATGGCCTAACCTAACACAACCAACCCAAAAGGTCCACTGGCCAACCCCCTTTCGACGGAGTTCAAGGGGTAGACGAAAACGTTAGGGTTTTCCCAGCGGATTCGGGGTTTCGCCGAAGCGGGGCATCGGAGCGTCGGAACCCCGCCAAAACCTAGGTTGTGCCATGCCATATGTATATAAGTGTGTTGTGTGTTCTAAATGTCCATTATCCTACTCTGGGGTGTGACCGTCTTCACCGGCTTCACTTTCTCTCTAATGAGTTTCTGCACTTAGAGGTGGAAACTCCTGTTTTGGACGAACCGGATGGAACGTTGTGTTTATTTGGGGTAGACTTTGGTTTCCCACCTTCCTATGGCCTAACCTAACACAGCCAAGCCAAAAGGTCCACTGGCCTACCCCCTTTCGACGGAGTTCGAGGGGTAGACGAAAACGTTAGGGTTTTCCCAGCGGATTCGGGGTTTCGCCGAAGCGGGGCATCGGAGCGTCGGAACCCCGCCAAAACCTAGGTTGTGCCATGCCATATGTTTACAAGTGTGTTGTGTGTTGTAAATGTCCATTATCCTACTCCGGGGTGTGACCGTCTTCACCAGCTTCACTTTCTCTCTAGTGAGTTTCTGCACTTAGAGGTGGAAACTCCTGTTTCGGGCGAACCGGATGGAATCTTGTGTAGATTTGAGGTAGACTTTAGTTTCTCACCTTCCTATGGCCTAATATAACACAACCAAGCAAAAAAGTCCACTGGCGTACCCCCTTTCGACGCACGGCTATGGGGGTAGACGAAAACGTTAGGATTTTTCCAGCGGATTCAGGGTTTCGCCGAAGCGGGGCCCCGGTGCGTCGGAACCCCACCAAAACCTAGGTTGTGCCATACCATATGTATACAAGTGTGTTGTGTGTTGTAAATGTGCAATATCCTACTCCGGGGTGTGACCGGCTTCACCGACTTCACTTTCTCTCTAGTGTTTTATGCACTTAGAGGTGAAAACTCCCCTTTCGGGCGAACCGGATGGAATCTTGTGTTGATTTGGGGTAGACTTTGGTTTCTCACCTTCCTATGGCCTAACCTAACACAACCAAGCAAAAAAGTCCACTGGCCTATCCCCTTTCGACGCACGTCTATGGGGGTAGACGAAAATGTTAGGGTTTTTCCAGCGGATTCAGGGTTTCGCTGAAGCGGGGCCCCGGAGCGTCGGAACCCCACCAAAACCTAGGTTGTGCCATACCATATGTATAGAAGTGTGTTGTGTGTTGTAAATGTGCAATATCCTACTCCGGGGTGTGACCGGCTTCACCGACTTCACTTTCTCTCTAGTGAGTTTCTGCACTTAGAGGTGAAAACTCCCCTTTCGGGCGAACCAGATGGAATCTTGTGTTGATTTGGGGTAGACTTTGGTTTCTTACCTTCCTATGGCCTAACCTAACACAACCAAGCAAAAAAGTCCACTGGCCTACCCCCTTTCGACGCACGTCTATGGGGGTAGACGAAAACGTTAGGGTTTTTCCAGCGGATTCAGGATTGACAAAACAGACGAGTGAGTATGGAAGACGCATTTGTTAGTGAAGGAGTTAGCGCGTAAGGGTTCAGAGTCAGGCGTCGTGGAAACTGCCCTTGCCCTCGTTGCAAGTTTCGTACACGTCAGGGAAAGGATGATATGATTAAACACCTCTTCTCGTGGGTATATGCCGAACTTCGTGACGACAGTCAACTTTGATGAGTACGAGCGCGAGAATGGCAGGGTGATGCGGCAGCGGATCAATGGCAATGAAGATGATGGGATTAGAAACTGGCTAGATGATCTCCGTGCTGGCGACATGCCAGATTCGCCACCATCACAGGAGGAACAGCCAGAACCGGAGGAACCGCGTGAACCAGAGGACCCAGAGCCAACCGCGAAGGCCTTCTTTGATATGATGGCCTCGTCTCAGAGGCCTCTGTACGAGGGTGCAAAATTTCTCAGCTCGATGCCATCTCGCAAGCACTAGCCAACAAGCTCCAGTATGGCAGCACCCGTTCATGCTTTGAAGCGCATCTGCAAACAACTGGTAACCTGTTGCCTGAAGGGCATTGTCTGCCTCAAAGCATGTACGAAACGAAGAAAATCCTGCGAGATCTCAGCATGGATTATGAAGATAGATTGTTGTCCAAAAGGATGCCTTTTGTTTTGGAAACAGTTTGCCAATGACAAGTACTGTATCTTGTGTAAGGCCTCTAGGTATCATTTAAAAGGAGCCGATGGTACGAAGACGCAGTCAAATGTCGCCATTAAGATTCTTCGTTACCTCCCATTCATACAAAGAATCAAGCGGCTTTACATGAACAAAGAGTCTGCCACACAGATGCAATGGCACAAAACGGGGAAGAGATACAAGGATGAGCACGACCGGGAATTGATGGGACATCCATCTGATGGTACGGCATGGAAGAACTTTGATGCGAACCACCCCGATGAGGCAGCAGATGCTCGAAACGTGAGAATCGCGATAGCAACCGATGGATTCAATCCATATGGTTTGTCGACTACCTCGTACAGCTGCTGGCCCGTGTTTGTTATTCCGCTCAATCTCCCTCCTGGAGCCCTAATGCAAAGAAGACCATATTCCTCTCGCTGATCATTCCAGGTCCTGAATATCCGGGGAAGAATTTAAGTGTTACATGCAGCCAATTGTGGATGATCTGAACCACTCTTGGCACCACGGGACGTTGACATATGATCGTGCATCGAAGACAAACTTCTTGATGAAAGTTTGGTATCACAATTCCATGCATGACATGCCCGGGTACGCCCTATTCTGCGGATGGTGTACAGCTGGTAAGTGGCCATGCCCAGTGTGCAGGAACCGACTTGAGTTCATGTGGCTAACGGCGGGACGGAAGTATTCCGCGTTTGACACACATCGAAAGTTCCTCAAAAGAGGGCATCGGTTTAGAGAAGACAAAAAGAACTTCAAGAAGGGCAGAGTTGAGCGTGAAGAAAAAGCGATACCAACTTTCGATGGTGCAGCTGTTGACGCCGAGCTAAGTGCTCTCGTGCCTGCTGAGGGAAAAGGCCCACGATATGTGGGATATGGTGTGGCGCACAACTGGACTCACGTGGCAGGCTTGACGCAACTCGAATATTACAAGGACCTCGAACTTCCCCATAGCATCGATGTGATGCACACCGAAAAGAATGTTGGAGAGTCCCTCTTTCACACATCCTGAACATTCCTGAAGTCGAAGGATAATGTTAAGGCTAGAGTTGATGTTAAGAAGCTCTGTGATAGGGAGAGAATGCACATGAAGCCTCCTGAAGGCCGTCAAAAGAACTGGTTCAAGCCGCATGCTGACTTCTGCCTTAATAGTATGCAAAAGTCTGAGGCATTCCATTGGCTCAAATTCGTCGTGATGTTCCCTGATGGCTATTGTTCGAATATAAGTAAGGGAGTCAATATACAATCGGAAAAGTCACCGGGCTCAAGAGTCACGACTATCATATATGGATTGAGCGGCTGCTACCGGTGATGGTTCGAGGGTATCTCCCCGACCGTGTCTGGCGAGTGCTCGCGGAGTTGAGCCATTTCTTCCGCACGCTCTGTGCTAAGCAAGTATGTCCCCTGATTATTCAGAAGCTGCATGAACTAGTGCCGGAGTTGCTGTGCAACTTAGAGACGATATTTCCGCCAGGCTTCTTTACTCCGATGGCACATCTTGTTGTGCATCTTGCGAACGAGGTACTCTTGGGTGGACCGGTGCAGTTTCGTTGGCAGTTTTGTATTGAGAGAGAGTTTAAGTATATTCGAACCAAATGTGGAAACAAAAATAAGATTGAGTCATGCATAGCCGAGGCAACTATCCTCCAGGAGATGCAGACGCCAGGCTAACGTACTACCCGATGATGTTCCCACTATGCATAACCAGGCCTCTCGGTACAATGTCGACGAGCCCAAGCGAGACCCCAAGCTCGTCCTCTTCCAGTGTCCCGGTGGCAAGAGCGGTGGCCCAACAAGGTATAACTTGACCAATGATGAGCTGGAGTGCATAATGCTCTATGTGCTTATGAACATGAAGGAAGTGACCACGACGAGCAGGGAGAAGAGGGCAGTTTCCTTAGGTAAAATGGGGAACAAATTACTTTGCAACTACTAACTCGGTTTCGGTCTAATACGTATTTTCTCCTTTTAGTCAATTCACGGATGAAATGTGGTCGGGAACATCAGATGGACCCGATGAAGCCGCGTTGGACACTCTTTTGAAAGAGCCTGCCCCCGGAAAGAAAAAATTCACGGTTTGGTTCAGGGAAAAGGTAATTTCAAACCTGTCCCTTCTACCTTGCAATCCGTGTCTTGTCCCTCTTACTAATGCACAAAACAATTTGTACTTGTAGGGAGCTGATCCCAACGTTGTGATGTCAGATGAGTTGAGATGTGTCTCCCAAGGTTGTAACCGTAGAGTCGAGAAGTATGAGAAGTATGATGTGAATGGGTACCGCTTCCATACAGAGCATCACCAGAACAGTCGGCCTAATGCAAAGACTATAAATACCGGGGTCTTCACCAAAGGAGCCGGTAATTATGATTACTACGGAAGGTTACAGAACGTATACGAGCTGACGTTCAATAACACGAACATAGAACTCAAGCTTGTTGTGTTCAAATGCCACTGGTTCGACCCTGAGCATGGAACCAAAAGTACCCCTTCCATTGGGTTAGTTGAAGTTAAGCCTTCAACCACCTACCATGGATCCGATGTCTTTGTTGTGGCTCACCAAGCCTTTCAAGTTTATTATTTGCCCTACCCATGCAAGAAAGAGGGACTCATTGGTTGGGAAGTCGTGTTCCATGTATCGCCACGTGGTAAGCTACCCATGCCCTCCGAAGACGATTACAACAACATTGACCCTAAAACATACGAGGGGATTTTCTATCAAGAGGAACAAACCTTTGGGGACTTTGGCATACAAGGTCTTGAGGACCGCGAGGACAATGCACAAACAGGTGGTGACGTAGTGGTGAATCTAAAGGATATAGATATGCTCAACAAGTTACAAGTGATAGTGATGACGATGATGAGCCTCCATCGTGCGAGGAGGTTCCAATATACAACACTCGTGATAGTGATGTTGATAGTGATGATGAGAACCCAGGACTTAACTATGAGAGTGATGATTAGGGGTGAGGGTCTTTTATGTCCTTTTGCGTAGTATTTACTTTTCAACATGCTTAGTCTTTCAACATGCTTAGTCTTTCATGCTTATTAATTGCATTACGTCTTCATGCTTCTTAATTGGATCATGTCTTTTATGCTTAAAAGTTTACCCTTTCTCAATGCAGGTGATTGACCAAGATGAGCCAAGGCAAGGAATCATCGGCCCTTGCTGAAGAAGATGCGCCAGCAGAAAGTTACTAAAAGTGGAAGAGCACTTATTCCGAACCCGCGTTACCTGTCTGACAGTGGTGAGAGTAGAGGTGATGCAATTCTTAATTGGATCATGTCTTTATGCTTAATTGTTCACCCTTTCTCAATGCAGGTGAGGGTGGAGATGCTGGAGGAGGGGGAGGTGCCGATGCTCCACTTCCTCAGGGGACGAGGTGCAGGACGAGGACGAGGGCGAGGTGGAGGACGAGGGCGAGGTGAGGGAGGACGAGGGCGAGGTGGGGGCGACGTGTCTTCGGACATACCCTCTGCTTCTGTCGACGAGGGTTCGGAGAGAGGCCCCTCCACGGACGTGGGGGCGGGCCCCTCCACGGACTTGGAGGCGGGGCCCTCCGCGCCGCCGAAGAAGCCAAGGATTCGAGGGGAATCCCAGGTCCCTGATGAGGACAAGGAACCTGCTACCGAGGAGGAGAAGATCCTCATTACGCCTAATGGGAAAGAGTAAGTGACTATATATACTAATTTTGAACATGGTAACTTCATTGTGGTCAGGACAATTTGACATGTACTAATGTTTAATTATTGTGCAGCAACTGGATACATCCTGCGGGAGCCCGTGTGCCTAACACCCTGGTTGGAGCTTTGATTAGGAAGTTTTGGCCGGGCTTGTACAGTACCGTCCCCAACGGCGCGACGAAGCTAGCCACCCATTGGGTAGACTATCAGGCCGCCAATTACGCGAGCGGCGGGAAATGTTCTGACGCCGTGATCAACAAGTTTTGGGTAAGTTGAACTTTTCGAATTTCGTTCATACTTGATGTCCCCACCATGCTCTCACAATTTGTTTTTTGTGCATGATTAAAGAAGTTCTATAGGGTACTTCCTGAGCAGCGGGGCGATGCGGACAAGACTTTGGAGGGGGCTTGTAGGAAGTTGACACGACAGCAGTTCTACAATGCAAAGCATACCATGATCAATCATTTCAGTACTGAGACGTTAGGCAAGACGGCGGTGAAGCATGAGATTGTGGAGAACCCACTTGAGGTGACCGTAGATGACTACATGGCGGTAAGTAGATTGTTAATGAGATTACATGTTGCTGCTAAGTTGCAATTGCATTATCCGTTCTTCACATGAGTATTGTTTTTTCAGTTTAAGCCCTCATGGGCCTATGGCAAGGATGACGCGTGGAGGGCGTTGGTGTCTAGGTGGGCTGGGGAGGACCCCGAGTTCAAGGCCTTGAGCGAGCGAAACAAGTTAAACCGCGGGAGCGGGGGGACACATTGTGCGGGTGCCCGCAACCATGAGCGCTTCAAGGCAAAGCTGGTATATATATACATGAAACAATCTTCATTTATTTCCCCTCATGTTCCTACTTGATACGCATGACACTTCTTTGGCATTGCAGGAGGCCGATCTCGGGGAGCCTCTTACGCACATGCAAACATGGGAGAGGATGAAGATGAAGAAGCCCAATTTTTCTGAGCCTCAGCCCTCGCAGCCCGATTACTTCGGCACTGCCAAGGAGGGGCTAAAGGCATACGTCGAGACGTTCAAGGGTATAAATCCGGAGGTGGACAACCCTCTTGAGCATGACACCGACGAGAGAGCGGTGGTCCTTGCCGGGAACGGTTGGGAGCATGGCCGTCCTCTCATGCTTAGTGCGGTACTCGCGCGTACTCCTGAGTTGGGCCTCTCGCGTGTCAAGGCTACCCTCACCGCCGACGACCCTCCCGTCCTGCCTCGTCGGCCTTCCCGAGCTCGCCCCGATGTAAGTTTTTCTCAATTTCATTCTCTTTCCGACATTCGTTCCTAGCTAAGTGGCTAAGTTGACGAGATGCGTTCCCTTTTAAAACTGTAGGCTGATTTCGAGGCGGCCTTCGATGCCGCTTACGCGGACTATGAGAGAGAGTATCAGTTGTGGGTACAGAAGAGCCAGGAGTATGAGGAGTGGGCAGAGTTGAGGGATGCTGTAAGTTTCAACTTTTATATTTGCAAAATATGACAAGTCCCATTTCCTCTAGTTTGAACCTTCTTTTTCTACAACTCCTGACATCTAAACTATCTTGTAGGCTGACGAGAAGTTTCATGCCACTGGAGAGCGGTCGCAGCTGCCTACGCGTCCACCTAGGCCGGGGATCATGCCCGTCGGCCCAACGAGGGAGTCGGTCGCTCGCACATACAAGCCAGCGACTCCGGTAAGTTATTTGCCAAACAAGTTGTTACCGCCATGTTGTGCTTTCCAAGTTGCTAACTTGGACTCAAACATGTAGGGATCGGGATGCTCCAGGACCATGGCACCCTTTGGTCGTGCTTCTGCCTCACCGACTTCAACGCGCGCGCTCGTGGAGCATGGCACTGGTGGTGCCTCGCCGAGTTCGTCGCCTTGACCACACCGTCCGTGCCTCGCCGGATTCCATGTGTGGTTCGACTGGCCCACGCGGTCGGTCGCCTATTCTCACGCTGTCAGAAATGGGTACCTCGGGCTCTCGGGAGGTGTAGGATGTGTTCGGGTGTAGCGTGTGTGAATTCGAACTATGTTTGTGTCATTTGGAGTTTGTATGAATGCTTGGATGAATTTGAATCATGTTTGTGTCATTTTGGATATCTATGTGATGTTTATGTGATGTTTCTGTCATGTTTTATAATTTGTGCAATTTTAATTGCATTTAAATTGTGCTAGAAACCAGTAGCAAGAATCAGCAATAAAATGGAAATATGGTCAAAGCGATTGCCGTCGGCGTAGAGCTCCTCCCAGGCGCACAAGATGCTGCCACGTCGCCCTGAAAGGACCAAATGGTCAAGGATACGTGCCGTCGGCGTATGGCTCCTCCCAGACGCACCAGATCGCCCCACGTGTCCTCGATAAGCCGACGGCAGTGCCGTCGGCGTATGGGTGGAGCAGACGGAGACGGACGGGTTCCGTTTTGTGGGTCCCACTGCGGCGTCGCCGACGGCGACGGATACGCCGACGGCATTTTGTCTACGCCGACGGCGGCCGTCGGCGTAGGCGAACGCCGACGGCGATCGTTCCTACGCCGACGGCTTCCGGCCGTCGGCGTATCGTCTGTTTCCCGTAGTGCGAGCGAATCCAGCGCAACGCAGGTAGCGGCACTTCTCATCAGGTGCACCGTCGACCTGGGGAGGTCCCCGTCGTGGCGGTACTATACAAGCCTGTGAGAGAAGCTCTGCCGTAAGTATAGACGAACGTAATGAATTCGGCGAGAGATAAGGCTTTTAGGTACCTAAAGAGAATATGTTAATAATATATCAATTACACCGGACTCTGCAGCAGGTTACTATTGAATATAAATATATTGCATACCCCTTTTCATCAGTTCGGATTTATAAATAGATGGCTAGTGCATACAATTCTATATGGTATCAGAAGATGTCTCGAGTTCGAGACCCCGATCACGCGGATTTAAAAAAATAAAAGAAAAAAGATTCTGCTACCCGCTCATATCCCACGCTAATGACTAATAGCTTAGACGTGAGGGGGAGTGTTGAATATAAATATATTGCCTACCCTTTTCCATCCCCTCGGACTTATGGATAGATGGCTAGTGCATACAATTCTATAGTTACAAGCTGGTCAAGACATTAAGGATGTACACAACAAAAAAATCACTAGACAATCAGCAAAGTAGTAGGAACTACCATCACCATAGGCCACACCCGGACTGGTTCTTCAAGAACTGCCTTCGAGGAGGGAACCGTACACAAACACCGTCGTCGCCTGATCATAAATCATGAGTTTTCACCTTGAAAAAAGTCTGACTGAACTCCATGCAATGCCTTCAATAAGGAGATGAATAGATATCCGTCATTGCCAGGTAAAGCCAGTTAAGATCAAACCAAGGGTATTTCACCCTGTAAGTCAAAACTTTGTGCCCGTAAAGCACCACACATAAGAAGTTCACCTGTATTACCGCTCTCTCTTGCCAAGACTGCTGCAAAACACCGATCATCCGGTTCACAGTTTTCACGCATCCGAACTTGTCTTCGTCATCACTTGAAAATTCAAAGTCACCATGAGCCATCAAGATTAAATGATCATCCGGCACAACCATTTTGTTATTCCCCATTATTATCAGCACCAAGGTAATCGCAGCTAAATATGGCATGTCGTACCTCATGGTGGCGACAAATCGGAGTGTGGCTATACCACATGTCGATTGTCAACGCGGAGATCTGGTCGAGGAATTTGCCACACCGATCCTGCAAAGCAAATTCTTCTACGTGTTGTCCCTCCCGATCCATTGATGGAATGATCATAGCTGGCATCCGGCGGTCTGCACGCACTAGCTCTAGCTCGATCCGGTCGCAACATAATGTCGCATTGACCAAATCCACATCCATGAGCGGTTGCCGGTACTCAGATAATCTGACTGCCGTGATTTTATGTCGTTGGCCTCCCGATCTCACCGGCCCTCGGATATTCAGAGCTGTAGGCACGTCAAGAGCAAGCTAGCCACCAAAAATTTCCATGCGGGGATGCATCATGCGCCAATCGCCATGCACACGGGATGACGGGATGGCGGCCGGCCGGAAAGCCTGATTTTAATACTCCCTCCGATCCATATTAGTGGGCATAGCTTTGTCTAAATTCATATGTATCTAGTTAAGTATTTAGACTAGATACATGTGTATCTAGACAAAGTTGTGTCCACTAATATGGATCGGAGAGAATACTATTGTTTTTATCATTACCGTGACGAGACTCTTAAAACTATTAATACTACATTAAAAACTATATTAAATACTATCTCTAGTTCTTATCATTTAGTATTAACACTATTAAAAACTACAGTTTTTATAATTGCCAAACACTGCATTGTATTCAAAACCAAACACTCCAAAGTATGCAAAGTTGCAGAAAATTTGGAAGTCGGGATGTTTAGGTAGACACTTAGTGGGGGTGAACCATTTAAGTGTCTCCCCATGGTAAGATGTAAAAGTAACTTAAGATTCAATTGCAAAAATACGCAATATTTAATTGCCCATAGAAACTCCATTTAATCGACAAGAAATGAGTGTGTATTTAATCAATTAAATATCCTCGAGGTTTAGAAATATACATGTTGCATCCATGAAGCTAGGGAGATTATCATAATTATAATTCTAGTTGGTGAAGTTTGCTTATAAAATATATTTATCCTTGAAAATGTGACATCATAAAATAGGAATGAAGATGCAAATACTTGGCAACGTATATATAGTATAAGTTAAATTTCTATATGCCAAACTTAGTTAAAGAAAATGTACAGATGAGACACCAATTTATTATTAGGCTTGGCTCAAAATAATTCTATTAGGTCAGGCAGTCCATAGGTCTTTTAACCAGTTCTAATAATAAATTTATGTTTGGTCTATACAATATTCTAGAAAAATGTGTGGTGTATACAAACTAAACTTATATATACGTTGTCGAGTATTATGCAATCTTTATTCCAAATTCTGATATTGTATTTTCTTCAATATATACTTCCTATAAGTAAAACCCCAGTAATTGTAATTATGATAGGTATCCATCCTTAATGAAACATCAATCATCGAATACACCACCATTTTAAGTAGACTAAATTTATCTTCTTAACTATTGTGGGTAATTGAATTTTGCATATTTGTTGAACGAAGTTAGGTGATAACTAAACACTTCGTTTTGCATGAACCATTTGATACAGTTCCACTGTCGTCAGTCCGCAAGTCAGAATTATATTCGATGGTAGCAGCGACGTAGAGTCTCGCCAAGCTGGTGGTCTCTTGGTCTGGAAGTAGGTCGCGATCGGGACATTGGATGTGTAGTCATCCTCGGTGTTGTGCATGCCTTTCTCTGCTACCGGACGACGAGGAAAAGCAGGCTGCTACACATGAGGTGGAGGTGGTGGCGGTGTCATTAGAGGGCTAGTGAGTATATGCTTTTAATAATCTCGAGTCGGAAATATTCTTACTTGGGCTGGCAATCCATAGGTTGGTAAGAGAATTCTATCAATAAATTGGTGTATGATCTATACCTTGTTCTAAAAAAGAGTGTGGCTTATACAAATTAAACTTATATGCATTGTCGAGAATTTTGCAATCTTTATGCTAATTTCTATTGTTGCATTTTTCATCAATATATCTATACTTCTTATAAAGAAAACCTTAGTAATTGTATTTATGATACTCGTCCTTTCCTTCATGCAACATCAAAAATCTAATTCACAACCATTTTACGTAGATAAAATTTAGCTTCTTAACCACCGTGGGTAATTGGATTTTTCATATTTTTGTTAGACAAAATTCATGCTAAATGATTCTAACACCTTGCCGTGGGGGAGGGGGCAATTGCCCCCCCCCCCCCCCCGGAAAGAACATTTTGTATCTCTTAGTTTTTGTGTGTTAGTTAACAACACATGTGATAGTTTTAATCTGGTGTTAAGTAAATGCAGGTTATAATGTGTTCAACACATGTGCATCAACACAAAAAAGAGAAAAGAAGTTTCTGGAGCTCATCAGGCCGGAGTATCCGGTCCCCAGGACCGGAGACTCCGGACTCAGGGGTTTCTGGCCGAAACTCAGAAAAGTGGTTCAGCCCCTGGTGGGGGCCGGAGTACCCGCCCTAGGCCGGAGTTTCCGGCCCCAGGGCACCGGAATGTCTGCCCAAGTGTCAACTGGCTGGAAGTGGTTCAGCCCCTGGTGGGGGCCGGAGTATCCGGCCCCAGGAGGCCGGAGTATCCGCCCCTGGCCGGAGTATCCGGTCACTTGGGCCGGAGACTCCGGTGTGAAGCTGTCTGCAATGGCTAGATTTTCTGGGAGGGGTATAAATACCCCTCCATCTACCTCCAGCCAGCGAGCTCGCCCAGAATTGAAGACACCATTATTGCAAGCTCAAGAATCACTAGATCTCCCAATCCCTCCACCCAAACTCTTTGATCTTTGGAGGATTGAAGGAGAAGGCCCCGATCTACATCTTCACCAAGTCGTTCTTCATTTCCCCCTCATTCACTTGAGGGACCATAGCTAGGGTTTCCACTTGGAAAACCTAGCCCCTCGTTGTACTCACTTGATTGTCTTTGTGACAGATTGTAGCTGTTTGGGAGCCCCCAATCCATTGTGGGTTGTGCCCCAAATCGTTGTTGTAAAGGCTCCGGACTCCGCCTTGAAGGTTTCCGATAGTTGAAGTGAACCAATCCTTTGTAGTGCGGTTCATCGGAGAAGAGGGTGAAGCCTTTGTGGCTGTTGAACCATTGTGTTGGTTCACACCTCTCCAACGAGACGTACTCTCCTAAAAAGGAGGAACTCGGGAATACATCCGTGTCTCCGCGTGCTTTCACTTCGGTTACCTCTATCCTTGTTTACCGCCTTTACTTTATCTATCGTGCTTAGTTGCTAGCTTGTCATATAGGTAAATTCACCGTAGTTGCATATCTAGAGAATTTACCTTTTGTGTCAAGCCTAATTTGAAAAAGACTAAAATTTGGAGTTGCACCTATTCACCCCCCCCCCCCCCCCCTACATGACGCTAAATAAACACTTGAATTTGTACTTCCCCTATATAATAAGGCAGGAACGTATAGAACAACATCAATGATCGCACGGTGATGATGTGTCACGGAGAGGTCATTCCCTACGGGAGTCGTTGACATACAAAGAGGGCGGTATTCACCACTTTGGAGTGGGCTACCGGCGTATGCGGCATGGACTTTTTTTTTATACGGGTAGTCCTCATTCTCAAGTGCTGGGAGGTGCCTCCGCTGCAACCTCCGCCATGTGGAGAAGCATAAGAGAGTCACAAAGGCCACTGAGAATGTGTAGCTCCAACAATGTGTGTTATAGTGTAAGTGGCTCTGAAATGACATGGTCTTCAAGACTTCAACAACAAAGTTTCGCATGCCGTTAGCTCTATTTCAAAAGATCAAGGACGAAGGAAGAAGCTGGATCCTTGCAGTTGATAAGCATTTAGGAGAGATCGTGTCTTAAGCCCTGTGTCTTTTTTTCCTTCCGGTCTAGTCCACCCATGTTTGATTCTTCTATATCAATATAAAAGATAAAACCTTTGTCTTGTTTCAAAAAAAATACACTGTAAGTGGCTCTTAACACCTGCTAGCATTTCTTGTTGCGTAAATTCTATGCAGAGTTGTGCATCCGTACTTATCTTGTCCGTACCTAAAGGCTTTCCTAAACGTTACATGCCAGGCTTTCCCAAATGTCGACATGCTAGAAGCGTAGAACCGACACCATCCAATAACATTACAAGAAGATTCCGACCTCCTGGCATTGCAGGTCACCATCGTTGTTCAGAAACATACTCCTGAGAAATTGCCTTCATGCAGTGTATACCGCCTGGTGGCCAGGAACAAGAATACATTGCTGAATTGCGTGTTTAGCTAGCATGCCGAAAGTCTACGCATAGTTGTGCATCCGTACTTGTAGACCTCTCCTAAATGTTGAAATTCTATTTATCATCATCGAGTGACATAATAAGAAGATTGTGAGTTTGTGACCTCTTTAACTTTCGATTCAGGATGTTGCTTCCACAGACTAAAAGCTGCAACCGCAACCACAACCTCCGTTCCATATTATAAGATGTTTTACATTTTTTTTTGGAGTTTGATGTATATCAATTTGCTCCGTATTTAGTCGATACTGGAATATCAAAAACATCTTATATTATGAAACAGAGGCAGCCAGTGCATCATGCAAATAAAAATCCGTGCTGGTACAATCTAGGAGTAGAAAACACAATCGCTAAAGATAACACGGAAAGAGTATCATATACCACCACATGGATGTCGTATTACTTGTGCTCGCACTACCGGGAGCAGTGCACGCCTAGCACGGTTCCATTACCGTGTAGGCGTGGAGGGGATAACATGGGTACGCGTAATCCAACTCGCAGTACCGTTCCGGGGAAGGAGATGACGAGACTTCGCAGTTGAGGAGCCGAATAAATTAATCCGGAAGTCCATGACTCTCGCAACCTGAACTCAAGTTGCAGAAGAGATGTGCGTTGCCGGGCCCGGGAGGCTCTCCTCCATCGACGATGGCGACGTGGTCCGGACTCCGGTGCGGCATCGGACAACGAGTCAACGACGCATGGAGCGACCCAACGCCGCAATCTTTTAACGACGCAACTGGGTGATTTGGAGGAGTACCGAAAGCGTTTGTGATAAGGCCTTTGCCAATGCAGGTTTCTTAGCGTTGTATCCTAGGCAATTTGCTGATGTGGCATAGCAATTAAGAAAGAAAGAGAGGAAGGTTGTATCTTACCTAACATACAACCTTTGCACGTGACCATAGGCAAAATAGAGGGCTTGCCCAATCAGATGCATGCATGAGGCCTAAATCATTAAATTAGAGACAACTTTTAAGAAACAACTCATTGACATGGTTGTCTCTTAAATTTTTAACACTCATATGTTAACGTGTTAAGAGACGATGCATTGGCACAGGCCTAAGATTAAATAAGGGAGTTGCAGCTTAAGCCACCGGCATCTGCATGTTCCTTTGCCTTGCGCCATTACTCCTGTTGGCAGATAGGTATGGTATGGGCCAGGTCGCCAGGGTTCATCATCGTGCAGGCCATTTCTTGCTCTCTCGAGTTTGGGTCAGATGGAAAGATCCTACTCGAGTAGTCATGTGCAATCGACGTCTTCAACTATTCTCTGAGAATTTGCCAGAGGAAAATAATTGTACGATGTTGATGATGCAGAGAGAAAGTGTCTGCATCTATAGAACTCTCAAGGACAGCACGTTATACAGTTCTGGATTGCGCTTTCTTTTGCAAAGACACACCTTTTAGTTGCACATTTATGCTCGAAGCTTAACAGGCAGATTAAAAAGAACCATCAACCAGCAGCTCGCACATCCTGAGGTAGAAATGACAACACCCCCAAATCGTTTTCAATCTAGAAGCGTAACACAGTATACAAAAACAAATGACGCCCTAGCTCAAGTCAAATTTCCCAACTAGTTGTCCTAATTCGCATCTGCAGACATGGTCGTAGCCTTGTAGGGCGAATAATTCGCTGTGGGTAGCCATTCATTGTAGCCCATGTCTATCTGTAAAGAACAGAGGTAGAGGCAGCCCAGCTAGCACGACCATTTTGGCCCAGTTCATGATTGCACGGGCGCGGATGGAGGGGCTCCGTTGATTGCACGGCAGCTACACGAAGCACTACAGGTGCAATCGATAGGTACTGAAATGGGCCCCATTCCCTCGGAAAGTGGCATGGATTGAAATGGTGTTCTGTAGCCAGCGTGGATATCGTTCCCAGGCTCCGGCAACGAGAGGCGCAGAAACAAACCCCTGCACGAACATTTCCTCTGCAGACCAAAAGCAGCATACCAAAGATTACAGCAACCAAGAGGAGATGCTTACTCTTCACACCGTTAGGACGTCCCTTCCCTCGCCGCAAAGATCGTCGCGGCACCGACACGCACTGCTAAGAAGGAGAAGACCTTCCATCTGTGCGTGCAGCTCTGAGGATGCTGGATCCGAAACTCCACCGCTGGGCGGTGATAGCCGGCAGCAGGAGGTGCTTGCGAAGATCGCCATGCTTCAGACACAGAAGGTCCGGATCACAAACTTCTTGGACGAGCGGTCCGCTTTCTTGACCAAGTTCACCAAGGATGCCGACTCGGAGTTCGATATGATTGGGCAGAACGCCATGAAAGAGCTCGATCAAATTGGGGACCAGGTGAGCATTTGTTCTCTTGCGATGCAAGGTTAAACATCATATTGCTTCTTCTGTGCCTGACAAAGAACTGCATTTCTGATGTGGTAGATAATGGAGCGGCTGGACAGTAAGATGCAGGCCTACGAGGAGACAGCTGAAATGCAAAGGCAGGAGATTGAAATGAACGAGAGGGTGTTGGAAGACTTCGAAGATTGGATTGAGGTGGAGAAAAACGAAGGAATGTTCTTCAAAAGCCTTGGGAAGGTCAAACCTAAGAACAAGGAGGAAATCAAGGTGAAGGCCAAGATCGAAGCACAGAAGGTCAGAGATGTTGCAAAGGAGAGTGCAGGGTCGAAAGCTCGGATGAATATTTACCTTGCGCTGATGACGATACTCGGTCTTACAATCGCAAATGCCGTCTTCGCTACACCTGAGGTGGAATGGAGGAAGGTTGCTGCTCTGGGTTTAATTTTCATTGGCCTCGTTACTCAGGTCATCTATGAGCAGGATATATCGCCACCAGAAGCTGATAAGAAGGAAAAAAAGAGATAAATGAAGGTGTAAAACAACAAAAACGTAGCAGTAGAGCTGTATCGGTATTGTCATTAGCGATGTAAGTGTATAGAATCAGTAAATGAAAAGATATTGTAATTTAAGGTGTAGCTTGGCCTATAAACCACAGGTTTCTCAAACTTGAGATCTGATAAACTCAAGCTGTCTTCAATCTTGCATCAATGATATGTTTCAGCAATACAACTTTCAAAGCCAAACTAATGTAACATGGTTACATGTTGATGCACCCACGGTTTAGTGTACCAAATATTTGGCTAGCCAAGGTTTCGACTGCCCACGATTTGCAAACAATCCAATAAAGGCAATATGTTTTGGCTATGACCAGAAAAATGACAAGGTTGGTTGTCGACACCAACCAAACGTACCTCATTTTACTCGGACTTCAATTCAAAGCATGTATAAAAGAGAGAGCAAAAGAAATTGCAGGGTCAAAAAATCAAATAAACATTTCCCTTGCGCTGATTCCAATACTCAGTGTTAGAATTCCAGATGATGTCTTTGCAACAACTGAGGCATAGTGGAGGCAACAACTGAGGTCATCTATGAGCTGGATGTATCAGCACCAGAAGCAGAGAAGAATGAAGATACTTAAGGCTACAAACTTGAAGTAGAAGTGGAGTTTAAAAGGTATTTTCACTAGCAAAATAAACTGACAAAATTTATATGAATGCTTATAGTTTTTATAAGTGACAATACTATTTCTTGTGTAGCTTGGCATATAAACCACAGGTTTCTCAAACCTGAGATCTGATAGACTCAAGCTGTCCTCACTGTTGCATAAGAAATATGTTTCAGCACTTACGACTTTGAAATGCCAAAACAGGGTTACAATCCACATGCGCTCTAGGAATTCATGGTACGCAATGATTAAAATATCGAGATGCCAAATAAAAAGCGCAGATTCAACAATGGACAATGAAGAAAGTATAGAAGAAATTTTCTTAGTCAAGGAGAAGAATGGAAAAGGTCAGGGGAGGCCATCCTATACCGAGTATATAGTCGACTGGAAGACAATATGTCTATATGAATGCTTATCGTTTTTATAAGTGACGATACTATTTCTTGTGTGGCTTGGCATATAAACCACAGGTTTCTCAAACCTGAGATCTGATAAACTCAAGCTCTCCTCACTGTTGCATCAGAGATATGTTTCAGCACTACTTTGAAATGCCAAAACAGGATAACAGGGTTACAATCCAGATGCGCTCTAGGAATTCATGTTATGCAATGATTAAAAACTACGGAGGATATTGCGAAATAAAAAGCGCAGATTCAACAATGGACAATGAAGTATAGAAGAAGTTTTCTTAGCCAAGGAGAAGACTGGAAAAGGTCAGGGGAGGCCATCCTATACCGAGTCTATAGTCGACTGGAAGACAATGTGTCGGCCTAGAAAAGTTCACCCCGGCGTCCTTTAAGGTGGTTCTGGTACTCATGAGCAGATAAAAATAGGCCACGGTCAGGAATGAAGCAACCCTGGACAAGAAAGACACATATCAATGCTCTCATATTCAGTGCATCTACAATAGTTGAGGTCAGTAATGTGTGCAAGACAGAAATCTGCTTCTCAAGATGGTTAAAAGAGAAGCGCATTTAGAATGTTGGGTACAGAGCCAAAGAGATAGAAACCATTAACTGGATGAATGCTAACATGAAATTATGGACACCTGACAATTTAAAGAGCTAGGAAGTATTGGCATGTAAACTGTGGCTTGGACATAGTTGCTGAAAGACTGAACCATTAAAACACCATTTACCTTGGGCTGATGGCAACACTCCGCCTTATAATTTTAATGCCATCTATGCAACGCATGAGGTGGAGCGAAGGAAGGTTGCTGCTCTGGGTCCATATTGCACTGACCTGGTTGATCAGCTCATTAACGAACAGGGTATATCACCACCAGAAGCTGAAAAGAGAAGAATGAAAGCACTTCATGAATCATAAAAAGGTAGCAATAGTGTTTAATCAACACTTTTCACAAGCAATGAAGACTTGAATCCTCTAAATTAATATTAAGTATATACTTTTTGTAATCAAATGTATTAGTGAATGTGTACTTGGCCTATAAACAACATGTTTCTTAAACCAGAGACCTGATAAAGAAGGCCGGCTTTAAACTTGCATCAAAGGTATGATTCAGCAATCAGCAATACAAATTTCAAATGCAAAATCAAGGTAACATGGTTACAGTCCTGATGCACTAAAAACAATCATGCATCTAAAAAAAACTAAGATATGGTTAATCACACAACTTTCAAAAGCAATGTTACAGTCCTAATATGCTCAGAAATCTTGTTTCTCAGATTTCCATTCAAAGCGAGTATCGAAGAAATGCAAAATATACTGCAGGGTCAAGAACTCAAAGGAACATCTAATTTGGGCCAGCACCAATGTTTGGTCTTACAAATGTGAATGCTGAGGAACATTGCTCTAATTTTCATGGTTTGATTGCTCAGGTCGTTCGTGAAGACTGAACAGGTATACTAACACCAGAAGCTGACAAGTGGGGGAAAAGGAAAAGATAAACTGTATACTAGAAGCAAAATAATGAAACGTTCAAAAGTAGCAATAGGGTTTAATCCTGTTATAACTAGAAAATTAAAAGTATAAAATAAATATAAAGTCGTAATTTTCATAATCGAAGATAACATTTGAGATGTAGCTTGGCCTATAAATCACAGGTTTCTCCACCTGAGATCTGATAAACTCAAGCTGCCTTCACTCTTGCATCAGAGATATGTTTCAGCAATTACAACTTTCAAAAGCCAAAACAAGGTAACAGAGTTACAGTCCGCATGCACTTAAGAAAATCATGTTTCAAATCTGGCAGGAGAGCTCAACTGCATGGTAGGAAAGGCAGCAGAGAGGATTGAAATGACGGAGGAGAAAGGATCTAAGGAAGTCATGGAATGCCCGAGAAGGCCAGACTGAGATAGGAAAATAATGAAGGTGGCGGCAATTGGCCCGACTTGAGGAAGATCTCACGATTGCCATGCTTAGTGTGTTAAAGAATAGAGCATGGAAGGAGGTGGATGGGGATGGGAGGAGATGGATTGCAATTTGAGGGAGGGGATAGAAAACGAACAAGATAGGCTTGGGGCATGATACACGGATCGCCTTATGTCATTTAATTATTTTCCTTAAGTTATCCTAGCTGTTGACCAGGTGTGTTCCTGCTGGATGAAAACAGGCATGGAAGGGTCTAGGGGATTAAGTAAGGTGTCACTAGTTTGGAGCTGAAAACAATGAAATGTAGAGAACAGTATTAAAACATGCGGCTCAACATTAAACATAGGCTGATGGTAATACCCGTTCTTACACAAATGTGATGCCTGAGGTAGAATGTAGAACGGTTGCTGCTCTGAGTCGAATCCATTGCTCTGGTTGCTCTGGTCATCTGTGAGCAGGATACAACATTGCTAGAAGATGAGAAGAGAAACAAGAAGAAAAAAATAGATGTATACATAGAGTAAACATATATGAAAAGTAGCAGTAGATTTTAATCGGCAATCTCAAGCAATGTAAAATCTATCAAACTAGTATGAATGGATATATACTTTATTTAAGATACAAACCATAGGTATCTCAATCTGTATGCTGTAGCAATCATATGTTTTTGACATGTGTATGATTACTTCCCAACACGTATACTAAAAAAAATAAGAAAGACCTTAAGGACATGGGCGATAAAACAAGAATAGATATGCACTCAGACCTTAAGGACATGGACTGAAAAGCAATAATTTAGGCCCACTTAGATCGTCAGTTACTATTGCTTGACCTTGTTAACATGGGCGGTAAAACAAGAATAGATATGCTCAGACCTTAAGGACGACCTAGTCTTGAAGAATCAAAATAACCAGCCTATGGCTATGAAGCAGGATTTCAAAACTTCAGTGCTTTCATCCTTTATTTTGTTGGTAAATGCATGCAGTGAAAAGCTACCATTTCAAGAGTGCATACTGCTGGACGTTGGTAATCAAGATAGGAAATTAGTTGGTATTACTGAAATTCTAAACATCAGGCTTAATTTGCAATCCTTGATTATGATATCCTCAAGCAAAGCATTCATGGTTGGCATGAGAGGGGCTAAAAATAATAATATTGTTGGAATACCAAACCAAATTGTGTGAAAAGGTGTAGGCCACATAAATCATGCAGAATTAAGGAAAGAAGACATTACCATGGGAAATTATAACGTTATATCTGAATAGGACCATATTTGATCACAGCTCTGACCAGTATATTCCATGTAATGGCTGTTGGTATAATGCCTTGCGCAAGCACCTCATTCAGTAACTGGACCCCCTCAGGTGTTCTGTGAGAAAAGCATAGACCCTTAATTCTTGTGTTGTACGAAATTATATCTGGCACCAGACCATTTTTTATAATAGCTGTCCAAAGACATGCTGCTTCGTCAAAACAACCTTCATAAAATCCATCCATTAGTGTGTTATAGGTCACTAGATTTGGGCGACAGGTATTCTTCTCTTTCATCTCTGAAAAAGACGTGAAGCTTCATCTACTTTCCCAGCAGAACAAAGACCATGGATTAAGATATTATGCATCATAACATCTGCCCGAAGACCCTTATCAAGCATTTGATTCCAGAGAGCAAGGGCAGCATCAATCTTTTTATCTCTACAAAGGCCACGAACCAATGAACCATAAGTATGGACATCTAGTGTAAAACCTTTCTCCATCATTTCCCTTGTAAAGCTTGAAGCTTCTTGATACATTTCAGCCTTACAAAACCATCTATTAGAGTGTTGTATGTGATGATGGTAGGAGAACAGCCATTGTCTGTCATCTCATTGTATATTCTTACAGCATCACTAAACTTTGATACTTGGCAGAACCCACTTATTAGTGCATTATAAATATAAGAACTTGGTTTGTAGCAATCGACAGATATCTTCTCATATAACTTTACTGCATCGTCCAGTCTCCCATCCTTGCACAATCCAGTTATCATAGAAGAATATGAGAATGCATCCAATTTTTTACCACTGATTTTTGCTTTCTCCAGGATTTGAAGTGCCTTGTTAGCAAAGCCTTTCTCGCATAACCCATGGATCATAGTGCCAAAAGTCCCCATGTCAGGCGACAACGATGTGTCGTTCTCCAATTGCTCCCACAGTGCTCTAGCTTCATCGACCATACCACCATCAAAAAGCCCCTTCAGCATTATATTATAGGTTGTCACATTACGGATACCAGAAACACTAGTTGAGTCCCAGAATTTCCAAGCCTCTCCTACCCTCCCCGCTTGGCAGAACCCCTTGATGAGCGAATTGTATATGGCGAATCAGGAACAAGCCCAGTCTTAATCATCTCTGAGTATACCCTTGCGGCACCATCCACATCCCTTGAACGGCACAAACCATTAATCAGAATCCCATGAGTAATCATATCTGCTTGGTGATTATTTGCTACCATCCTCTCCCACACCTCACCCACCTCCTTAAACCTCCCAAGTTTACACAGGCCATCAAGCATCACATTGTATGTGGCGAGGTTCGGACTTGCCCCGGATCTCTCACCAGCTGCTCCCACACCATCATTGCTTCTCAGATTCACCATTCTTGAAACACCCTCCAGCAACGCGTTGTAACAAACTGTATCAGGCTGCACTTCATAGCTCGGCATTTCGTCGAGCAGGTAAAGCGCATTGTCCACGCGGTTGTGTTTGACAAGGCCAGACATGAGAGTGGAGTAGGTGACGCGGTCGGGAGCAACTCCGCGGCGGCGGAGGGAGTCGAAGAGCGTCAGAGCCCGGTCGAGGTCCCCGCGGCCGCAGAGCGAGCGGAGGATGATGTTGTAGGTCTGGAGGTTTGGGGCGATGCGGCGCCCGAAGCGCCATGAGAGAGGGACGCGAAGAAGGCGTCCGCGTCGGAGAAGCGGCGGGCCCGCACGAGGGCGTCGAGGAGCGCGTTGTGGGAGCGGACGCCCGGGTTGCAGCCGAGGAAGGCGGGAGGCGGCGGAACGCGGCGAGCGCGGCGTCGGGCATGAGCGCGCGCGAGAAGGCGGAGAGAACGACGAGCGCGGCGGCCTCGGAGAAGCGCGGGCGGCTGCGGAGCTGCGGGAGGAGGCCGAGGAGGCGCGGGAGGCGGGCCGGGGCGGAGGTGGCGAGGCGGCGGAGCAGGTGGAAGAGGAGCGGCTGGGGCGGGGTGTAGGCCGGCCAGGTGGAGACGAGGAGCTCCAGGTGGGCGAGCGCGGAGGCGGGGTCGGGATCGGACTTGATGAGCTCGAGGAGGCGGTGGATGGGGGGCGTCTCGCGGCATGGCTGCGGCTGCTCGTGGTCAGGCTGCGGCGGCGGCGGCATCGGATTGGGCGGGCCGTCGCCGCGCGCGGCGGCTGCACGGGCGCGGCAAGGCGTTTGGGGCGGTTGCGGTTTAACTCGTGAGGTGAAGAGCTAGGGTTTTTGGGTTGGCTGGTGAACGCATCCTGCATCATGCCCAGCCCGGCCTGCTGGGAATATCGGAGGGCGACGTGAGGAAATTCTGTAACGAGTGGGCCTGTATTTGAATCTGAATGGCATCTGTTGGGCAGTTTTCAGCGAGGAGGTGGGTTACACCTGAGGAAGAGTATGTGAAAATTAATGTGGATGGCGGCAGAGCAAGAGGTTCTGCAGTTTGTGCAGCGGCAGCCGTCTGTAGGGATGCCAATGGAGTTTATCTAGGCTCAATGGAGTTTATCTAGGCTCATCTGTGCTAGTGGTGCAGGGAGTCACTGATCCCGAAGTCTTTGAATCCCTTGCATGTCGAGAAGGGCTATCCCTGGCTCAAGACTTGACAGTATCAAGGATTCATATTGCTTCTGACTGCAAAGCTGTTGTGGATGCCATCAACAGTGATTCGTTGGGTTTAAATGGTCCTATCATCAGAGAAGTTCAGAGAAGAATTGGGTCATTCTTATCATGTCAAGTATTTCATGAAAGCAGAAGCACAAACTTTGAAGCCCATAATCTCGCTAAACATGGACTTTCTTTAGAAGTAGGTAGACATTTGTGACTGGGTTCTCCCCATGATTTATCTTCTGTACCCATAAATATTTGTACTGGTTAATAAAGAGCGTGGTTTTTCTATAAAAAAAAATTGTCGTAATTGGTGCGAAACTTGGCCCAGGGAGTCCGGCAGCAACTTGTGGAGTTGAAGATCGCCCTTTCACTCAACAACAAAATTCTACTAAAAAAACTCAAAAAAAAATGAAGATCGCCCGAGAGAGTATCGGATGGAAACCAGTGAAACCCCTGGAAAAATCATGTTTTAGTTTTTTGTAAACAATCTCAACAAAGATGCATTACATAGGGAAGGTTCAGTTTTATAAACATGCAAATTTGCAAGTTGAGACTCAAATCTGTTTGGGAAATATGAAAATGACAAATTCAGCAATTAATAGTAGTTCAAGAATGAAAAGTAAATTTTGCCACTATTCAATGATGAATTTTTCATTTTCATGGCTCCTAAAAGTTTTAACTTGCAAATTTGCATTCTTTATAAACTATACCTTCCTAACTTAATGCATTCTTTCTGAGATTTTTTTAGAGCTTTCGAACAGAGTTTTTGAGTGGGTTTTGGCAGTTTTCACCAAAAGTTGGTTTCCATCTTACTTTCTCCTGCACCATCTCTATGAGGGGGATTCTTAAACGAGAAAGTATCCCATGGAAACCTATCTCGAGTGGAAACATGGAAATCAGAATGTCTGCCATTGAATTTGAAATGTGCAACTAAGAAGAGACACCACCCCAAAGGATGCATTTTTACGAAATGACGCCCGCATTGCTCGTTCCATGGTTGCACAAAACACCTCCTCGGTCCTCTCCGCTCCTAGCATTATCCCCAAATTCATCGGAAATCAAAAAAATATACGGTGAGAGAATACAGTGTCCGACCAGATACAGGAAGGCAGCAAGGAGGCCGGGACACCAGGCTATGTATTCTTAGAGACCGTGGAGAGGAGCCGCGTATGTCAAATCTAGATCTTCGGTGCCTGGAAGGCTGGAAGGAGGACATGGAAGATAGCACAAAAGTTATTCATGTTCTTTGGATCTACATGGCTCCTTGCGTGTGTTCTTTATCCAAAATTCTGCTGGTATTGTACTGTTGTTCGAACTACACAATTTGGTATAAATGTGAGAAGAAGAGATATTATAAGAGGTTTTGTGGATGTATGATGCAAACGAAGCGGGTGTTTCATTGCAAAAGTGTGTCATCTAATTTGGTATTCATCTTAGTTGTTGCACATTTTAAATTCAAATGGCACACATTCTGGTTTCCATTTTTTCACCGAAGATATTTTTATGGGATACTGACGGTTTGATAATGTATCCGGTGAGAACCGGTGTAAATCGAGAGAAACTATATTTAAGAGTTCTAAGAAATTCTCATCAAAAGTGTATCACGTAGGAAGGTATAGTTTTATTAAAAAACGAAATTTAGAAGCTGAAACTATAAAATAAATACTCCCTCCGTTCCTAAATATAAGATGTTTTAGGTGTTGCACATGTTGTCCACATACACACTAAAGTGAGTGAATATACACATGAAATATGTCTAGATAACACTTGTGTACATGTGAATGTGGACAAAACCTAAAACATCTTATATTTAGGAACGGAGGGAGTAGAAGCTATGAAAATAAAATGACAAATTCAAATCTGATCTACGCTGATCGGTCGCGGGCTCGCGGCCACTGCGAGGACCGACGGCAAGCCGGTGCAAAATCATCATCGAGGAGGGACACGTGAGGTTAGGCCAGACGCGATATTTAGCGAGGAGGCGCGGGGTGGGGCCCACGGGGAATCAGTTGGTGGAGGGGGACGGGCCCAGACATCGCCCCACGCCAATTTGCGAGCCGGAGAAGAGCTGTCGCGGCTCGTCCCGTCTCGTCTCGTCCCGTGCGCGGTCTCGTCTCCGGCTGGCTGGCTGGCTGGCTTCCCCTAGAAAAACCGGGCGGAGACACGCAGGGATCCTCCTCCACGCCGCGCCAGCCACACGCACCACCGCGTCGCGGCAGATCTCCGCTCCTCCCCGCCAAGCCGCCGAAGGACGGGGTTTGCCGCGAGGTCCGCGCCGAGCCCCGGCGGAGATCCCCGCGCCGCCGTTCGCCCGATCTCGGCCGCCGCCGCCGCCTGCTCCCTCGTTCCGGTGCGCGCCTTCTTCTGTCCGTGAATCTCGCGGCTTGTTGTTCAAGGGAAATTAAACTGCTAAAATTATTCCTAGGCATTGCTCGCTTGCTCGCTGTTTTCCTTTCCCCTTTCGATTTAGTGGCTGTTGGCACCTTAGCGATCGATCCATGTCGCGTCTGAGCGCGGATCGTGGGCGGGTAGACGCCGCGCCATTCGATTGTTGTCTGTTCGTTGCGGCATTGGAATCAGCATTTCACTGCTGGCCGCCTGGTGGGGAAACTAGGACCGATGCCTCTCTCCCACCTCTTGTGATTCTGTTCGTGCTCCTCCTCTGGCTGGCTGGGGACCTACGCTGCTACACACCTTTAGGTTCTGCTTAGCTGTGCATAGTTTGATTTGAGCCGGGGTGGGCGTTTGCAACGGGGATCACATAATTAATCGCGTTATTTTGGTCAGAGAATTCGAGGTTTGAGGAGTTGAAGATTATGGTCCCATTCATGCCAGATTTTCCTTGGGTGCAAATTCAGATAATCATTCAACTTCGGTTTGTTGTCGGCGAGCATGTGATGAGAATAATTGAAGTAATTGGAAAATATCTCTATTCATGACAAAAGTACTGATTTCAAGGCAGCTTTTCTATTCATAATCTTCAACTCTTCAAACTCGAACGCCATCCAAGCTTGGATTAATGCATGGGACTGATTTTTTTATGATCTGGCTGCTCTGCTATGTTTCTGTCTTAGTGCTAGGCAGCTTTCTTCCCTTCTATAAACCTCTCCTCGTCTCACCCTTCTCTCTCCCCTCTGCACTGCATTGTAATACTTTAGTTTTGAGCTGGTTTGGCTCACCCTGTTTTTCAATATAGTCAGGTGGGGCCTCCTCTCCCGACTGTTTCAAAAGTACTACATGTAAAATTATGTCATGGATTCTTGAGCTCCACTAGTTGCTATGTAACTTCCAGTGAACGCAGTATAAGTTGCTCTGAATTGTCCAGCTATTGCCTTTAACTGTAGCTTTCCAGAATATCTGGTGGTTAGGATTTGGTCAACATGACTTTGTAGCGTAGGATGTTTAGAAAGTACAAATAGTTCTGGTTATACGTCTTAACCTTTCATAATAAACTGTTGAAAATGGGCACATTTCTTTTGAGTCACTTGTTCTAAACGTTGACAATGATGACTGTTCATTTAATTACATATATTGTACCCTTTCTTGCCAGGAGGATGCATCAACTTTGAAGTCTCACTTTGCCTGTTCACTTTATTTATTTCAGAAGCAATATCATAACAAGACATCTACACTTCAAGATGATGATGGTTTCACTAGCATTTGAGAACAACCAGGGGCTGTGGAATGGAGGATATTATTCGCAGTTTTTTGGAATTGGAGGAGTTATGGTCACTGTTGCAATTCTTTGGTTATCTACGGGCTATTTTGGAGGAATTGGTGCTCCTTTTGCTCCATACTTTTGGCCATACTTGGGACAACTTCCCAAAAAGAAGGAACGGCAAAGGCCCGTGAGAGTGTACATGGATGGATGCTTTGATCTCATGCACTACGGCCACGCAAATGCGTTGCGGCAGGCCAAGTTGTTGGGAGATCAACTGATAGTGGGAGTTGTGAGTGATGAGGAGATTGTGGCGAATAAGGGTCCACCTGTGCTTTCGATGGAAGAGAGGTAACTACACAATTTTCCTTTTCCTGTGAAATGCATTATTCTTTCAACAGAGCGTTAGCAGTACTATAGCAAATTGAACTGGAAAGCTTGTCGAACCAAGTACAAGTATGCCGTATTATCTGAAACTTATCCGTATACGAGGACTTCCCGTCTTATTTTTTTTCTTCTCTTTATGGCACATTAATTAGCTTCAAGAGCTAAGATTCTGTGCTAATCTTCTCATAATAAATCTGCTGAACTCATTTTGTGTACTGTCAATTATATTGTTGATGAAGTTACATTACCTTTACCCATGCCTCAAAAGATCAATTTCAGACTTTTTGGTCCTCATGAAGTATAAAAGTATCGAGATGGTCTAACTCTATCGTATTTTTGCAGCAAATTTGAACTACTAAGTTTTGATAAATGTACATGCTCAACTTATTATTCTGTCTGCATCTACGTTTTGAAACTCTAGGTTGACACTTGTTAGTGGATTGAAGTGGGTGGATGAGGTCATTCCCAATGCGCCCTATGAAATTACAGAAGAATTTATGAATACCCTCTTCAGTAAATACAACATTGATTACATTATACATGGAGATGATCCTTGTCTTCTACCTGATGGAACTGATGCTTATGCGTTAGCAAAGAAGGCTGGACGATACAAGCAAATCAGGCGTACTGAAGGTGTCTCAAGTACCGATATAGTCGGTAAGATGATCATATTATTACTAACAGCACTATGCTTTTCGGTCAAACGTTCTGTTGTTGCATATAGCTTACAATCTTGTATCAGACCATATGGTGCAGTGCTAGAATTTTTTGTTCATGCTCATACTAGACAATTTTATTTTTTGTCCGTTGCAATCTTACGTGGGAACTATTTCTTTCCGCACAGGGAGAATATTGCTAACATTCAAGCATAAACAGGGTATTGATGAGAATGCTGGAGTTGAATTATGCAATCAGATGAAAACTCAGCTATCGAATTTTCTTCCAACTTCCCGTCGGATAATGCAGTTTTCAAATGGGAAGGTATGAGAATTTAAGGAACTCCATCCCTAGTTGTTATCACATGGCTAATGCTGCTTGTCATTCTTACTTTCTTTATTGAACAAATCTTCTAGGGTACTTATAGAAAAAGTGGACTGCTAAAATACCACCTAGCACCTCCAATGTACCATTTCAATCATGGTCTTAACTACCCTTTACTGAAAATTCACTGTAGATGTTTCGATGACTATGCCCTCTTCTTACATTTATTTAAAAGTATGCTTATGTGCGTTCAGGCTCCTTCGCCAGGTGCTCGCGTGGTGTATATAGATGGTGCCTTTGACCTTTTCCATGCCGGCCACGTTGAGGTGCCTTCTGCGGTTCTCTCGCAAATTATGTTCTCAATAACTGATGAATTTTGGTCTTTGGTGTGGTACATATGTTGTTATTGAACATATGTGATATTATTGCCTGATGCAGATCCTAAGAATTGCTAGGCAACTTGGTGACTTCCTTCTTGTCGGTATTCATGATGACCAGTCCATCAGGTGCTTATTTAATATTTTTACTTATCGACTATAAATTAGCATCAGATATACATACCAATTCATGTCATGTGCATTACTACAAATCGCATGTAGCTTGTCTTGTAGAGGTTATATACCATGCTTATGAGAACCAATTGTCCAGGGAAAGGAGAGGCTGTTGTCCTATCATGCATCTCCATGAGCGTACCCTGAGTGTACTTGCCTGTCGCTATGTTGATGAAGTTATAATAGGCGCACCATGGGAAGTTTCAAGGGACATGGTATGCTACAAATTTCTATAAGTTGATTCAGTCTATGTCTTGTACCTGAGTTTATAAGTTTCAAGCATATGGTTCAACGATAATTTAATTGTATACGATGCAGACATTTCTGTTAGCAGATCCTCACACCTTTTCTTTTGTCAAATGACAGATCACTACGTTCAACATTTCATTGGTTGTGCATGGGACAATAGCCGAGGGTAGTTCTGCTGTAAGTACTTATTTACAATCTGGCGTATCCTGATGGAAAACTTACCTAAATTAGTTGCAGAAATTGAATTTGAAACTTGATGGACGCATGCTGCAGGGTGGCGATGATCCCTACGCCCTTCCAAAGAGCATGGGTATTTTCCAAACAGTCACAAGCCCTAAAACTATAACATCAGTTTCAGTCGCTACAAGAATTATTAATAACCACGAAGCTTACAAGGTATATACTGCCATAGTGTGACTTGCTTGATAAGTATACATATATATTTCTGTAGGAGTTTGTTTAGGCCTGCTTATCCCCTGCTAAACATTATTCTTGGGGTTTCTACGAACAGAAAAGAAACTTGAAAAAGAAGGCGAGTGAAGACAAGTACTACACGCAAAAGAAATTTGTCTTTGGAGACTAATGCCGCAAACGGAGCTTACATTTTTGCAGCAAGCTGAGGAAAGACATGGCGCCTCCGAGTACTGAAAAGTTATTCTACATTAGAAATTGCAACACTTGCTCAGCTATAGAAGAAAGTAGTCAGTGATACATTGATGGCCTTTCGGCAGAGGGATTCAGCTCGAGAAATTATATTGAAAGAAAGTCACATTCTTCTATTATTGCCCTTTTTCGGCTGGAATGTCCACTTAACAGCACGAGTTCACATACATGAATTTTTTTTTTTTTTACTTTGTTATCCCTTGAGGGGAAATTTTCATGGCTGAACACCTTCAGCGGACCATTGTTGTATACTTGTATGTTATTAGCTAAGAGTTTATGAAGTGATTAGAGTTGCCTACTCCTAATTGTACCAAGTTATTCTTGTAACTGGAAGAACTATTGATGATCGCCTGGGATTTGTTTGATTTTTCTGGTTATGTTCAGCTTTCCTTGTTCAACAGTATTTGGTCTTTAATTTTACTAGGGTGCAGTAGAGATCCATTTGTACTGCAGACTAGTATGCATGATTCTAAATAAATATGTATTTTTTATTTATTGAGCATCATTCTTTTTGAAATTTACCGTTGAATGGAATTGAGGCTAAGATATTCTGCAATGGAAAAAAAATCGTCCTATAATTTCTCAGATGTTCAGAGTTGTGCATACAAAGAATTCCAAAATCGTGTGTACCTTCCATACGGATCAAGGATAACAACCAAATCTGCAGATGAATTTGATACTCCACGTTACAAATTAGCATGCACTGCTTTAGGTGACTCTGAAGATTTACATGGTTAATTGTTTAATGTTTACACTACCACATTTAGATCAACACTAGGAAAATTCGTGCGGCGGCACGCCGTGCCCGTGTGGTGACACAACAAAATAAATTGAAGAAGATCGAACTGTTGCAGGATATCAAGAAATTTAGATCAAAATTATGATGGCACCTATGGTTGTTTCCAGGAGGTACAGAGCCCGCCGGAGAAGGAGACGATATATATATTTACGTATGGAGAAACCGTATAAAAATGCTATAAAACCGTATAAAAAATGCTATTCTGGGCTAGATGGAAATATCACGAATTTGAAGATTAGAGAGAAATATCTATATGTCCGTTAAAATAAAAAGGTTAAAACATAAAAGTTGTTTGGAAGGGTGATATCCATCTACTCGTGGAAAGAAAATTCAAACGGATGACTGAGTGCGGCGAATTTGACAAAATTCTTCAAATGTTTTTACGAATTTGGATCCAAAATTAAGGAGTTAGAGTAGACCAAACTCGAAACCAATCACGGAAATAAAACCTACTCATCGACGCAGATATATTTCGTGCATATATTATCGTGAAAAGGAGGACCGTTGGATCGGTATCGGACGGCGCGGGGCTGTATCCGCACTGTAGAAGTGCCTGTACTGTAGAAGCAGTGAACTTCTAGTGTAGGGCTACGTGGCTCCATCGTTGGTTGAAGGGGAGGACTTTTAGTCAGTACTAGGGATATTGGTGTGGCGGCACCGCCGCACCCGTGCGGTAAATTTGAAATTTGAAATCGTTGATATTTTAAAATGTTGTAGGTCTGAGATTCGGTGGAGTGCAAAGAGAGTTGTGTTTGAAAATTGTTCAGATTTCGGAAAATCAGTCAGATTGGAATGTTTTTTTAGTTTTAAATCATTGTCATGTTAGTAGAATGGCTAGATTTGAAAGGCAGGTGAAAATTTGAAATATTCAAATTTGGTTGCCGTATTGTAGCGGTAGAGTTGGATTTTGGAAAATGTCGACATCTTTCAAGTGTGTGCATTTGAAATTTGTCGTAATGCAAAGAAAGCATGTGGGTAAATCTTGGAAGATCGTTGGAAAGTTCTAAATATGTAAATTTGAAATTTGATCGGTTTTGTTGTAAATTTTGCGGGATAGTCTTAAAACTTGTTGATTTTGGAAGTCGTCTTTTTATGCCCGCACGGGGAAGTTAAATTTTGGAAAATGGCCACATTCTAAAATTGCGCAAATATCGGAATTACTGGAATGCAAAGAGAGCTTACGGTTGAAGGTTGTTTAGTTATGGAGAACTGTTCATATTGTAAAATTATTATTCGGAGTTGAACTATTAAACCATTTTTTTGTGGCACTTTGATGTTTTTTGTTGTTCTTTGTTGGGTGTATTTAAATTTTAGTTTACTGTTTTCCAGGATTTTACATTTTGTTTAGCATATTTTTTTGTGGTGGACAGTTTGATATTTTTTCTGTGTTGTTTCTATTGGGCATATTTATATTTACTGTTTTTTTAGCTTTTTACCATTTTTTTGGGGAAAAAAATCGGGCTGGAATGCAAAGAGAGCCTACGGTTGAAGGTTGTTTAGTTCTGGAGAACTGTTCATATTGTAAAATTATTATTCGGAGTTGAACTATTAAACCATTTTTTTGTGGCACTTTGATGTTTTTTGTTGTTCTTTGTTGGGTGTATTTAAATTTTAGTTTACTGTTTTCCAGGATTTTACATTTTGTTTAGCATATTTTTTTGTGGTGGATAGTTTGATATTTTTTTCTGTGTTGTTTCTATTGGGCATATTTATATTTACTGGTTTTTTAGCTTTTTACCATTTTTTTGGGGAAAAAAATCGGGGTGAAGGGAAAATATGAACTTTTATATGCATATTTTTTTGTGGTGGACAGTTTGATATTTTTTTCTGTGTTGTGTCTATTGGGCATATTTATATTTACTGGTTTTTTAGCTTTTTACCATTTTTTTGGGGAAAAAATCGGGGTGAAGGGAAAATATGAACTTTTATATAAATATTTAACATTTTTTTTGTTGGGTGTATCTAAATTTAAGTTTACTGTTTTCCAGGATTTTACAGTTTTTTTAAAAAAAAACGGAGAAAAGGGGAAAATGCGTGTGGGGCCCACTGTGACGCCGCGATGACGTCACAGTGGGGTGAGCAGTCTCGCTCGGCCGCGGCGGGGGGCGAGCTCGCCGACGGCGCGTCGCCGCGACCTGGGACGCGCGCGGGCGCGCGTTGGGTCCGCGTCCTCGCGGGGTGCACGCAGCTGGCGGCGCCGCCCGGTTTGGGTCGCCGGAGCGGCGCCGGCGACGCACGAAAGCGGCGGAGGACATGGCGGATGGCGGGGACGATTCCGGCGCGGCCGCGCTGTCCCGGCGGCCTATTTCCGGTGAGGAGGGAGAGGCGGTCGGGACGGAGCTCGTCGAGTGCTTGGATCTGTGCGGGAAGGCTTGCAGCGACGGCGCGTCGCGTCGGCGAGCACGGCGAGAAGCGGCGGCGAGCGGGAGCGAGGAGGAAGAAGGTGAGGTGTGGCGGCGTTTTGCAAGAGAGTCCTCGTAGTTTTTGTAATTTGCGGAATAGTCCTTCGACGTGGAAAGGCAGGGGCTGCTCCGCTATTTACTGTAACCGTGGGATCCTTTTTGTAAAAACGTCGAGCAGATTGACTGTTTTGCACGGGACCCCCTTACCTTCTGGCGAATTGCAAATCGGTCCTCCCACCTCGCACTGTAGAAGTGCGATTATCTGCGTACGTGGGCCGTTGTCGGCCGATCGGACGGCCGAGAAGAATCGGGGCGACGTGGCCGTTCGGAGAGGGGGCTGAAACGGTCGGCTTTGATATATAGGTATATATAGTTAGTTTGAAGATTAGAGAGAAATATCTATATGTTTGTCAAAATAAAAAGGTTAAAACATAAAAGTTGTTGGAAGGGTGATATCCATCTACTCGTGGAAAGGAAATTCAAACGGATGACCGAGTGCGGCGAATTTGACAAAAATCTTCAAATGTTTTTATAAATTTGGATCCAAAATTAAGGAGTTAGAGTGGACCAAACTCGAAACCAATCACGGGAATGGAACCTACACGCCGACGCGCATATATTTCGTGTATATATTATTGTGAAAAGGAGGACCGTCAGATCGGTATCGGACGGCGCGAGGCCGTACACGCACTGTAGAAGTGCCTGCAGGCACTGCTTCTACAGTGCAGGGGCTACGTGGCCGTCATATATTTCGTGTATATATTATGAAAAGGAGAACCGTCGGATCAGTATCGGACGACGCGGGGCCGTACACGCTCTGTAGAAGTGCTGCAGTGCACTTCTATAGTGCAGGGGCTACGTGGCCACCTCCATCGCTTGTTGAAGGGGAGCGCTTTTATATATAGTTATTCATCGTCGTCATCCTCAATCCAAAACGGCCGCCCAAAAAAATTTCCCATTTCTGCCACCGAAGTTTTACGAATTGAAATGAGAAATGGCTAGATATCCATAGTTTAAGCCACATTCGGCCACAAATTTAAGTTTTTTGCCGCCAAATTACAGATCCAAAATATGCCGCCAAAAATTGCCGCCAAAATACGCCGGGAGATTTCGTTACCCGACGTCCGATTGCCGCCGCGCCGCCACCGGCAGGTCTAGATGTCCCCGGGCTGGCGCACGTAGCCGTCGCCAGGCTGGGTCATGTCGGGGTCCTCATCGTCGACGACGCCGGTCCCGGGCGTGACGTTCTCGTCGTTCTGGGCGGCTGAACGAGCCCGAGCACCTGCGGGATCGCGGCGCGATACATGTCGTGCGCCGCCCTGGCCAGCGGATCCATGTTGGAGACGTCGGCCGTCAAGATCATGAAGTCCTGGCTCCGCTTCTTGACGGCGGCTTTCTTCTGCTCGACGTCGATCCTGACGTCGGCCTTCTGCATCAAGGTCGCCCACCTTGCGTTGTGCTCATCGCGACGCAAGCTCGAGTTGGAGTAGACGTCGGCGAGGACCTTGTCGATGGAGGACTGTACCCGGTCCGTCTTCGCCGCCGCAGCCAAGGCTGCTTTCGCCTTCTTTTGCCCTGTCGGACGCCCATCTGAGTTTTGCGGATCGGCGTTGGTGTCGCCGTGTCCCTTCTTATTCAGCGTCCGGCGGTGTGCCTTCCATTTCTCGCAATTTTGGAGAAGCTTGTAGCAATGCATCAACTTGAAGTCTTTCTCCTTGTTGAGCGACTTGTACAAAAGAAGGGCGTCGACGAGCTGCAACAAAGCCAGCCGATCACAAACAAAGCCGGCCGAACACAACAAGGGGATCGCGCTGCGCATCTGTTACCTGATCCGCCGGGCCCTTCCCACTCTCCGGTCGATCGACGATGTTCTCATGGCAGCCGTGGAACTTGTTGACGATGCGCTGAACAATGCGCCACCTATGCTCGATGGCGCCTTGGCCCCGCACCATGTTCACCTTGTAAAAGTCCTTGGTGTGCCGGCGCTCGTTGAACTCTTCCTTGACCCGCCTCCAATAGGCGCCGCTGGACTGGTTTGTGCCGGTCAGCACGCCGGTGGTGACGAACTTCCATGACTCGACCATGCACTCGTCCTCCTTGGTCGTCCAAACGATGCCGCGACTGCCCTTCTTCTTCGCCGCGGCATGCTCGCCGACCACAGCCGCGGTCACCACCCCCTCCTCTTTGATCTCCTCGTCGGCGTACTCGTCCTCCTCGTAGTACACCTCGTCCTCCTCAAACTCGTCGTCGTCGTTGGCGTCCGGCTCCAGGCCGTCAAGATCGACATGGGCCGCCCGGCCGTCGCCGTTGATCAGGCCGGCCATGAGTTCGGAGGTCTCCTACACACACAAAACAACGCCGGCAGTCACGACTCGCCTATGCGTCTACGGTACGTACCATGCCATCCAAAACACGGCGTCATACCTACAGGGGTTCCGTGCAATCGGCGGTGATTCCATCGATCACATGGGAGGCGCCGTCGTCGAATAAAAGGCTGCGGCCGGCCTGCGAGCTCGTCTGTTCGGCGGGGTGCCTCCGCAACGCCGGCGATGACAGATCGACGGGGCGGTTAAGATCGAGCCTACAAGAAGGGAAGATGATGTTGGGGTCGAAGCCGCTGTCGTGCTGGCTATCGGCGAACTCGGGGGTGAATCTGGTCCGAGGAGTGCCGGCGGCGGCGCTTTCGGCGAAGAAAGGCGAATTCGACGGAGAGCCGCCGTTCTTGCATCGAAGAGTGGCGACGCTTTCTTGGCTGCCCCCCAAAGCGAAAGCTTGGTTCATCGCCGCCACCTTCTTGTTCATGGCGGCGAGGCCCTTTGCCGTAATTGGCGCGACCGGGTCGAGCAGCTTTCTAGCTTTCGCCGCCGCACGCCGCCCGCTACAGCCCTGCGTCTCCAATCGGCGCCGGAGACGTTCGAGCTCCCAATCGGTCTCCGACATCCCCTCCGGCTTCTCTGCGGGCGGCGGGGGCTTGCGCTTGACGCCGAGCGTCTTCTTCGCCACCGTGGCCTTCGTCTTGGCCTTCCCCTTCTCCTTGTCCACGGCCGTCGGCGCCATGGAATCCGATCCGGCGCGGCGGCAAGGCAGGGTTTTTCTTTTTGGCGGGAGGGATGGCGGGAGAACTGGCCTAAAATACTTATATGATATATCTTCTCTTCTATATCATATTTCTTTTATCTAAAATGAATGTGATATTTTTTCTTTGACCTTTCTATATATGTTTAGCCTTAGTAATTCCCATTTTTGTTTTTTCCTCTCGTCTTTTTTTTATGTTCCACCGATTTTCTCTAAGATGTCTCAACTTTCCGCGCGTTTTAGTAAGGCAATAAGTGCTTACTTCATAAAATCCAATTATCCTTCCGTAAAATAAAATAAAATCTTATTTCGTGGTAAGCAATCACATTAGCAATAAAATAACCACACTCAGGCCTCGCTTGGATCAACGTTTAATAAGGAAAACTACGGGTGGTATTGTTTTACGGACCTGCTGACCTCCTCCTAAAAATACGAGCGAGGGGCGAAAAAGATCTGGCTCTGTAGATATAACTAACGATCCAAGCGGGCCCTCGCGAGTTACCCAAATAAAATATTTATTTCCCTGTTGCAACGCACTTCAGATCTTCACGCATCCGGATGGTCCAACCTAACCCTAGCTCTGGAAATAACTTTTTTTTGGCGTAGTACTCCTAGAGATTATTTTCTTGGAAGGGATATGGTACAGTAGTAACCACGGCTGGGGAAAACATTGGGCCAACACGCCGGCCTCCACGAAATCGCAACACCGCTCTCTCCTCCCTAGAGACGAGACCCTAGCCTCGAACATTCCATAATTCGTCCCAATTCTTTTTCAAAAGTTAAATCAAATCTGACAAACAATACACCGAAATCTTCAATTCTCCTCCGTCCTCCCAGCCAGGCGCCGGCGGGCGGCAAACCCGCCTCAGCCAGCCAGCCGCCGCCGCGACGACTGGCGGCGGCGCCCGTGCACCGATGGTCGGGATGTACCAGAAGCAGCTCATCGACGCCCCGTTCGCCCTAAACGGCCACTGCGGTGACCAGCCACGGCACGCGCCCCCCGCCGCCGCCTCGCCGTACCCGCCGCCGTCCTCGTCCACCCCAGGCGTCGTCGCCTCGCCGCAGGCGCGGGCCGATGGTGCCGGCGAGCCGCGCGGAGTGTTCGAGGCGCTCGTCGGGGGATCCTGCAGCGCGGCCCTAGGGAGCAGGGCGGCGGCAACGGCGCCGCCGGGGATCTGGAGGCGGCGGTGTGCTGGGCGCGGCAGGTCGCCATGGATCCCTGCGCGAAGCGGTTGGCGGACAGGCCGAAGAAGCGGCAGGTGCTGGCCCTGCGGCGCGCGCGCTACCTCCGGATGGAGGACGTGGCGGACGCAGCAGAGCTCCCGAGCTTCTCCAAGGTGAGTTGGTTCTCGCAAATCCCTGTCGTCGTGAGTCGCGATCTGTTGCTAATTCGTTGGAAGTAGCTGCGGATTGGGTGGACTGTTCCTTGCTTTGTGGCGCTGGTTGTCTTCTCCGGCTTTTTCGTATGGATGGGACATGTGCTGTGCTGCATCTAGGATTTTGTCACTACATGTTATTCCGCTACATCTCCATGCCCCCATGGTCCGTACCATAGGCTTTGGTTTTCTAGGAATGGATTCGTAAATGGAGTCGCGGGGTGTGGAATGGCAACTGACGGGTGTCCCCTTTCAAGCGAGAGAATCTCAGGCACTGCCTAACTAACATGTACTGCTGAACCTTTGGCAAACAATAGAAGATCCTGATTGGGGAAGCCTTGTTTATGTCAGTATCTCAGCTGGTGACTTAGGCCGTGTTTGACATTGTGCTGTATTATGATAATCACGTTTATCTAACCAACTTCTGCCTATTTTACCATTTGGTTCTTCTTCCTACTTCTATGGCTATTTTGTCACAACATGTCGTAAGCGCAGCACAATTCAACAACTCCAAACAGAGACCTATAAGTCAGGGAACCGTATAGGAACCGCCTAAGGTGGAATCGAGGTTGAGCGAGCATATGCCGCATTAACTCACTAGTGTAAAAACCTGTTACTACCTGCATTCATGATGGTTCTATTATTAGATAATAATAGTGTATTAGGTTGAGAAGTCATTATTAGTCATCTCATTATGTTGAGTAGTCATTTACTGCTGAAACTTTCGCAAACAATTAGTTTAACATGTTGTAGGCACTTTCTTTTCTTCTCCTATTACACCCCATGACCACTGTCATGAATCGATCCTCCTTAGAGAGCGAACATGAGAATAGAAAGAATAGCTAGATCAACTTGGAGTAGAGAGAAGGGATGCTGGATGGTCACCGTTTATAGGGCTTTAGGCTATTCCTGAAGTCTTGTGCCCTTGGGTAAGGCGACCTATATTTGTGAACTGATGGAGTATTATTTTGTCAAGATCTGCTTTTGGCATGGTTAAAAAGGCGCCCTTAGCCGCTAGGCGACAGCAAAACGCCTAATGCTAAATCCCTGGGCGCTAGGCGACAGCAAAAACCTACATTTGTGAACTGATGGAGTTATATTTTGTCAAGATCTATTTTTTGCATGGTTTATAAGGCACCCCTGGGAGCTAGGCGACGACAAATAACCTAGCGCTTAATCGTGCTATGCACGCATAGGCGTGGTGTTTGGCGCTAGACAGAGGCAAAACGAGGACTTAACGCCTAGCACTTTTTTAACCTTGATTTATGGCTGACAAGTCCAAGAACAAAACATCCAGAACATTCAGTTCTGTGCCTTGAGTTCCATTTACTCAACACATGCCATTTAAAGTTTTTAGGTCACAATTGCATCTCTTAATTTGGTTACCATCAAAGTAAATGATGGTTGTGCTAAATAGAAACTAACTTGACGAATTACACTTTGAAGAGTTCCTAGTGAGAATACCTGTGACATGTAGTCTTTGTAATAAGTGATGCCTACTGATGGATTGATAACATGCTTTTATTCCGCTGAAATAGTAGAATAGACCCCAGGACTAAGATTAATAGACTGAAGGGACTTGCTGAAATGGGTGTAAACTACACATGCGTATTCACAAATGGCATGCATCCTCAGCTAATTTGCATTGTTTTCTTTAATACTGATGTAAAATAATTATTTTAAACGAATGCTCCTGTCTTTAGCGAAAATGGCAATTATATATCTAAGATCTCGACTAATGTATTTTTTTTGATTTAATGTAGTGTTCTCTTGTATTGAATATGTTTTAACTAATATTAAAACCTATCAAGTGTCCTAGATTATCATAATGAAACCTGAACTTGTTTTTTTATGTCATACTCCCTCGGTCCCATAGCAAATGGTGTAAAATTTGTATCCTTTTCTCCCGTGATATGTGGTACAACTGTCTCCAACGCAGTGCTTCTCCAGCTTTACCCCTAGGCCCTAGCATGTGTGGCGAGGAAAAACCCGGTTGCTGCTGCATACATGGCAGTAAATGAGAAAGAGGGAGCACGTTCATGCGAAGGCTACCAATGGGGACATGGGCTCTGCAGGGATTGGTCATCCAGGTTTAAAAATAAGCCGCATTAATTCACGCTGTTTAGGGGTATCTCCGTCCAAATTTCTCTCCAGCGCACCTTAGCTTCATTTTGGCAAAAATATCCGGTGCCACAAAAAACGGGACTGAGAGAGTATAAAATGTTTATGCCTTTCTCCTCTAGTGAAAACCTTGAAAAGCATATTTTTGGAGAAGCATTTTATTTGTCTGTCCAGCTTTGGCAGGAAGCTGACAGTAATATGTGGCCTACAGAATTACTCTGAGATAGAGAGGCTGTGGAGGAGTGGTGACTCTAGCATAGTCTTTCCTGACAATGGTAGTCTGTCATGTCCTGCACACACGATGGCCATCCTACATGTTCCTCGAACAACAACAACCTCCAAGGCATGCTGACGGCACGCTATCAAAGAATGATCCTAGGTGATAGGCACATCAGTGACTGATCCAGTATATTTAAAATTAGCGAACCATAGTGAGGTTGATTCTACAGATACGTAATCATCAGACTTTTGTCCTTTATGTGCTTGATAAGGATTTATTTTCAAAAGATAAGGTTGATAATTTGATAAACTGGAGGTATGGACGCCAGTCTAGCTTTTAACTATTCACTCTTTGTGTCAAATCTGAAATGCTCAAGCAGTAGGCATCTAGCATTACCCCAGTGATGTCTTGTAGTACGCATTTCGAAACAGTTAACTGCAATTTGTAACTGCGTTGCTACAAATGTTTGTCCACCCTGTGGCGGGCGGGGCTGTTAACATCTTTGGGCCACAGTCTATTACACAAAGTTCCTTCAGTGTTTAGTTTCTGGGATTTCCTCCGCCCTCTGATTTGTCATAAAAAAAATTGTTTCCTTTCATGTCACACCCCATTTTTCTTCAATGCCAGTTTCTATTTTGCGTCTTGCATTTCAAAGTAGTTGCGTCTTTCCTTACTCTTTTAGTCATCATTGCATTTTTTGAATCTTTCAGAAAAGGAAGTACAGATCTAACAACAATCACTCTGAAGTACCAAGGAAAGGATCAAAGCCAACAAGGAAATCCGAGAGGCTTGCTAAGAGAATGGTACTCATGACATCAGTGCTTCTCACCCAAAGGAAAAAGATTGGAGTAGGTGAGCACTTTCAGGCAGAGATACCTGAATGGACTGGACCACCTTCAGATGCAGAGCTTTCTTGCTATAGGAACGACCCAAACATCTCAAAGATGCTAGGAAGCAGAACTTGGCCCCCTGAAGGTGAAATGTCGCGAACAGCTATCGTGGTAGCAGCTGGTCAGGGAAGACCTGAATCATGTAGTTGCCCATATCCAGGATCCTATTTCTGCAGACAGCATCACATAAATGCAGCCAGGGATCAGTTAAGGTCTGAAATTGGCCAAGCTTTCACGGAATGGAAATTTGATTCGATGGGTGACCAGGTTTCTAAAATGTGGAGTATCGACGATCAATTAAAGTTAAATGAACTTGAGCAGTTGGTTCCTGTGCTGGAAAATAAGAGTTTTTGGGCAATAGCGTCGAAACATTTTGCCTCAAAGACCAGGAGGGACTTGGTGCAGTACTACATGAATGTTTTTCTGATGAGAAGAGTTTTAAGCCAGTGCAGATTGAGTCTTTTGGAGATTGATAGTGATGAAGATGAACCAGAGGAAGAGGAGGATGAAGATCAATCTGATGGCTCCAATTCTTCCCAGAGGTATTGCTCTACATATGGCCCCATATCCTCATCACCGTGTAGTATCTTGCACCTCCATTTCCTCATCACTACTTACATTTTATATTGAAATCCATTCCCTGCTTCCTTTATGCACTGATGTAATCTGCAAGATTAGGCTAGATGACGTTGATAGTAAGAATGATGTTGATTTTGCTAACCTTTATTTTTTACTTCAGGGCCCAGGATGTCCAAGATGTGAAGAAGATTTCGTGAATCTGCTGACAGCTACCTGGCATGTTTTTTTGCATGTGCGCATCTTTTGGGGGGTGTTGAGACACTCATCACCTCAACTGATCTTTCAGTCTCTGGCTTGCGCCAAGTCATCAGCTCTGCGCAGAAACTTATTCGGATTGCACATCATTCTCAATGCTTGTGAAGAGAGCCCAATCATCTGTAGCGTGATGGTCAAGAGCTCATCTGGTCTGAATTGTTACCCGTGTACAGGAAATATGAATAGGGATCTAAAGGGGTAGAAAACAAATGGTCATTGATTTCTTTCTTTGAAGTCTGGAGAGGGTCCAGGTAAGGTGGCGTGTAAACCGAAACCCATTTGACGCTGTTAGCAAGCTGGTTGGCAACTGTGGTTTAATTCCCTGGTTCTGATACAAATGTTTTGGGTGTTGTGATTGATGTTCCTTCTGAGAAATACCGTTTTACTGGTTTTAAAAATTATTTTGTTTCAACCGTATTTATTTTTCATCAACACCTACTATAGTGAATCTTGTACTAAAACATGTTTAGATGCATGTGTGTGTAAAGTTGGTAGGAAGTCTTATATTTTGATACGATGGAGTAGGTTACAAAATCTGGTTGTCTTTTAAGAGCATCTCCAGTCGGGACCCCAAAGGCCTTCCGGATAGGCCATTTGGGCGTTGTCCGGAAGGGCTGGTGCATTTGGGCGCCGTCGATCCCTACTCGCGCCGCTCAATTATTTTTTCTAATATGAATTCAAATATTTTACGTCGGCAAATGAAACAAACATAAATATTTAATAGTTCAAACACTTAAAATTAAGTTTTACACGTTATTGAAAAACAAAATTACAGCTCAAACGTCTTCCTTCTCCTGGGGTGCCGCTGCCATGCCCCGTCGCGCCCACAAATGGTTCGCTAGATCAGCTTGGAGTTCATTATGAGTAGATCAGCTTGGAGTTCATTATGAGTAATTTCATCACGAATTTCCAAATGCATTGACAGATAATCAGCAAAATTTGCCGGCATGTTGTGATTTAGGGATGAAAATGGAACGGAATATTTCTGACTTTTCCGCGGAAAAATGGAAACGGAATGGAAATACGGAAACGGAAACGGAATTTTGCGGAACGGAAACGGAAACTTTTATGTGGAAACGGAAACGGAAGCGAAACAGCATATTCCGGCGGAACGACCACGGAAACGGAACTTTCCGTTTCCGGTAATACGGAACTTTCCGTTTTGATATGCGGTGCTTCCAAATCGAGTAGGACCAGTAATTCCATTGGAAACATTTAGGCACACTATATTATATAATCATGATATCTCATTATATTTTATTTTATTTCAGAAACATGACAAATTTGTTGGTTTTATTGAGTTTTCTTGCTTTATTCAAGGTGTCTCTTGGTTCCCGCAAATATCCGCTTTCTGTTCTGTGTCCACACCGTATTCGCTTCATATCTGTTTCCGACAATATTTGTTTCCGTATTTGTTTCCGGGGTTTCTGTATCTGTTTTCGCTTCCACAAAAAATATGAAAACAAATGTGGCACAACTCAGTTCCGTCCGTATCCGCTCCGTTTTCATCCCTAGTGATCAACATGTGCATGAGGACACTCAAAGTCATATGGCTGATGATCATGCACTGGATTGTTGCGCTCGCTCTCGATGATCATGTTGTGCAAAATCACACAGCAGTTCATCACCTCCCACATCTGCTCATTCGACCATGTCAGAGCAGGGTACCGAATGATAGCAAACCTTTGCCGCAGCACTCCAAATGCCCGCTCGACATCCTTCTGGCACTCTCTTGCTCACTTGCGAAATTACTAGCTTTGTTTCCCCTTGGATTGGTGATGCTCTTCACAAATGTTGCCCGCCTGCCGTCGGCAAGGTAGTACCCTTTGTTGTACTGGTGGTCATTGATCTCATAGTTCACAGGTGGGGCATGACCTTCAACTAGCTTCGCGAACACAGGAGAGCGCTGCAACACATTGATGTCGTTGTTTGATCCTGCCATGCCGAAGAATGCGTGCCAAATCCATAGATCATGATCGGCCACAGCTTCAAGAATAACACTGCAGTATCCTTTGTGGCCTCCTTTGTACAATCCTTGCCAATCAAAAGGACAGTTCTTCCAGCTCCAATGCATGCAGTCTATATTTCCAAGCATCTCAGGCCATCCTCTTGTAGCATTTTGTTTCAGGATCCGGGTTGTTTCTTGTTCATTTGGTCCTCTCAAATACTGTGGGCCAAATGCACCAACCACTGCCCTGCAGAACCTGTACATTGACTTGATAATTGTAGACTCTGACATCCGTAGATACTAATCTACAGCATCAGCATGTGCTCCATATGCAAGCATTCTTATGACTGCAGTGCACTTCTGGAGTGAAGAGAAACCAATAGTTCCCACGGCGTGCTTCTTCAACTTGAACCATGGATCATACGTCCTCACACCTTGCACTATCAGGTTGAACAATCCACGGTTCATCCGAAAGTGTCGACGAAAATTCTTGGCAGTGGCGACTGGAACGTCCGCAAAATAGTCAGATACTAACATGCAGTGGCCTTCCATTCTCTGCCTCGGCTTGCTCTTCCTCCTTCCGAACGCCGAGCCTCCTCGTTTTGGTGCGACATTGGCGTCCTCGACGGCTTGAAGTTGGAGAAGACATGTGAGAATCGCTATGTTCTCATCTTACTCCTCGGCAATGACGGCTTCTTCTTCCAACAGCATCACGACCATCATCTCATCGTCGCTGTCCATCTGCACATGACGGCACATTTGTGAACAATGGTGCCGGCTGGAGTCGTCGGAGCCGGCGGATTCAATTCTGTACAGAACCAGGCGTACCAGTAATTCCGCCGAACACCTTCCAGGCGGGGTGGAGAGGAGAGGCCGCCGGTTCCGGCTCGAGTCGTCGAACTGCCGGCGGCGCGGCCGAGAAGCAAGGAGTGGCGAGGAGAGGAGGAAAATCAAACAGCGGCGCCGGCGTATAGTCGGGGATGGAGGCAATGGCCGGACGGCGGTCGTTCCAGATCGAGGCGGGGTGGAGAGGAGAAGTGGGAGGGCGACGAGGAGAAAACGACGAGTCTTCGTAGCCGTGTCTCACTGGCAGGCGTGGCCCGCGCGTCGGAGGCGGCCGTTTCGTAGTGTCCGGGGCCGCCTCAAGCCTCCCCAAGTTGAGGGCGTGGGCTAGGCGTGCCGGACACAAAGCTGGGCCGCGCCGGACAAAAAAAAATTGGGCGGCGAGTGGTGGGAAAAAAGTGTCTGGCACGCCCCCAAAGCCCTTTGGACGGCCATTTGGACGCCCCGACTGGAGATGCTCTAACTGCGTTTGATTTAGATCCAGGGGCTTGGAGAGAATTTAGCATGCTCTCTGGTGAGATACCGGCACGGTCGAAGCATTTTCTAGGTGTAGATGCTGTCGATATGCATCACATCGTAAATTTCTAGGCAAAATGTGTATTTTTTTAGTTTTAAAAAAATCTGGCAAATTTCAAAATTTTGAAACTGTTCACGATCGGATCTGCACATTTATCTTTTGACCTAGGACAAAATATAACGAATCATGAAAATTTTACAGGGTGGTAGATCTCGACATACACCTAGATTTGTTTTTTGAATGTTTTGAAAGAAAGAAATGCTGAATTAAGTTTTTTAAAATACCGGCCTACATATAGCTCTGCCTCCATATCGCCGCTCTCCAACAGTCGAAGCTATTCTCTAGTCCTTTCCTAGGTAAAATACAATATTTTCACATAGTCATCGGCAAAAACATTACTCGACTATTCACCAATTTCATGCAAGTATAATCTTCTAAGAGACGATGCATAGGGTAGTAGTTTCAAAAGTTTTGTCCTATGATAATGTGCTAAGAGACGATGCATTGTGAGAGATTTTATAGCACTTACAAAATCTGGACGTTTTGACTGCATTTGGTGTAAATCTTGGGGCAAGAGCAATGACTAGAATTTAGTATGCTGTCTGAAATATTGGCACGATTCAAGGAGCGCTTAACTTGAGGGTAATCATCGTGTGCTCCCCGATAATTAGTTCAGGAAAGCACGAGAAAATTACGAGCCATTCATAGGGCTTGGACTGCTCCACTTTCTTAGACGGAAGGCTTGAGCAGAGCCCGGTTTAAATTAATGAAGCCATCCGCCTAAGGTTCAACAAATAATAAATATCTTCCGCCTTAGATGGTACAACAGATAAGTCTACGGTAGCATGCAACGTATGGTACAAGGGGAAAGGCAGCACCGTAAAACAACGAGCTAAGTGATAGCCTAAAATAAGGGCAGCGCGTCCGGTATGTCACGGACGGAGTCGTGAAGCGAGTAAATCTTGTCAATCGCTTGCCCCAGTGCTTTCCGATCCTGCCTCCTAGCCACTGGCTTCGACACCTGCAAATGTATCGCCATTTTGAATAACCCGTCAACTGGTTGAGAAGAAAACACTCCTTGATCGAATATTTATTCCTAATGTTTCACAAATACCAAAGGAGAGCCGCACAACAAATTCAAAGAACTCATTTGTGTTGACCTGACTCGTAATAAATAAGCCTATACACATATGTGAAACAAGAGGGATTTCAAGTGTAGTGCAACAACTCCTAGCTGCGTTCCACATAAACTTCGGAAGTGTACACACAAAGAAAATGTGGTCCGTGTCCTCCTTCTCCTCGCATAGGGCACATCTGCTTGTCGAGGGCCCTTCTCCTAGCAATATTATCATTTGAAGGTAGACGTTTCCTAACCAATAGCCAGAGTAAAAGATGGTTCTTTAGGGGAACATAAATTCCATAGATCTCAATATAGTGTTTCCTAGGGCGCCGCAAAGTTTATTATAAAGAGACCGAACCGAGAGTTTCCCGGTTGGTTCCAGCACCCATGCCAAAGCGTATTGGTCTGGACTCTGGAGAGGGAAGGAACTCCGGGAGCTGTTGTCAGAGGTCGATCCATTCCACGGTCTTAGTCGGACCAAGTGTCCGGCGTAGGGAAAATATCATTCCCCTCCCGGTTAGCTTGTGCCATTGAGGCCTCTGATAGAGTCGTAATGGCAAAGATGTCCGACCCCGTCCATCAGTCAATTCACAGTCTCGTGGATTAACAGTCCACTTGATCAAAGAATTGGCAGGTTTTTTATCTGATCTGAAACTGGATACATTGGAGATCAGGGTCATGAGAAATCTGATGTTTAAAGCGCGGTCGATTAGTGTTTCCGATTGCCACTGGCGGGGCTCCGAATTTTATACTTACCACCGAGAACACGTCATGCTCCATCTGTCCGCTGATTCCGTTGACGAGACCACAGTCTCAATCTCCGACTCTCGATCATCCGCAGCCAGACAGGGCGCCCGAGATCCAAGCGGGATGGCAATGATTAGGCGAAGAAAATTCGATCGGAAAAGGATTGATCGCCCGTGCCTCCCCGAACGTAAAGCGATCGAGCGGTCTCCGATCATGATGCTAAGCCTGCCGTAAGGGGCACCCCTGATCATCATCACGTGAGATTAGGCGTCCGATTGCCTCGGGATGCGAGGTATGTAGCCCGTGCTCTCCTCATCTGTACTTGTACGCTCGTGTCGTGTGTGTGGGCTGTACTACAATCCTGGCCTCCTGCATCGATCATCTACGCCTGCTCTACGCACGGAGGCTTTGTGCTTCAAAACTCAAAAGAGATGAGCGATTAAAGCTGTTCGCTTTGCGTTGCTTTGCTTTCTCCGGTGCTTTCTCTCTTTGTAGCTGCCGTTTGAGTTTGATTCCCATGCAGTTATGCAAATGCTACAAATTATTCATTGTTCTCACATGATACCATAACGACTGGAGTTCAAGATCTGTTTACCTACACGGTTCGGTTAGAGGATAGTACATCGAATGATATTTCTATCCCACATTGGCCATGTGATTTTTTTTCTCGGACTAGACCTACATATCCAGTGGCATTCTACGAGCTCTACATAATTCATGTGTTACTGTTGTAGGCGTATAATTGATCTACCGACAATCAAGTACTCACAGTATGATGACGACACTGAGATTTGTTAACGCAGTTCGGCGAACTCGTCTATATCTACGGGGCATGACTATGGGCGTTTCTCCCCATTGATACCGTAACCCTGGCCGTCCTAGGCGCCGGCTCCCCCTGCGTGCTTGTTGCTATCAAGTCGTCATAGGTTACACGTGTGGTACTTCCTCATTCTATGGGAGGCCCGGACTACAAGAGTTCGACTCAGAACACTACTCGTATTCTATCCACATCTAATACAACTCCAAGTTCAAACATAATCCAACTCGTACACAGTATTTGACAGAAACACAACATCATTGTATATCGCCTTTTATGTTTCTACGTCTTTTGTTTTATTTTAGCTGTGTACATTCTAATTATGTATGACTAGGTGTAACTTTCTTTGTATTTTTTGATACTTTGAGTAGCTTTATATCGAACAAAAATTGATGCCTCCTCTTCTCCCTGACAAAGAAAAATGTTTTTTTTCCTTTGCGTCCTGGGCCATCCCTGCACGCACTGCATGGCCCCGTCTTCGCGAGCTTCGAGGCAGGCTAGCCTACTCCGAGCCATTGTTGTCAATCCGACGATCATGAGCAGGAGGGCGTAGTGGGCCGGCCGGCCAGTAGTAAATTCCATGCCAGCCCTCCTCGGCGTTAAATGCTGCTTGCTGTAGTAGAGGAGTAGTGTGTGTATCTTTGTGGCCTTGGATTCCAAAGACTCTTTTTTTGTTCATCGTGGCTAGCTTTAAGTCGAATGGAACAAATGGCATGTCTGCATCAGATACAGGCACACAGGTAGTACGTACAGCTGTTGGATCCAACGTAAAACCATTCATTCATTCATGCTTGGTTGGATGCAAGATTTTCTTTTGCGGGCAGCTGGGTGTAAGAGCATCACTAAGAGTACCATTAAACTCTCAAACCCTCAAACCAGTTTAAGGGTTGAGAATTGGCATTTTTTGATAATTTTAAGGGTTGAAAAATATGGGCAAAGACTAGAACCGCAACCCTTAAAACTGTCATTTGGCATATCACAATTTTCATCATCTCAATAACAGTTTGAAGAAAACAATAATCATTCTAGTTATTATTACAACACCGAATAGTACTTTCAAGCACATAATAATTATTCAAGTTATTACAACAATGTTTTTTGCAAATTACAATAATTGTTCGAATCAAATAGGACATAGAAAAGTAAAAAACAAAGGTAGATCACGGGCCTTGGCGCCGCCCATCCAACTGCCAGTGGTGCTCTACTAGATCATCCCGGAGCTGACCATGAGTGTTTGCATCCTCAATCTCACGATGTGCTTCAAGAAAAGCTTGTACGCGACAACGGTTTCTTTCCGGTTGCACACGGGTACCAACATTGTCATAGAAACGAGGCAGGTTTAACCCTCTCTCGTCCTCGAGGATCATGTTGTGCAGAATCACACACCATTTCATGATGTTCTCCAAGGTTTTTTTGTCCCAAAAACGAGCTGGACCCCGAACTATGGCAAACCTTGCTTGCAAAACACCGAAAGCTCTCTCAATATCCTTGCGGGCTGTCTCTTGTGCCTTGTGAAATGAGCTTCTTTTCTGGTTAAGGGCACCCCATTTTTCTCTTGATGGACTTCACAAGAGTTGCCCAATCGGGATAAATGCCATCGGTGAGATAGTATCCCATTGAGTACTCATTGTCCATGATTTTGTAGTTGCAAGTTGGAGCATCCCCAGAAACTAATCTTGCAAACAAAGGAGATCTATTGAGCACATTGATATCATTGAGTGTTCCCGGCAAACCAAAAAAATGCACGCCAAATCCATGTGTCCTCCGATGCCACGGCCTCAAGCACAATGGTAGCATCATGGCTTTTACCGCAATACATTCCTTACCATACCTTTGGGCAATTTTTCCATGTCCAATGCATGCAATCAAGACTACCAAGCATCCCCGGCCATCTCCTTTTTTCATTCATCTCCATCAATCTCTTTGTATCTTCCTCGTTGGGTGCCCGAAGATACTCATCACCATACAACCGGATGACCAATTTTGCAAACCTACAGACGAACTCCATGGTTGTATCTTGTCCAATGCGAAGATACTCGTCATTATAGTCCGCGAGTATGCCATAGGCGAGCACCCGCATTGCAGCCGATATCTTTTGGTACCCACTAAACCCCATGATACCGGCGGCGGATCTACGACGCTTGAAGTAATCTGATGCGACCTCGCAATCGGTGACAATCTTCACAAACAAACTACGGCGCATTCGGTACCTTCTCTGGAAGAGGCGAGGTGGGTATGTCGGTACCTCCGCGAAGTAGTCTTGCATCAATTGCTCGTGTCCGAGACCGCGGTTCCGGTAGATGGTGACTCGCCCCATCTTCGACCCTCTCCTCCGATCCATCAGCTTCACGCCGTCTTCAAACTCTTGCACGTCGAGGAGGAGGCCCATCATCTCGACGTCGTCGTCTTGAAGCAACTCCTCAATGTCCGAGTCGTCCGATGACGACCAACCGGAATCATCGGACAACGACTCCATGTCGTCGGTGTTCACCTCCATCAACACAATACAACAAACAATAAATTGTGAGTACCAACAATGAATCAAATAGGAAAAATGAAACAAAAAGAAAGAAAAGGAAGCATACCCGCGGGTCGGCGAGGAGAGCTCGGGGCGGCGCGACTGCCTCTGGCCCGCCTGGCCTCTGGCGCGGCGGCGAGGAGAGCTCGAGGAGGCCTGGGGCCGGCCTGCCTCTGGCTGCGGGAGGCGGCTAGGGGGCGGGAGGCTGCTGTCGATGGTGGGCGGGGCGCGGCAGGCAGCCTGGTGCGGGAGGCGACGGGGAACGACGGATCCGGCGGCGAGGAGTGCGGCGCAGCTGCGACGGGCTCGCGCGCGTCGAGGGGAGGCGGGGGGCGGCCGGAATGGCGGCGGGCAGCGGCCGGCGGCTCGGGTGGGCACGGGCGGGAGGTTGGGGACGGGGAAAAGTCCCTCCCGCGCGACGACGGAACACGAGTGCGGGTTGGGGTAGTTTTCGCTCCCCAGCCCTCACTTCTACAAGTTAGGAGGGGGTTTGAGGGTTGGACCCTTAAATTTTTGTAAGGGTTTGATGTTTAAGGGGTTCTAATCTACGCGTTTTTTCGCTCGCAAACTGTAAAAGAAAGTTATTTATAAGGGTTTGAGGGTTTAAGGGTACTACAAGGATGCTCTAAGTTTGTGGTACCGGTTTGAGATGCTCAAAGGTTCTTCCTCTGTCTTGGTCTCTGTGGTGCAAGCCAGTGGTCCTTTTTTTTGCGAATTAAACAATGTTTGTACTTGTGCACAATGAACAGAATTTTCTCTCCATGTCTAGTGTCTATCAACCAGCACGAGTGCAACTGTATAACCAGTATAAACTCAAGTCGAGTCTACAGTACCATACTCACGTAGAGTAGTAGAAAAATGTTGGTAGCTGCCTGCCTCACAGTACCAAGTAGCTGCGCTAGCATCGTACAGTACAGATACAATGGCCTGCTTGATCGACTGCAGCGCCGGGCCTGCAGCAACAGCAGCAGCAGCCTCCAGCAATCTCCTTCCTCAAGCAGCTGCAGCGTCGTCAGTCCCTCCCAAGGACAGACACGCGCGCTGCACAGACACAGCACAGGCGCAGGCGCGCACGTAGCTCCAAGCCACCACCGGACTGACGATGCGCTTCGTCCTAGGTATGCATGGTCATGGACACGTCCCTATATGCCTCTGTCGATCCTGCCCGCCATGTCCGGTTCGTTCGTTGCACGCCGATCAGATCAGATCAGCTCAGATCACCACCGGGGGGCGGCGCCGTCGCGATTCGCGAAAGACACCACGACACGATTTCCCTTTGCGATCCGAACGAGCACCGCGCCATGCCGATGCCGGCCGGCTGGGGATCCGCGCGCCGGGGTCCCGTTGTCTGGGAACCAGCGCGCGCGAGAAGGATAAACTAAAAACGTAAACACAAGCTTTGCAGGCGATATGCGATGCGATCGCGCCGATCGATCGATCGAGCTCTAATTTTCGTAAAGCGGCAGCCTCGTTCGCCAGGACCAAGAACAGGGGATCTTTGCTTTTTTACTACCCGGCTTTATCGCTTTGCATTGCGGTTGCAGGCAGTTCATGCCCGGCGACAGCCGATCAGGTCAATCGCCCGACGGATCCGTCCGTCCGTCGCCGTGTCGATCGAGCTCGGGGGATCGGGAAAGCCGCATCCTTTCGCACGTTTCGGGCAATCATGATTCATGAGCATCTATCGACTGTCTCCGCCTCCGCAGGCGCTTTCCTTCTCGCCTCGCCGCCCGTCTTTTCTACTGTCCCGGCCGTAGTACGTATTGGACTGTTGATCCGTTAGTTTGCACGTCAAGTTCCTCGTATCTTTTCTACCGGTTCTTCTTCGTTGGCGTCCTGGCATTGGTGGCATGGCAATGGCAGGATTTACAGCTACAGAGCGAGAGAGCACTTTGATTCTCCCGGTCGATCCCTTTGCATGCCAGAAAGGAAATAAAATGGCGCGTTGCCCGTCGCGAGGAAAAAATGTCGCCAATGACGAGCTTGTTAGCGGGTTGCTTACCTGAATGATCAAAGGGCCGCACTGTTTCTGCTCCCTTTCTCTTGCTGCACTCTCGCTTTGCTTTCAGCTCAAAAGATCGATGCGAATTTTAGGTCAAGTACCGCTGGCCAGTCAGCAGTCATGACGCAGTTTTGGTTTCAGCATCAGGTGGTCGATTTGACAGGATAAAGTGCCCGATTATCTCTTATGAAATCAAATCAGTCCTCCAAAGCCAGTGCTGAAGCGGATGCTGTGGAACAAAAAGCACTCTCTTTTTCTTTGATATAGGCGGAGTAAACGTGCGAGCATTCGAGACCAAGCCATTATCTCAAGCAGAATGATTTGATGTGATCAAAGTACAAAATGAAGACGACACAAAGTTAATTCCTTCGACCTCATTTATTTTTGTTTGCACCTGCAGGCTGCAGTAAGCTCTGAACAGAGAAGATCCAGCCCTGACGACACACAATCCTTCAAGCAGAGCTGATCAAGGATCAAGGCCGCTGTTTTCTTTCACGCTGATCCAGGTTAGTGCTTCACCATCCAATTCTATATCCTCCTCTGATCCCTCTGTTCTTCTCGAGAAGCTAGCCTAGCAACGGCCGGCGTGCCCAAATTCTTCAGTTTCTTTAACTAATCAAGTCTTAGAGAAAACAAGGGTTGAGATACGCTCGGATTTTCGCAAGGCACACACCACACATGCGTGGTGACTATTCGGATCGAAGCATGAGGGGAGCAAAAGAGAACAAAAGCAGAGGCCCCCATGGTTAATTATCATTCTCCTAAGCTCGAAAAGGCGACAACCCCGGTCTCCTCTCATGTGCCTAGCCACCCTAATCCTCCATAATCTAAACCGCTAATCCTCCAAGGTTCTCTAGTGCTAGATCATGCGCCACAGCGAAACTTTAACAATTTGGTCTGTTTCTCTTGACTGGCTAGTAAGGACAAATCTGAATGTGTATGCGCTCGAATTTTGCTGTTGCATGCATGGGGTTTTTCTTTGGGGAAATTACCAGTTAGGTCATGCGCTTTTGGGAGCTTAGCATGTGGGAGCGGGAAGGGGAACTGGGAAATGGGGATAGAAAGGGGAAAGCTGGAAAGACAAAGGCGCACGTCAATTGTGTCTGCCAACGAAAGCTTCTTAGAGATACTTACGCTTTCAATTTGCTTTGACCGGATAAGAGAGAATAATCTATCTGGGTGCATAAAACTCCATGTAAGTCACGCATGAATGATCAGCCTTTGAGTCAAGTCTTCCCTTCACTGATTGTCGTGGCAGGGTGCATGAGCCTTCCTTATGAAGTGGAGAGTTTTGATAAATGTTTCATATATAGGTATATGATGGCCTCTTTGATTTAAAGGATTATCAAAACGCAAAAGGAGGAAAACAAAAGGATTAAAGAGCATTTTGATTTTATCCCTTCTTGGAGATAAAAAATAAATTTAGGCCAGATTTTATCCTTAAATCAGAGAGGATGTGGAAACGGTAAATAAATAATTAATTATACCAAAGAGCATTGATTATAATTTTACAATTCATCATATCACAGCAAACACAATAGGTAAACACAATTACATCACAAGGATCTCGATCATGTAGTCAACTCACGAGATTGTTGTATTGAGAAACATGGAGCCATTTAACAACTTATATGAACCCATAATCAAATGATGAAATACTCACGCATCATCATGGATGACAATGATGGTGTAGATAGCTCCAACGATGACTTCCCCTCTCGCAGAACAGGGCTCCAGATTCGTGTTCGCGATGGTGGCGGCTATGTGTCTTTTTTGGCTGATTGATTTCATCCTTCTTTACTCCGTCTTCATCTCGCAAAGTTTGTTGATTTCTTATTTTCTCCAAATTTTCTTGATTTTTTGTATCTTTTGTATCTTGATGCTTCACTTCTTCGGATAATATTTATTGCTCTTCACGAGAAAGTTAGCATCAGCATAGTGTGACATGATACAAATAATTATGAACATATGTCCACATGTCTGAGTTATTACCATAATCAAACTCTGGAGTTTGAGTTTAATTAATACTTAATGTACATCCATGTTGAATGATCACATATTCATGCTCCTTGATTCTGCACTAGTCGTCTCCAGCCCTGGATCTAGCGCCACATAAGGAAAGTTAGAATAGATGGAAATTACCTATTTATACTAAATGTTTTTATTTATTTATTACAACTATTTTCTGTAAATATGAAATTTATTATACTTTAACTACATATTTTCTTGGTGGTATTAATACTTAAACTATTGTCATACAACACAAACACCTATCGGTAACACTTATAAAGTACAACTCTATTTATATTAAAAATGTATTTTAAATTGGTAGATGTGATATTTTTTGGTGAACTAAATTTGTGTACCTATTGACAACGAACAAAGCATCATTAAATCACCTCTATTTGCGGAATCATTTTCCTCTTAAATATATTATATTGTCTCCACATATGCTTGTGTATCTTACATTTTGAAGAATATATATATTAACAAAGAGTTATGTGATGAGTAAGCCTATAAAGTATCCTAACAGAAGTATGTAAAATATGTTTGCCTTGTTTATCTTTAACTTGAATGCATTAAAATCAATAAAAATATGGTAAAGTTGCTTGCGTCATTAGTTCATATGAGAAAACTATAAACAATGAAATGATGCAACAAATTCTTCAAGGGTGAAGGGAAGTTACATAACACACAAGATGGAAAAAAGATTATAGCAGAAGACAACTGCTACAATTGTTCTCTGATTAATGTTTAATACCATGTTCCCGAAGTTGGATCAATCAATTCAACAATTGTTCACAAACGGGATTTGTCCTTTGTTATCTTCACTCTTTCTAGATTGAGAACCTGGAACCCAGTGATCCTTGCATATATTAACATTCTTACCATTCCTACTCTCCATATATTACCTCTTCTCTTCTCAACATACAAAAAGGAAGACTAGTTTCAGCGAAGGCGGGATGTTTTCTAATGTGCCAGTTCCTTCCCTATCGCGGAGAGACCCTCAATAAGACTTTGCCATGTAAACGGGGATCTTTGTTTGGTCCCAGCTTCAACAAACGCATATCCATATAAGAATTAGCACGAAGCACCTATGCACAAAAAGTATCAGGTTGGGATAGGAACCTCCATGTTTGTTTGCTGAGAATTGCTAAGTTAAAAAGCAAGAAGATATCTATTCTGAGCCCTTTATCTTTTTTCTGTATACACATGCAACACCATGCACTGGGATGCATCCATCTGTTTTCCTCTATGTCTCCCAGCAGAATGCCACCAACCATTGCCAAACATGGATAGATTGGATCATCGATTGTGCCTCCACGAACAATAGTTTTTCCTTCCAACCATGCATTTATGTTAGCTATTTCACTTTCCAATAAGTATATAAATTATCACTTATGTATACGCACACCATAGCATGAAGAGAGATATTTTATCATGATATTCAGCTCAAGTACATATTTTGTTTTCATCTCTACCTCCACAGTCGGGCTAAAATAAATGATGCACTTAGCTTCACTTGCCAATTGTTGTGAATTTTCACAATATTGATCAAGCACTTGTTTCAACGTGGTTGCATAATATTATTTGCCTTCATAAGGATTAAGGAATCATCAACAAATTGTAAAGGCAAAACTCATGGTATATTCTTGCATATCTTTGATTAGTGCATTTATATAGAGTTTTGCTCAATATTTTAAAAATGTTTACAATGGATTTTTTGAAATACTCCGTGGTACCTTCTACCTTTTATGGCGATGTTCAAGTCAAACTAATTGTTTGATAAACTTTTCGTAACCATCGATTTCTATTAGGATTTTACTTGTATTTCTTGTCTTTTGTGTATGTAGGTGGAAACCATGATGAAATTACGAGGATAGGGGCTCATTGGACTTAACCTGAAGGAGTCAGAGCCATTCGTGTCATTTTGATGTGAAATAAACTCAGTATAAAGATGAAAGGACAATGATGTCGCCTAGAGGGGGGGGGGGGGGTGAATAAGCGGTTAAAACTTTTCCGGTTTAGGCTTGATAATTGCGAAATAAAACTAGGTGTTTAAATTAACAAGCCGACAACCTAAATGAACTAGGCTCACCTATGTACACCAACAACTTATGCTAAGCAAGACAAACAACAAGGTGATAACAACATAATACTCCAAGCACGAAGGTATTCACAATGTAATGTGCATAAGTAAATAGCTCAGGTATAGAAATAACTGAGTCACGCGGAGACGAGGATGTATTCCCGAGTTCCTCCTTGTTAAGGGTGTACGTCTCGTGGGAGAGGTGTGAGGCACCACAAAGGTCGATCTCAACGCCACAAAGGCTCACCCTATTCTCTGATGAACTGCACCACAAAGGCTTGGTTTACCTTCCACTATCGGAATTCTTCGAGGCGGAATCCGGAGCCTTTCAACAACAATCCGGGACACAATCCACAACGGGATTGGGGGCTTGATACGTCTCCAACGTATCTATAATTTCTTATGTTCCATGCTAGTTTTATACCAATAGCTACATATTTTATTCACACTTCATAGCATTTTTATGCATTTTCTGGGACTAACCAATTAACAAGATGCCACAGTGCCAGTTCATGTTTTCTGCTATTTTTGGTTTCAGAAAAGCTGTTCTGGAAATATTCTCGGAATTGGACGAAACAAAATCCTAGATGCTTATTTTTTCCGACACGTTCCAGAAGTCCGAAGAGGAGACGAAGGGGGGGCAGCAGGGCGCCCTCCCCACATGGCGGCGTGGGTGGGGCCCCTGCCGCGCCACCCTATGGGGAGCGGGCCCCGCGTCTCCACCGACGTCGCCCCTTCGCCTATTTATTCCTCCAGATGCGAAAACCCTAAAACACCGAGCCATTATTCCAGAAAACATCCTCTGCCGCTGCCGCTGTCAACCCTAACTCGGGGGGTTCAGAAGTTCTCCTCCGGCACCCTGCCGGAGAGGGGAATCATCACCGGAGGGCTCTACATCGCCATGCCTGCCTCCGGAGTGATGCGTGAGTAGTTCATCCCTGGACTACGAGTCCATACAGTAGCTAGATGGTTGTCTTCTCCTTTTGTGCCATCATGTTTAGATCTTGTGAGCTGCCTATCATGATCAAGATCATCTTATTGTAATGCTACATGTTGTGTTTGTTGGGATCCGATGGATATTGAATACTATGTCAAGTTGATTATTGATCTATCATATATGTGTTGTTTATGATCTTGCATGCTCTCCGTTATTAGTGTAGGCTTTGGCCAAGTTTATGCTTGTAACTCCAAGAGGGAGTATTTATGCTAGATAGTGGGTTCGTGCCTCCATTTAATCTGGGACAGTGACAGAAAGTTCTAAGGTTGTGGATGTGCTGTTGCTACTAGGGGTAAAACAGCAATGCTTTGTCTAAGGATATTAGTGTTGTTTACATTATGCACCATACTTAATGCAATTGTCTGTTGCTTGCAACTTAATACTGGAAGGGGTGCGGATGCTAACCTGAAGGTGGACTATTTAGACACAGATGCATGCTGGATGGCGGTCTATGTACTTTGTCGTAATGCCCAAATAAATCTCGTAGTGATCATCATGATATGTATGTGCATTGTTATGCCCTCTCTATTTGTCAATTGCCCAACTGTAATTTGTTTACCCAGCATGTTAGTATGTTATTATGGAGAGACACCACTAGTGAATTGTGGACCCCAGTCCATTCTTTTACATCTGAAATACAACCTACTGCAATCATTGTTCTTTTTCATTCTCTGCAAGAAAACATCATTTTCCACACTATACGCCTAATCCTTTGTTTTCAGCAAGCCGGTGAGATTGACAACCTCACTGTTTCGTTGGGGGAAAGTAGTTTGATTGTGTTGTGCAGGTTCCACGTTGGCACCAGAATCCCTGGTGTTGCGCCGCACTACACTCCTTCACCAACACGTTCAGAGCATCGCCGACTTCCTACTGGTTCGATAAACCTTGGTTTCATACTGAGGGAAAACTTGTTGCTGCACTCATCATACCTTCCTCTTGGGGTTCCCAACGAACGTGTGTCTTTCACGTCATCAGGGCTCCCGAACGGCTTACAAGTGACCGCAAGGGTCTCAACCACCACACGGGCGTCTAGGGTCTAAATACCCAAGAGTAACAAGCTCACAAACTTTCAACTTCCACGAATCCTCGTGGAGAGCACAAACCGATGCACAAAGCAAATGGCAAGAGCACAAGTGATTAAATCCTTCACTCTCAAATTCCAACAACCAATGCTTATGGGGAAATAAGAGAGGAAGAACAAAGAGGAGATGCACCAAGAACTCCAAGATCAAGATCTACAAGGTTCCCCTCACTTAGAGGAGAGATGGATCGGTGAATATGTTGATTTAGATCTCCTCTCACTTTCCCTCAAAGATATGCAAAATCATGGGAGGGATTAAGAGGAAGGCAAGCTTTTCCAAAGGTCAACAATGGAGGAGAGAGGGGGAAAAGTTGCTCAAGAGTTGTGTGAAAGAATGGGGAAGAAAACCCCCTTAAAGAGCTAACTGAAAAATAGCCGCTGGACAAAAGGGTAGCCAGTCGAGCTGGCCAAAGTGGCCCGGCCTGGGCCGACCTGTGGGCCGGCCACCCGCCAGAGCTGTCGGCGCCACGGAACCAGGGGTGCCAAGCCTGTTCTGGCCCACAACGACCCCCGGATGGCAGAGCAGAGGAAGGTCGGGTCAACGGCGCCCCCCGGGGAACCCACCCCGGGAAGGGACCACGGGAAGCCCCTGGAAGGACCCCGCCGGGACCCCGAGGAACCCTGTCCGGGAGGAAGGCGCTACACAATTTACCAGTACCACGGAGGACAGGCGGAGACACGTGGCGCAAGGACCCGGCGGCGCTGCCCAAAGGTAATGGCTCTGCAGGAAAGGAATCACTGGAGGAACGCGAGGACAAGACATCACAAACCCGCTGTCGGGCGCTGGCACAGTGTCAGCCCGGCGCAACGACCTGTCCCATCCTTGAAGGTGCCAGGGCCCATGCCTGGCCCAGGCCCAGGAAAGGACCGGACTCGCCATCTCTTCGGCCTGGTGGAGGAAGCGGCATGGAAGGCTGCACGGCTCGGACAACGCGGCGACAACCCCAGGGAGCTGCCACTTGGAGGAAGGGCTTGACACGTGATGCTCCACGATGAGAAGCTTCTAGTGTGGCCACCTGTGGTGTCCCCTTATGTATAAAAGGAGGCCCGAGGCCACGGGAAAAAAGGGGGGACATGCAACACTTCCTACTAGACACATAGCTCGGGGGCTACCTGGTGTCGCAGCGTGGAACATGGGGTTCCCCTAGTGCTGCCAAAGTGGGTCCACCGTCTGTGGGCCCAGCGTGAAGATGGATAAGGCCAAGACACGGTGCAAGACCTGGCGGGCACCTCGCACGCCAGCCAAGACTATCGGGTGCGGAGGACCCCCGGGTTCCCCGCACCCTGGAAGCAGGAGAGGATCCCGAGAGCACAAGACCCCGACAAGGCCGGACTTCCTCCCGGGTACCAGTCCGTACAAGGCGAAGATAGGGTTTCTACCACCCTCCAGAAGATGGTAGATGAGCCTAGAAGACTTGGGAATCAAGGTGCGGGCAGGAGACACCACCTGCGGTGTGCCAGCCTTTGCTCACGTCGCTTTCCCCCAAAGGGGGGAGATCCCACCAAACCGGCGAAGGATACTTGGAGGAGGAGAGGCCACGTCTCCTCCTCCACCATGGAGAGGGGATTCTTCCCGCCAAGACCCCCACACGCTCCTCGCATGACCTCTGTGGCATCCCCTTATCTATAAAAGGTGGACCAAGGCATGGCGAGGAGGAGGACGAATCCAAGGTAGAAGACACCCAATGTTGCTAGGAGAGCAAGAACACCATAGAGTTAGGCTAGGGCAGGGAAGAGAGGGAAGGTGATCTCCTCCGGGCCAGGATCTGTCCTTCCTCTTCCTCTAGCCAAAACCCTTGCCAGGTACCTCGCAGGAGACAACCTTGTAGCCACACCATGATTCCTCCATCTATCCAGACATGCAGGAGTAGTGCTGTTAGCCTTCGGGCGGCCTGAACCTGGGTAGATCATTGTGTCTCTTGCTTGTTTGCCCTACACGTCGAGATCGAGAGAGAGGGAGAGCTTGCCGGCGATCCTTCCACGGTAGACGTTTTCCAGCCTCCTTCGCGCCCCTATCGAATCTACAAAGGGGGTGCCTGTCATCCCCAGTGTCCGTCCTTCGAGACACGACACCTGGCATCACCTCGGAGACCTTCCCGAGGTGAAGCACAGAGAGACTTTGAGCATAGGCGGGAAGGTTGTGTGCTACGCATTCTACAACATCATCCATCATCAATCAAGCCAGACAAGCAGGACGTAGGGCATTACGCGGCGATGTGGCCTGAACCTGGGTAAAATCTTGTGTGTTCATGCTTGTTCTCTGGGGACTGACGTCGGAGCACCTCGCGCCCTTCTACCGAACAACTAGGAGGTGATCGCACCTCCGGTGTCCGAGTTTCGTAACTCGACATCTAGCGCGCCAGGTAGGGGCGCCCGTGCTCCGTCGCCAGAACGGAAGATGAGCCGAAGGCGGAGGGAGTCTGGGGAAAGGGTTCTGGACCTTGCTGACACCCCTGCAAATTGGACACGCTCGCATGGGCCGGCGGCCACGGTCGACCCAACCGCAAACCCGGAGGTGCGGCACGGGCCGGCGGCAACCGAGCCCCTTCCACGCCAAGCGGACCTGGACCCCCAGGACCCCTTCGGCCCGGCCGGGAACCAGGAGATCGAAGAAGAAGTCACTGGGGACGTCCGGGGAGCGGAGGCTCCACCAGCGGCAAGTGCGGGGGTGCCCCCCGCGCCGGCGCGCCCTCGGGCGTCCCGGTCCCCTTAGGCGATGCCACCCCCGCCGGAAGGGTCCCACGGGACAGTACCGGGGGGCGAGAGCGCCTGGCGAGTGCCCGCCCCTTCAGGAGTCAGGAACTGCGGGGAGGCGATCGCCATGGCGACTACCCATCGAACCAAGGGCCCACAGGAAGTCACCAGCGAGCTAGCGGGCGGAGATGCCCGCGCCCGCATCGAGCAATGAAGACGGCGCCCTCCGAATGTCGTCGCACCCTCTTACGAAACCGGATCGGAGGTCCACGACTATGGGGGAGGGTGCTTGGCGTATTCCAGGGCGCTGCGACAAGTGGCCTGGCCGGCGAAGTTCAGGCCCTGTACCACCCTGAAATACGACGGTACCACCAACCCTAAAGAATTTCTGCAGATCTACTCGACGGCCATGACAGCCGTGGGGGCTGACTCGAAGGTGATGGCGAACTGGTTCCCTCTGGCGCTTATGCCACCGGCCCGCACGTGTCTAATGCACCTGCCGAAGGGAACCATCGGGTCGTGGCGGGAATTGTGCGAACAGTTCGTGAGTGCCTTTCAGGGCGGATTCAAACGCCCTGGAACCATGAACGACCTGCAATCCATTATTCAAAGGTTGGGGGAAATGCTCCGGCAATTCGTCTAGCGCTTTTGCTACGCATTCCCATAACATACCGGACGCATCCAACGCGGCCATCGTTCAAGCGTTCCCCAGAACGTGCGGGACGTTAGAATGATGGAAGAGCTTGGCTGCCGAACGGTCCGCACCACTAGTGAGTTATACGCCCTCGCGGATCGATGCGCCAAGATGGAGGAGGAAGGACGCCGAGCCCCGGAGCTAGCCGCCATGGCGGCGGCGGAACCAGAAGCTGAGGCACGGAAGAAGGCGACAAGGAGGAGAGACCCACGCCAGGTGATGGCCACCAACCGGGGAGCCACAACGACCATGGAGAGAGCCCACCCGGTGGGCGAGGTAGCAGCCATCAAATCCGCGCCAGGGATGCGGTGCCCTATCCACAAGGTCGACTCCCACGACGCCAAGGATTGCCGGGCGGTGCGAGGAATCGCGGATGCCCGGCGGAAAAGGTACATGGATTCGGAGGCCTTCGGCGCCAGCGGGAATTGCTTCATCTGCGTCGAACCGGGCACCGAGCCCGGGAGTGCCCCTCTCGTCAAGGACAGCCAGGGACATGACCTAGGAGGCGCCGCCCCGGCCGTGCCGAAGCCGACGGCAGCTAAAGAAGAAGATCCCGCGGATGCATCCACGGGGGGAGAAGACGAATACCCGGACGCCCGGGATACCGCATGCTTACACGGTGGAGCCTTCTCTCTCACCTCACACGGGGAGGTGAAGCGCTTCACTCGCGACATATGCGCCGTGATCCCGGGATACGAGGCTCAAAGACAGCTGAAGTGGTCACATGTGTCGATCACCTTTGACCAAGAAGATCACCCGCGCAACAGTGCGGGGGCCGGGACACTACCCCTAGTGGTGTCCCCCATCATCAACAACATAACCGTCTCGCGGATAATGGTGGATGGAGGCTCTAGTATCAACCTCATCTCGGCGGCCCTCATGGAGAAGCTGCAGATCTCGGAGACGCAATTGCTTCCGACTTCCCCTTTCCAAGGAGTAAGCTCGGGGGCTGTGATGCGTGTAAACCACATGTTCGTTGGGAGACCCCAAGAGTAAGTTTTGATGAGTGTAGCAGCAAGTCTTCCCTCAGTTAGAAACCGAGGTTATCAATCCAGTAGGAGGTGAAGACACTTCTGAAGGTGTCAACGACGCCAGAAAACTTGCGTTGTTGATGGGGTGGTCCTGGCGATTGACTTGGGACCTGCACACAAGACAATCAAACTACTTTGCCCCAACAAATCAATGAGGGTGTCAATCTCACCGGCTTGCTAAAACGAAGGATTAAAAGTGTGGTGTGGAAAATGATGTTTGTTTGCAGAGAATGAAAGAGAACAATGATTGCAGTAGGTTGTATTTCAGATGTAAAAGGATGGACCAGGGTCCACAGTTCACTAGTGGTGTCTCTCCATGATAAATAACTAACATGCTGGGTAAACAAATTACAGCTGGGCAATTGACAATATTGAAAGTCCATAATAACAATGCATGTGCAAGTAGTGTCTATTATGAGATTTACTTGGGCATTACGACAAGGTACACAGACCACTATCCAGCATGCATCAGTGCCTAAATAGTCCACCTTCAGGTTAACATCTGTACCCCTTCCAGTATTAAGTTGCAAGCAACAGACAATTACATTAAGTAAAGTGCATAATGTAAACAACAAATTTATCCTTAGACAAAGCACCATTAGGTTACCCCTAGTGGCAACAACACATCCACAACCTTAGAGGTTGCAGTCACTCCCCCAGATTAAATGGAGACTGAACCCACTATCTAGCATAAATACTCCCTCTTGGAGTCACAAGCATCCACTTGGCCAGAGTATCAACAAGTAACGGAGAGCATGCAAGATCATAAATGACATAGACATAAGATTTCAGTATTCAACTTGACATAGTATCAATATTCATCGGATTCCAGCAAACACAATATGTAGCATTACAATAAGATGATCTTGATCATGATAGGTAGCTCACAAGATCTAAACATGATGGCACAAGAGGAGAAGACAACCATCTAGCTACTGCTATGAACCCATAGTCCAAGGATGAACTACTCACACATCACTCCGGAGGCTGGCATGGCGATGTAGAGCCCTCCGGTGATGATTCCCCTCTCCGGCAGGGTGCCGGGAAGAGCTTCAGAACCCTCCCGAGTTAGGGTTGATGGCGGCGGCGGCTCTGGAACTTTTCGTGGTTTTTGACTCGGGTGTTTAGGGTTTTCCCGAAAATAGCAATTTATAGGCGAAGGGGTGGCGTCGGTGGAGGCCCGAGGCCTCCTCACCACGTGGCGGCACGGCAGGAGGTGGGACCGCACCACCATATGGTGAGGATGGCCCAGGGCCCCCCTTCGTCTCTCCTTCGGACTCCGTGTACGTGTCAGAAAAATAGGGACTTTGGCTTTTGTTTCGTCCAATTCCGAGAATATTTCTAGAACAACTCTTCTGAAACCGAAAATAGCAGAAAACAGGAACTGGCATTGTGGCATCTTGTTAATAGGTTAGTCCCAGAAAATGCATAAAAATGATATAAAGTGTATATAAAACATGTAGCATTTGGCATAATATAAGCATGGAACATCAGAAATTATGGATACGTTGGAGACGTATCAAGCATCCCCAAGTTAGTTCTACTCGTCCTCGAGTAGGTAAAACGATGGATGACACGATCTTGGCGTAGCGTTTCCCTCGACTGTTTTCCTTTGTTGAAAACCCAGATGCTAGTGTCAACAGACTACTCACTTGCCAGGAGCAACACATGCTCTATTCAGTCCCATGTCCGTGGAGGCTTTCAAAGAGTACCAAGACCTTCAACAGCTATGTAATGACAATGTTGCAATTTCTCAAGAGCTAGATAGCAGATCCTTTGTCTGTGGCAAGACCAACTATACTTCAGCAGATTACTACAGATACATGTTTGACTGTGTGCCGAAAGATGAGGTTCTTGCAAAATTTTGGAAATCAAGATGTCTCCCAAAACTGAAGGTTTTCTGCTGGTTACTTATCAATGACCGCCTCAATACCAAAGATATGATGTTGAGGAAACATTGGCATGTGGATGGGGGCTCGGAATGTATTTTATGGCAGCGTTCTTTTCTGGAAGACAGGGATCATCTTTTCTTTCGATGTGGCTTTGCCCGAGCTTGCTGGGATAGCATTGGTATCACTTGGAATATGAATAAATCTCCTCGAGATAGGATCTCAGAGGCTGCCACCTCCTTCTCACACCCAATTTCCTGGAATTCTTTGCCTCAGCTGCATGGAATATTTGGAAGGAACGCAATGACCTTATTTTCAATGGGGTGGTGCCCTCTTTTCAGAGTTGGCGTAGGAGAGCAAAACAAGATCTGCTGCTGCATCAGTTCAGAGTCAAACCGTCCAAAGTTCAACCCCTTTTAGACCAAATTACCACTTATTTTGATTAGTTTTATTGCTCCCACACTGGTTGAGTCATAATTTCTTGACTCTCTCAGTTTTGTCTCTCATTTTGTAAAATGTAACTTCTGTTACTTCCTTTTATACATATATAAAATAACCGTAGGGGCTTCCCCTACGGTAGTTCGGTCTAAAAAAAGTAGGTAAAATGATAACAACAAAATAATTTCTGAGGAGACATGCTTTCACACAATCTTGATCAAATAATATTGCAGGGCTCATGTCATGAATGAAGTGACTCAAAGCAATGGTCTATAGTTTGCTAACAAATAGATAAAGAGTAAACAACTGAATCACATAAGCAAAAACTTTTCATGAATAGTACTTTCAAGACAAGTATCAAAAAGATTTGCATAAGAGTTAACTCATAAAGCAATAGATTCTAAATAAAGGCATTGAAGCAACACATAGGAAGATTTAAGTTTCAGCAATTGCTTTCAACTTTCAACATATATATCTCATGGATATTGTCAACACAAAGTAATATAACAAGTGCAATAAGTAAGCATATAAGAATTGATGCACACAAAGTTGACACAAGTGTTTGCTTCTGAGATAGAAAGAAGTGGGTAAACTGACTCAACATAAAGTAAAAGAAATGCCCTTCGCAGAGGGAAGCAGGGATAAATCATGTGCTAGAGCTTTTTAGGTTTTTGAAATCATAAAGAGAGCATAAAGTAAGTTTTTGAGAGGTGTTTGTTGTTGGCAACGAATGGCAGTGGGCACTCTATCACCCTTGTCACCCAGACTTTCAAGAGTGGCTCCCATGAAGGACATTATTTCTACCAAAGGTAGATCATCCCTCTTCTCTTTTGTTTACACATGCATATTTATAAATTGGTATGACACTCCTCCAACCTTTGCTTACACAAGCCATGGCTAACCGAATCCTCGGGTGCCTTCTAACAATCACATACCATGGAGGAGTGCCTATTTGATAATGTTTAACACTTTGAAAATTGCTTCTGCTAAATCATTGGCAAACATGTGAAGAGAATTAAGCAGTTATAGTTGTAATTAATCGGGACTGGGCACCCCATTTGCCAGCTCTTTTTGCAAAGTTATTGGATACGCAGATGTATATGCCACTAGTCCATTGGTGAAAGTCTGTCATGAGTAAATGACAAGGTGATAGAGAAAACGCCACATAACTTCCTCATGAGCTATAAAACATTGACACAAATAAGGAGTAATAAAGTTTTGAATAGTTTAAAGGTAGCACATGAAGTATTTACTTGGAATGGCAGGAAATACCACATAATAGGTAGTTATGGTGGACACAAATGGCATGGGTTTTGGCTCAAGGTTTGGATGCACGAGAAGCATTCCCTCTCAGTACAGAGTTTAGGCTAGCAAGGTTGTTTGAAGCATCTAGCCAACCCAGGAACAGGGAGCCGAGTGTTGTCCCCCGCGATGAGCGTTGTTGGGAAGAGCCCGACTATAATCCGCAAATCAGTGGACTCGTTCGGACTCCCTCTGGGACCCCGGAGTTACCGGAGCCCCTGTGCAAGCCCCTTACTCTCTTGGGGCGCTCCGGCGCAACCTCGAGTGGGGCACAAAAAGTATGGCACTAGTGAGAAGTTCTGGGGGGGGGGGGGGGGTACTGAGGCTTCAGGCGAAGCCCCGCTACCCTCGGTGAGGTTTTTACACTGATAACTTCCCACCAGAAAGAAGGGGGATTCGAGTACACTCGGAACAAAGTCTGGCTCGATCGGGACGGCTACCCCGCCACCCCGTCTGAAAAGGAGAGTCGACGCAACTCCAACAGCTCTCTCGCGGGAGCTGTGGAGGGTCAAAAGACAATTAGGTCGGGAACCCGCCCCTTGCGCGACGTACAATGCGGGGAGGTGATACGCCTCCAAGGTATCCATAATTTCTGATGTTCCATGCTTTTATTATACCAATTGCTACATGTTTTATAGCATTTTTATGCATTTTCTGGGACTAACCTATTAACAAGATGCCACCGTGCCAGTTCATGTTTTCTGCTATTTTTGTATTTTAGAAAAGTTGTTCTGGAAATATTCTCAGAATTGGACGAAACAAAAGGCCAAGTCCCTATTTTTCTGTCACGTACACGGAGTCCGAAGGAGAGACGAAGAGGGGCACCGAGGCGCCCTCACCATACGGCGGCGCGCCCCCCTTTGCCGCGCCGTCACGTGGTGAGGGGCCCACGGGTGCCCACCGACATCGCCACTTCGCCTATAAATTCATCTGTTCGGGAAAACCGTAAATACCCGAGTCATATTCCATGAAAAGTTCCAGAGCCACCGCCGCCGTCAACCCTAACTTGAGAGGGTTCTGAAGCTCTTCCCGGCACCCTGCCGGAGAGGGGAATCATCACCGGAGGGCTCTACATCGCCATGCCTGCCTCCGGAGTGATGCGTGAGTAGTTCATCCTTGGACTATGGGTCCATAGCAGTAGCTAGATGGTTGTCTTCTCCTCTTGTGCCATCATGTTTAGATCTTGTGAGCTGCCTATCATGATCAAGATCATATTATTGTAATGCTACATGTTGTGTTTGCTGGGATCCGATGAATATTGAGCACTATGTCATGTTAATTATTGAAATATCATGTGTATGTTATTTATGATCTTGCATGCTCTCCGTTACTAGTAGATGCTCTGGCCAAGTTGATGCTTGTAACTCCAAGAGGGAGTATTTATGCTAGATAGTGGGTTCAGTCTCCATTTAATCTGGGGGAGTGACAGCAACCTCTAAGGTTGTGGATGTGCTGTTGCCTCTAGGGGTAAAACAGCGATGCTTTGTCTAAGGATAATTGTATTGATTACATTATGCACTTTACTTAATGCAATAATCTGTTGCTTGCAACTTAATACTGAAAGGGGTGCGGATGCTAACCTGAAGGTGGATTATTAGTCATAGATGCAGTTGGATTACGGTCTATCAATCATGTTGTAATGCCCAAGTAAATCTCATAGTAGACATCATGACTTGTACATGCATTGTTATGCACTTCTCTATTTTTTCAATTGCTCAGCTGTAATTTGTTTACCCAACATGTTAGTTATTTATTATGGAGAGACACCACTAGTGAACTGTAGACCCTGATCCATTCTTTTACATTGATAATACAACCTACTGCAAACACTGTTTCCTTTCATTCTCTGCAAACAAACATCATTTTCCACACTATACGTCTAATCCTTTGTTTTCAGCAAGCCGGTGAGATTGACACCTCACTGTTAAGTTGGGGCAAAGTAGTTTTATTGTGTTGTGCAGGTTCCACGTTGGCACGGAATCACTGGTGTTGCGCGCCTACACTCCTTCACCAACAACCTTCAGAAGTGACTTTGATTTCCTACTGGTTCGATTAAACCTTGGTTTTTTACTGAGGGAAAACTTGCTGCTACACTCATCATGCCTTCCTCTTGGGGTCTCCCAACGAACGTGCATCTTCACGTAACAAGCAGCCCTTTTCTGGCGCCGTTGCCAGGGAAATCAAGCCTTCTGCAAGGGAGTCTCTCACTTCCAATCTCTTTACTTTGTTATTGTCTTGCTTAGTTTTTTTTATTTTGTCTTGTTTGCTTCTTTTATCAAAAACACAAAAAAAGAGTTACTTGCATTTATTTTTATATTTTGGCCTAGCTTTATTTTGCTAACATGAGTACTCCTGAGAACACCAAGTTGTGTGACTTCACTAGCACAAATAATAATGATTTCATATGCACTCCTATTGCCCCACCTGCTTCTAAAGCAGACTTTTATGAAATTAAACCTGCTCTGTTAAATTTTGTTATGAAAGAGCAATTTTCTGGTGTTAGTACTGATGATGCTGCTGCTCACCTTAATAATTTTGTTAAACTTTGTGAGATGCAAAAGTATAAGGATATAGATGGAGAAATTATTAAACTGAGATTATTTCCTTTCTCTTTGAGAGGAAGAGCTAAATAATGGTTGGTATCTTTGCCTAGAAATAGTATTGATTCATGGACTAAATGCAAAGATGCTTTCATTGGAAAATATTATCCTCCTGCTAAGATTATATCTTTGAGAAGTAGCATTATGAATTTCAAACAATTTGATAATGAGCACGTTGCCCAAGCATGGGAGAGAATGAAATCATTCGTAAAGAATTGTCCTACCCATGGACTGACTGGTTGGATGATCATCCAAACCTTTTATGCAGGACTGAATTTTCTTCAAGAAACCTCCTGGATTCGCCTGCTGGAGGTACCTTCATGTCCATCACTTTGGGTGCTGCAACAAAGCTTTTTGATGATATGAGGATTAATTATTCTGAGTGGCACATCGAGAGGACTCCCCAATGTAAGAAGGTAAATTCTGTTGAAGAAACCTCTTCCTTGAGTGATAAGATTGATGTTATTATGTCTATGCTTGTGAATGGTAAATCTCATGTTGATCCAAATAATGTTCCCTTAGCTTCATTGGTTGCCCAAGAAGATCATGTTGATGTGAACTTCATTAAAAACAATAATTTCAACAACAATACTTATAGGAATAATTTTGGTAATAACAACTATAAGCCTTATCCTTCTAATAGTGGTAATGGTTATGTCAATTCCTATGGTAATTCCTACAGCAATAATAGAAGTGTACCCTCTGATCTTTAAGCCATGCTTAAGGATTTTATTAGTACACAAACTGATTTTAATAAATCTGTTGAGGAAAAGCTTGGTAAAATTGATGTTCTTGCTTCCAAAGTTGATAGCCTTGCTCTTGATGTTGATCTTTTGAAAATAAAAGTTATGCATAATGATGTTAAAGAGAACAAGACTTTTTCTACTGCCAATGCTATCCAAGTTAAAATTGAAAACAATATTAGGATGTTGGCTGAATTACATGCTAGGTGGGAAAGAGAAGATAAAATTGATAAAGAGAATAGTATAGCTAGAGTTTGTACTATCACCACCACTAGTAATGCTGAAGTTTCACATACTAGTAAACCTCTTACTATCAATGGTAACATAATTGGTGTTGGCAATGTTTCCACTACTTCTGCAAAACGTTTGAAATTGCCTAAAACCACTGAAACTGTTCCTGATAAAAGTGCTGAAATTTTTCGAAATATGGGAGACAATGGTCCCATTACCCTTGATCATAATGATTTTGATTTTGATGATTGTAATATTTCTGAAGTAATTATGTTCTTGCAAAAGCTAGCTAGAAGTCCTAATGCTAGTGCTATAAATATGGCTTTTACAAAACATATTACAAATGCTCTCATTCAAGTTAGGGAAGAAAAAATAAAACATGAAGCTTTTATCCCTAGGAAGTTAGAAGATGGTTGGGAGCCCATCATTAAGATGAAGGTGAATGATTTTGATTGTAATGCTTTATGTGATCTTGATGCTAGCATCTCTGTTATGCCTAAGAAACTCTATGATATGCTTGATTTGCCATCTTTGCAACACTGTTATTTGGATGTTTATCTTGCTGATAATGCTATGAAGAAACCTTTGGGGAGAATTGATAATGTTCACATTATGGTTAACAATAACCTTGTCCACGTTGATTTTAGTGTTTTGGACATTGAATGCAATGCATCTTGTCCTATTGTTTTGGGAAGACCTTTTCTTAGAACTGTTGGTGCCATTATTGATATGAAGGAAGGAAACATTAGGTACCAATTCCCACTTAAGAAAGGTATGGAACACTTCCCTAGAAAGAGAATGAAGCTACCTTTTGATTCTATTATTAGAACACATTATTCTGTTGATGCTTCTTCATTTGGAAACACTTGATTTTCACTTTCTGCGCCTAGCTGAAAAGCGTTAAAGAAAAGCGCTTATGGGAGACAACTCATTGTTTTATTTCAGTAATTTTTATTTTATTTGAGTCGAGGAGCTTGCTTACTTCTGTAACAACTCCTTTGTATCTTTATTTTATCGCATTGTTGTGCCAAGTAAAGTCTCTAATAGAAAGTTGATGCTAGATTTGGATTTTTGCATAGGGACAGATTTTTGCTGTCCATGGTTTTGAGCTTTAAAAATCCCAGAAAAATTGTAAAATTCTGAACAAATTCGTGCGTGATCCTCAGATATGTACGCAACTTTCATTAGTTTTGAGTTTTCTGATCTGAGCAACTTAAGTGCCTCGAAAAAATCGTCTTTACGGACTGTTCTGTTTTTGACAGATTCTGCCTTTTATTTTGCATTCTCTCTTTTACTATGTTTGAGTGGATTTCTTTGCTCCACAAAACATTAGTGGTTGTACCTAATGTCCAGAAGTATTGGGGATGGTTGTGTCCTTACAGAACTTGTGAATTTTTGATTATGCACTAAACCTCTAATGAGAATTACTCTGAGTTTGGTGTGAAGGAAGTTTTCAAGAATCAAGAGAGGATAATGATATAATATGATCAAGAAGAGTGAAAAGCCAAAGCTTGGGGATGCCCCCGTGGGTCACCCAAGCATATTTCAAGAAGACTCAAGCGTCTAAACTTGGAAATGCCCAAGGCATCCCCTTCTTCATCAACAACTTATCAGGTCATCTCTAGTGAAACTATATTTTAATTCTTTCACATCTTATGTTCTTTACTTGGAGCGTCTATGTGCTTATATTTTTGCTTTGTTATTTTCACTTTCTGAATAAATTGGATCCTAGCATTCTTGTGTGGGAGAGAGACACGCTCCGCTTTTTCATATGAATACTCGTATTCTTCACTTGTATTTGTTGAGTATTCTTGTCTAGCTACTGCAATGCATTTAGCTCCTGTTTTCCATGCATCTCTTGTTCAGAGCTGTTAGTTCTTGTAGAGAAGTACTCTCTTGTTTCATTGTTAAATTATTTAGAGAGTTTGTGTTGAAATAATTGATTGGTGTTTAGTTGGAAACAGAAAATGCATGTGGTAGATGGTATTGGAAAAGACATACATATTCTTGTAGATCACTGTCTTGGATAATTTGATGCTTGGCAATTGTTTTGAGCTCTCAAGTAGATCATGTTTTAGCTCTTGCATCATGTAGTTAAAAACCTATTAGTGAAGAACTACCGTAGAGCTTGTTGAAGTTTGGTTTGCATGTTTGGTATCTCTAAGGTCTAGATATTTTTTGGTAAAAGTATTTGAGTAACAAGGAAGACAGTGTAGAGTCTTATAATGCCCAGCAATATGTTTTCATGTAAGTCTTGCTGTACCAGTTGATATCCTGTGTTTGCTTCAAGCAGCCTTGCTAGCCTAAACTTTGTACTGAAAGGGAATGCTTCTCGTGCATCCAAAACCTTGAGCCAAAACACATGCCATTTGTGTCCACCATAACTACCTATTATGTGGTATTTCCGGCTATTCCAAGTAAATACTTCATGTGCTACCTTTAAACTATTCAAAAACTATTATCTCTTATTTGTGTCAATGTTTTATAGCTCATGAAGAAGTTATGTGGAGTTTTCTCTATCAACCTTGTCATTTACTTTTGACAGACTTTCACCAATGGACTAGTGGCATATACATCCGCTTATCCAATAATTTTGCAAAAAAAGCTGGCAAATGGGGTGCCTAGTCCCAATTAATTACAACTTTAACCGCTTAATTCTTTTCACATTTTTGCCCTGATCCAATCAGATAAGCAATGATACGAGTGAATAACTGCATGTGTAAATGAAAGAGAACAAGAGGGAGGATCTGCCTTGCTGGTAGAAATAACGTCCTTCATGGAAACCGCTGTTGAAAGTCTGGTTGACAAGGGGGTAGAGTGCCCATTGCCATTCGTTGACAACAACAAACACCTCTCAAAAACTTATTTTATGCTCTCTATATGATTTCAAAAACTTAAAAAGCTCAAGCACATGATTTAATCCCTGCTTCCCTCTGCGAAGGGTCTTTCTTTTACATTTATGTTGAGTCAGTTTACCTACTTCTTTCTATCTCAGAACCAAACACTAGTGTCAACTTTGCGTGCAACAATTTTTCATGCTTGCATGTTGCACTTATTATATTTCTTTGTGTTGACAATTATCCATGAGATATACATGTTGAAAGTTGAAAGCAATTGCTGAAACTTAAATCTTCCTATGTGTTGCTTCAATGCCTTTTACTTAGAATCTATTGCTTTATGAGTTAACTCTTATGCGAAAAAAATTTATGCTTGTCTTGAAAGTACTATTCATGAAAAGTTTGTGCTTATATGATTCAGTTGTTTACTCTTTATCTATCTGTTAGCAAACTATAGACCATTGCCTTGAGTCACTTCATTCATAACATGAGCCTTGCAATATTATTTGATCAAGATTGTGTGGTAGCATGTCACCTCAGAAATTTTTTGTTGTTATCGTTTTACCTACTCGAGGACGAGTAGAACTAAGCTTGGGGATGCTTGAGATGTCTCCAACGTATCCATAATTTCTGATGTTCCATGCTTTTATTATACCAATTGCTACATGTTTTATGTACACTTTATAGCATTTTTATGCATTTTCTTGGACTAACCTATTAACAAGATGCCACGATGTCAGTTCATGTTTTCTGCTGTTTTTGTATTCCATAAAAGTTGTTTTGGAAATATTCTTGGAATTGGACGAAACAAAAGGACAAGTCCCTATTTTTTGTCACATACACGGAGTCCGAAGGAGAGATGAAGAGGGGCACCGAGGCACCCTCACCATACGGCGGCGCGCCCCCCTTCTGTCGTGCCGCCACGTGGTGAGGGGCCCGCGGGTGCCCACCGACATCGCCACTTCGCCTATAAATTCATCTGTTCGGGAAAACCCTAAATACCCGAGTGATATTCCACGAAAAGTTCCAGAGCCACCGCCGCCGCCGCCGTCGACCCTAAATCGGGAGTGTTCTGAAGCTCTTCCCGGCACCCTGCCGGAGAGGGGAATCATCACCGGAGGGCTCTACATCCCCATGCCTGCCTCCGGAGTGATGCGTGAGTAGTTCATCCTTGGACTATGGGTCCATAGCAGCTAGATGGTTGTCTTCTCCTCTTGTGCCATCATGTTTAGATCGTGTGAGCTGCCTATCATGATCAAGATCATATTATTGTAATGCTACATGTTGTGTTTGCTGGGATTCGATGAATATTGAGTACTATGTCATGTTAATTATTGAAATATCATGTGTATGTTTTTATGATCTTGCATGCTCTCTGTTACTAGTAGATGCTCTGGCCAAGTTGATGCTTGTAACTCCAAGAGGGAGTATTTATGCTAGATAGTGGGTTCAGTCTCCATTTAATCTGGGGGAGTGACAACAAACTCTAAGGTTGTGGATGTGCTGTTGCCACTAGGGGTAAAACAGCGATGCTTTGTCTAAGGATAATTGTATTGCTTACATTATGCACTTTACTTAATGCAATAATCTGTTACTTGCAACTTATTACTGAAAGGGGTGCGCGATGCTAACCTGAAGGTGGATTATTAGTCATAGATGTAGTTGGATTACGGTCTATGAATCATGTTGTGATGCCCAATTAAATCTCACAGTAGACATCCTGACTTGTACATGCATTGTTATGCACTTCTCTATTTTGTCAATTGCCCAGCTGTAATTTGTTTACCCAACATGTTAGTTATTTATGATGGAGAGACATCACTAGTGAACTGCAGACCTGATCCATTCTTTTACATTGATAATACAACCTACTGCAAACACTGTTTCCTTTCATGTCGGGGGGCTGCCCCGGGTAGGGCAAAGAGTGGTGTTGGGAGCTATAAAGTGGAAGGGAAAGTCAATCCGGGTCACTCAAGCCAGATCACTTGGATCAGATCGGTTGAGAAAGTCAGTTAGTACTCAATCTTGTTTAAGTACAGGGAGACGCCAAAGGGAACAGGCAAAGTCTAGCCGGATCAGAAGAAGAGATCCGGCTCAACTAGCCGGGTTGCCTGGAAGAGATCCGGCTCAACTAGCCGGGTTGCCTGGAAGAATCCGGCTTACCAGCAATGTCGGATAATGCACAAGGGCCGAGTAATGTCAGTAAGTTCACGGGTCCTGCAGGCCTCCTGCCCGAGGCTCAGAGACAGCCAGGTCGAGACACGGGATTCCTGGGAGCGCAGCAACCTAGGAGCTGACTCGGCCAATTCGGGAAAGGGGCTATGACCTAGACCCGGTGGGCTACACCTGCCATTGCCCGAAGTGGCAAGATAGGCCTGCTAGGGCCTGACAGTCCAGCCGTTGGACTGACAGGGGGCAGAGGCTTGTCCTCTTCCTCTTGGAAGTGCCATTATCTCATGGAGCCAGGGGCAAAGAAGTAACTCGGCAAGCCTTTATATACAGCACCACCACCTCCTGTGTGGAGGACGAACCCTAGAGCTCATTTTCCCCCCTTGGTAGCTTCTTCTTCATCGTGAGCTCTCACCATTGTTGCTTCATACAGCTCGAGGAGCGCTTTGTACTTGTCACCATTGAGATATAAAGAGAGTAGGCTAGTGCTGCAGTAGGGGTGTTACCTCCACAAGAGGGCCCCGAAGCAGGGTACATCGTGGTGTGCTTTGTGTTCTTGGTTTCTTGGTTTCTTGTTCATGTTCTTGCGGTTTCTTGCGTGTTCTTGCTTGTGCACTTCTTGAGTGCATAAACCCTCCCCGGTTCCCCCAACGCACTTTCGGCCCCATCTTAGCCATACCTATGGCATCTGCCGTGATCCCACCGTGGGGCAGATTGAGGCGTTGGAGGGAGTTTACATCCGGACGGGCTCAGGCGAGCGTGTTCTTTCTGGGCTTATCGCCAAGATCGGCGAGTTCACCTTCGTCAGCGACAATGCAGGGTGTTTCGCCGGCAAGCCCTTCCCCGAGCATGGCTTCCTGATGATGCTGGTAGCTTCGTCACCTATGTTGCTGTCGAGGCTGTTCGCGAGTACCCGGCGCAGGTGCTCGTGGCCGAGGACCCTCCTTCTTTCCGCGCAGCTCTCGGACGGCGTAGCGCTCGCCCCGGGTAGTGTGGAGTGATGATGACCGGACCAAGTGCTGGAGCAGGCAAAGGAGATGCCGGCAATAGCATGCCCGAGGAGCTGATCACGCCAACCGATCCGGTTGACAAGCCGACTCGGACGGCAAAGTTCCCAAAGGAGAAACCAGATCCGGTTGGTCCACTTGGCATGTCAAGTAGGGAGGCTCCCTTAGGATGTCCTGGAAAAGTTAGCTCGGCCAGTGGCACCTGGGGCAAATGTAGAGCTTACTATAGCTCAGTTAGAGGCAGAGCGCCTGAGGTTGCAAAGAGAAGCCCGGTTGGTGGTAGAGTCTAGGCAAGCATTTGATAGAGATATGAGAGAATATAATGCTGCCAATGGTATTACCGATGGTTTCACTCCGGTGCCTCACCCGCGCAAGAGAGCAGATTTGCGTAACAGGGGTAAGGACCTCAATGATGAGTTAGCTAGAGCCGCAAGTCGAGCTCGAGTAAGGCTACTAGTCATAGATCGGGTACAGGCAAGCCGGTGTATAGCTCCCCGGAAAATCTTAGGGCTGCAGCGGCAGCGCGAGCCGAGTTGACCACATTAACCGGGGATGCTTGGCGCAAGCAGGCAGAAAGGGTCAATGAGCTGGTTGATGTGTGTAACGGCAGAATGAGGCTTACCGGAAGGCTAATCCGGATGCTGGTGGTTCTCGGGTAGTGGTGTCGGCTAAGGCGGTTAGCCAGAGATCCAAGGGGCAAGCGTCATCCCCGCATGTCGGAGCTGACCGGGCCCAAAGTGTGAATTCGGGCAAGAGCAAACAGCTGCAGGCCTATGATGCTGAGTATGCCGGCAAGCAGCTAGCTGCTCAAGGAAGAGGTGGCCAGAGCAGAAACAATGGCGGTCAAGGCAATCCGGGAGCCGGAAGGGGTAATTCGGCTGGCCGAGGTCAACCACCTCTCTCCTGGGCAGAATCAACCCCGGCAGGAGCAGCAAGTGATGGTGCAAGCGCAGCAGCAAGGTGGTGGCCAGGCGGGCTACCGCTATGATGATGGTAATTCGGCTATGGCGCGAGCCGGATACCAAACGTATGATAATGCACTTGCGTCCAGGCTGGGACCTCGGACATTGGCTCCGGATGATCAGCGTCTCAGGTTGGATAGGATTTACCAGTCCGAGAGGCTGGAAGAGCAAGGCCCACCAGGTCCTCCATGCTTTGGGCCTAGGATCATGAACGAGCCGAATGTGCCGTTGTTTCAGCTTGGCCGAATCACAAAGCCGTATAACGGCAGCACTAAGCCGCAGGATTGGCTGATAGACTATGTATCCTCGGTGCACATTGGGGGGGCAATCGCCGATGGGCGGTCCGGTATCTCCCGCATATGTTGGAAGGGCCAGCCCGGATTTGGCTGAATAACTTACCAGAGGGTAGTATCAACTCTTGGATGGATTTGGACAGGCATTTTACAGCAACTTCTCCAGCACTTACAAGAGGCCAAACCGACCTCAGCTCTTGTCTGCGTGCAGGCAGGAAGAGCGGGAGACAGACCGAGAATTTTTGACTCGGTGGAGCAACATTCGCAATTCTTGTGAAGGTGTCGTGGAGGAGCAGGCCATTTCTTGGTTCGCGCAGGGTTGCCGACATGGCACCCCGCTTTGGCAGAAGCTCCAGAGGGATATGCCAAAGACCCTGGCGGAAATGATCCGGATAGCAGATACATATGCTCTTGGCGATCCGACGCAGCCAGCGTTGGATGTGGTGGGAACAAGCAGGAGGCAACCGGTTAATAACCGAACTGGACCATTGAGGCCCAGTGACCGACATGAGTTCGGTTATAAAAGGAGAGATCCGGATTACAGATACGGCTCAGACCAGGTTGCTGCAGTAAATATGGATCATCCTGATAGCCAGAGACCAAAAAATGAGGGTCCAGCTTGGAGGCCGAATCAAGGTGCCTGGGCAAAGAAAGTGTGGGATGGACCGAGTCCACCTCTAACTTTTGAGGCAATGATAGATGGGCCTTGCCGTTATCACACAACAGACCCACGCAAGCCGGCCAATCATTCAACTCGGAATTGTAGCTGGCATCATCGCATCCAGGCGGAAGGTCAGAGAGGGCCACCTCAGAGGGTGCTCCTAGACCGAATTTCAGGCCAAATACGCCTTTATCCGGAGCCAATGCAACCCCGGTGAACGAAGGAGCTCCAAGGCCGGCAGCCACAAAGCCGGTTAACCTGGTAAATATGGGAGGCAACAACAACTGCTGGTCCGAGTCGGCAAGGTGGATACCCCGGAAATGATTACAAGGAAGCTCAAAGTTATGTGGTTTTTGTGACCGAGCCAACTGACAAGAAAAGTCAGCTGCGAAGGGCGAAGGAGGTGAATGCAGTCACACCAGCAGTACCAAAATACCTGAACTGGTCCGAGCAGGAGATCACTTGGAGCAGGGCTGATAATCCCAGGGTTATGCCAAGCCCAGGAAACTACGCTGGTGGTGGATCCGACTTTGGTTGGACCAAAGATTAATGTGAAATTCACTCGAGTCTTGGTTGACAATGGCAGTGCTATAAACATCATGTATCGGGACACAATGGTCAAGTTGGGTTATTCGCCGAATCAGTTGCAGCAGAGCAGTTGCACCTTCCATGGTATAGTACCCGGGGTGTCTTGTTCCCCAATGGGTAAGATCTGGGTAGATGTGCTGTTTGGTACCAAGGACAATCACAGACTTGAGAGTCTCGAATTCGAGGTGGTAGACTTGGAGAGCCCATACCATGCTCTGCTCGGCAGGCCGGCATTAGCCAAGTTCATGATATCCACTCATGTTGCTACCTCAAGATGAAGATGCCTGGCCCGAATGGTATCATCACCGTTGCGGAGATTACAAGAAGGCCATACAGTGTGCCACGGTTGGTTCCACCTTAGCCGAGTCGTTGGTGATCCAAGCTGAGAAGAGCAAGATGCATGAAGTAGTGGCGATGGCGAAGTCAGCTCAGCTCGGCGTGCTGGCCATGACCAATCCGGATGCAGGTGCAACATTTGAGGTGCCCAAGGAGACAAAGAAGATCCCCATTGACCCGGAGAATCCGGAGCGCATGGCCATCATTGGTGCGGGTTGGGCGAGAAATAGGAAAGCGCGCTCTGTCACTTCCTCCGTGAGAATCGGGATATCTTTGCATGGTCGGCTAAGGACCTGCCTGGTGTTCCGAGGGAGTTGGCAGAGCACTCTTTATTTGTCAGGCCGGATGTGAAGCCGGTGAGGCAACCGACTCGGCGTCTTTCAGACGATCGAAGAAAAGTGGTGCTTGATGAGCTGGCTAAGCTACTTGCAGCCGGATTCATTATGGAGGTGTTGCATCCAGACTGGATATCCAATCCGGTTCTGGTAGAGAAGAAGAAGGACGAACCAGCGGTGGTCAAGGTGTGGCGTATGTGCATCGACTTCACCAACCTGAACAAGGCGTGCCCGAAGGATCCCTTTCCTTTACCTCGGATTGATCAAGTGATCGATTCTACTGCTGGGTGTGAGTTGTTGTCTTTTATTGATGCGTACTCTGGTTTTCACCAGATACCACTGAACCCCAAAGATCAAATAAAGACTGCTTTTATTACCCCGTATGGGGCGTATTGCTATCGTGTCATGTGTTTCGGTTTGAGAAATGCCGGTGCAACTTATCAGAGATGTATGCAGAAATGCTTACATTCTCAAATGGGCAAAAATGTGCAAGTGTATGTCGATGATTGTCATCAAAACTAAAGAAAAACGCACTCTCCTCGAGGATCTCGAGGAAACATTTGTGAACTTGAGAAAGTATCGGTTAAAATTGAATCCGGATAAATGCACCTTTGGTGTCCCGGCTGGAAAGTTGCTCGGTTTCCTTGTATCGAGCCGAGGTATTGAAGTGAATCCGGCTAAGATCCGAGCCATAGAAAACATGAAATTGCCTAAATGTCTAAAAGATGTACAAAAGTTCACCGGGTGTCTAGCCTCGTTGAGTCGGTTTGTGAGTCGGCTAGGAGAAAAAGCCTTGCCCTTGTATCAATTGATGAAAAAGAGCACCGGGTTCACATGGACCCCGCAGGCAGACTCGGCTTTCAATGAATTAAAAAAGATGTTGTCCACTGCACCAATTTTGGCATCACCTTTGCCGAATGAGCCAATGCTACTTTACATTGCGGCCACTAACCGGGTCGTAAGTGTGGTGATAGTGGTAGAGCGAGAAGAGAGGGTAAATCCGTGCAGAGACCGGTGTACTATTTAAGCGAGGTGATCTCGACCTCGAAGCAGAACTATCCTCACTACCAGAAGATGACATATGGTGTATACCTGGCGGCCAAGAAGTTGAAACATTACTTCCAGGAGCACCGATCACCGTAGTATGTGAAGCTCCAATCTCGGAGATCATTGAGTGCAAAGATGCG